>OX422207.1:638750996-639010996 GCA_949130495.1 Sambucus nigra | reverse complement strand
AATAGATTTGATTTCGAAATTGAAAATTACCCCCCGTGTTACAACCCTTCATAAAAAAAGGGTTTCCCTCGGACGACGAACGGGAAGGATGGAAGCGCATCGGTATCAAAGATTAGAGAAGGGGTGGTTAAAAGTGTACCGTCCCTATACTCATTTAGGATGGAAAGGAACATTTTCCTATTTATATAATAGATCGTATGGTAGGCCACAAGTTGGGATAATTTTCACCTACTTTAAATTTCCGAGGACATGCAAAAAGCGATAATAGATCTCGTCGTTAAGAAACTAAATAAACGTTAATTAAAATAAATATAATTAATATATATATCTAGATGCTTATCATTAGTAGGAGGCAAACTTTATGTTTATGTTAAAGAAGAGAAAAACAGAAGTACGAATTGTTATATTAGATCGAGATCCAAAGGTTCTTTCTTAACCTAACTACATACAAGGATGTGGATTTATAGTATGGAAAGAAAAAATTGATAATCAGAATCTATAAAGGAAAAGAGAATCGAATTTTTTTCCGAATTTTATTCCATAATGAATCAACAAAGGGTTTCATTTTTGAATGAAATTACACAACCCAGTTCTTATTATTAGTTTATACGTTTAGTTTATAGTTTAGTCTATAAGTTTAGTTTATAGTTTACCCAAGAGTTGCTCAATGAATCCGTTGATTAGAATCACCGGATGAGTAGATGTCACAAATGATGAATCAATTTCTTTTTATATGCCGGTCACTTTATCCATGTGGCTGAGAGCCCTCACAGCCTAGGCACAACGACGTAATTATCAGGGGCGCGCTCTACCACTGAGCTAATAGCCCGTCGTGCGAGCCTCCCACTGGGGGCCCGCTATGCCAAAAGAAAGAGAAACCTCATCCATCTCTTTCCTTTTTTCGCCCCCATGTCGCCACACGGGGGGGCATGGGGACGTAAAAAAGGGGATCGTCTTGGCTTTGTCTGGTAAGTTGCGATGGCGATACGGACACATTCTTTCGAAGAAAATTACATGGATAACTTGGGAACCACTACAATAGGAAATAACGGATCTATTCACTTAAGTTGAAAAAGCTGCTTCATGGATATCTACCTAGGGAAGGTCGAAAGTTGAAGGAAGTATAAAAGAAATAAGACCGTGTGGGGATTTCCTGGAAAAAATCGTCGCATCTTCCTCCGATACCTTATAAAAGATATTCAGTCCGTTAGAATAGAAGTTAAAGAGGGTATTTATGCTCGTCGTGTCCTTTATATGGACATCAGAGGCTAGGGGGCATTCTTTTAACTCGTATTGATGAGAATTTGACTCCACGGGAAATTGAACAAAAAGCTGCTGAATTGGCCTATTTCTTGCGATCGGAACCGGATGACCGGGAATGGCCTAGGGGTGACCGGGCTTCGAGGAACCTTACTTATTTACTCAGATTGGTAGGCAATCCATGGGAAGAGGAAAAGGAAATCCTACGGGTTGGATTGCTCGTGTGTCCACGGGAAAAATCCCATTTGAAATGGATGGTGTGAGTTTAGATTGTTGGTTTAGGAGTGGTAAAATGGATTGAAAGTCAGGTCCTATCCCCCATGAGCTCAACCTCCACCTCTACCCCCAGGCACGCCTTTTGATTCACTTTTGCAGGGATTTACCTGTGTATCAATTTGAGCTCTGCTTCTTCAGAAATCCCTTTGAGAGTGACTTTTCTTCCCCCGACAAATTAGGATTCACTTCTTTCTCCTTACCTGGAAGCGGCATTTTTCGTTGGGCGACACACGTGCTACAATGGCCGGGACAAAGGGTCGTGATCCCGCGAGGGTGAGATAACTCCAAAAACCCATCCTCAGTTCGGATTGCAGGCTGCAACTCGCCTTCATGAAGCCGGAGAAGTTTCTTAATGGTGATACTTTCTGTTTCGTCGAGCCCCGAGCTTGTGGTCCTCCTTTGACTTTGGGTTCAATTGGATGAATCTATCAAGTCAAGGTCAACGTACGTAGCAGCAAGGATGGTGCAAATCCAATCCCAATATCTTGATTTCTAGTGGCAATGCATAGTGGACCCATATAGATATCATCTGCTAATACACGACCAATTAATGTTTGGATAAAAATCCTTTACGACATCATCCGATTTCGAGGACTCATAGAAATACCTCGGGAGACACTCGCACAACATCTCCGATTCATAGATCTGCGCCCGCCTTTATCCAGTTAGATACAAAATTATCTATTTTTGAAACCGGTAGGAAAATCATGATCGGGATAACGGACCAAAAGCTAGGGAACTGGGGTGTGGGTCTTTTGTCGAAATGGAATGGCCTTTTATTTTTTTTTTATTTCTCAAAAATTGTTGACATTCATAAAAAGTATCTAATGAATTATGAGTTCAATACATCCTGTTTAGCAGAAAGACGGATATTCCTTGCCATCCACCTGGACTCTCGAAGGACCAGCTGGTGCTTGGGGAAGAGGAGGTCTTCGAACCCTCTTATCTATCGGATGTGGCATAGTACAGAGATCGAATCCTCTATGGCTGAGTCATGGTTGTCCTAGAAAGCTACTAAGACGCCCCTCCCTATGCTTTCAAAAGATTACGGAATAGGATGAGTTGTTCGATTTTCCCGAGGCGAGCGATGGAATACACTATTGTGGTAGCCGAAATGGCGGATTCCCCTGCTAAATTACAATACCTCGCTCCTTATACAGGAGCATCTCTGGTTGAATATTTTATGTACCGTGAATGACACACTTCAATCATTTATGATGATCTCTCCATTCCATTTAGGATTAGGAATAGACGTAATCGGACCTGCTTTTTACATATCTCTCGTTATTTTGTTTGGACCCTATTCACCTCTTTGGGCTTCTATTGAATTGAGAAATAGGTTTGATTGTCCATCTTTTTGATAGATTGGATATCTATATAAGGCATTCTCCGGATAATTCAAATCGAATCAATTGGATGTCCAACTCGGGCCCGACTAAGGAATGGGAAATCTTTCTCCTGTTCCATGAATCCAATTTGCACTTCATCCGGGAAAAGCCATCTTTTTCTCAACAATGTATTTCTCATTTGATCCAATAGCGTTCCGTTAGATAGGAACAGATTTGATAAATACTGATAACTCTCGGATAGAGTATTAGAACGGAAAGATCCATTAGATAATGAACTATTGGTTCCACAACAACAATAACATCACCAATATGAGCATATCGACGATTGCTGGCTCCTATGATTTGAATACACATCAATTCTCGAGCCCCGCTGTTATCCGCTACATTCAAATGGGTCTGAGGTTGAATCATATCATTTTTTTAATCTGTTCTTTCAATGCAAAGCAAAGGGTGAAGAAAAAAAAGAAATATTGTTTGTCCAAAAAAAGAAACCCGTGCCTCACAATCCACTGCCTTAATCCACTTGGCTACATCCGCCCCCTACTAGTATTTAGATTACAACTAGTATTTACATTACAAACATTCATCATTTTTTTTTATGATTTCTGAGATACAAATCTTAAGTAAAGAGAATATTTCAAAATTTTCTCTATGTTTTATTATTTAATATAAAAAATATAAAAATAAAAAACTCACAATTTCAGAAAAGATTGGGAAGAGGTTATCAAAATGCTATATTAATTTCTACATGTGCATGGATTTATTAATTTAATTGGGGAAATTAAATTATTTTTGATAAATATTAATTAAAAAGTTTAAGGATTAACATTTATTATTATTATTATTATTATTATTATTATTATTATTATTATTATTATTATTATTATTATTATTATTATTATTATTATTATTATTATTATTATTATTATTATTATTATTATTATTTACTTGCATGTCATAAGTCAATATATATGTGATTTATTATTGTCATTTATGAGTGAAAATCGACGGTTTGTTATGTTATATTGATAGAGAGTTACATCGACAAATTTATATATATTATAGGCGATGCGTACTGTACGCACATGTCAAGCCTAGTTAATGAGATATTGGTTTATTTGTAGTTGAGTGACTCGGATGACCTTTTTGAGTGCACTGATAGTCCAGAATGGGTCGAAATAGTCCAAAATAAGTACTTGAGTGTTGTGATTGGGTTCCGGGGGCTTTTTAAACATAACATGACTCGTAGAAGGGTACGGAGGTCTTTTTACAACTAGGGTTTAATGAAAAAATGGGATTAGGGTGTAATTAGTAGGTATATAAGGTGTACAGGGGTGGATGACAGTTTCACTTTTCAATCTCTTCATAATTGTGAGTTAGAGAGAGTTTAAGAGACGAGAAAAAGGAAGGAAGGGAGAAAACAACCGTGGAGAAGGGAGGAGAATAGCATCTCCGAATGCAGAATCATCCCTTCGTGAAGGGACATCGGATTCAGATCCTCAAAGGTAAGTATTTACTTTCTTTAGATGTAATTATGTAGTTATTACCTTCGTAGTTAATTTTTTTACCTTCGTAGTTAATTAACCAAATATGAGATTAAAAATGTGAACTTTGGTATTTTATTGAAGAAGATTTATAGGATGATTGAACCTCTCATTTTAATTAACATTAAATGATGATGAATGTGTAAGAATTTCGTAATTAAATTTGGGGTTTATAGGTATGAACATATAGAACATCGATAGGGCATTTGAATAAATATAAATTCAAATTTGATTAATTCAAGGTTTGTAGAATTGATTAATAATTAGAAATCCTAGGGTTTCGAGGATGGATTCGGGTTTAATTTGAGGTTATATTAATTTTGGGATGATATTATATTAATGTGGGGTATCAATTTGATTTTTTTTTTTTTGTGTGTGTGTGGGTGGGTGGGGGGGGGGGGGCATGGGACCTTCATTGTATGGTTTTAGAGGTGAAAAACCGAGGAAGAAGACGGTTGGAAGCCCAGCAAACTGAATTAGTTTACTGGGGAAGCGAATCAGTTCGGTTGAGCGAACCGATTCGGCCTACCAAGTGAACCAGTACGGTTTTCTAGCCTATCCACATTTTGTTTACGTGCTGTTTTGACCCGTTAGAGCTTGGGGGACGAGCGTAGGGACTTTCGGGGTAGAGTGGGACTATTGGGGAGTATTTCTAGGGGTTGGTATGTATGTTATGCCAATGGTGAGATAGGTTCAGATGATATGAACTAGGAATTCAAGTGAGTGAACATTTATATATATAATCAGAAAATTGGTTGTGACTTATGGATTGGTAAACTAGTATGCTGTGGGATTTACATACGAGGTCACTACTTTATATATATACATATGAGGGTGAATTATATATATATATGTATGATTTTTGCTCGATTGTATTGAACATACCTATTCGTTAGTGCTATCAATAGGAGGTTGCACGTAGTGGACAGTCCACCCTGTCATTGACCAGCAGGTGCTGGATTGATTCCCCATGTCATAGTATTGTTGTATGGTCACTATCTGTGTGTGAGGATATGAGTTGGTTTGGAGACCGATGGGGTGCGATGTGGTATAGTTACGATCCCCAAAACATATATTTATGATCACCTCCGTTGTTTGTGTTTATGTATGGTTCGGTGGTGAGATTATGACCCGATGGCTCAGTGTAATGCGTGATGTGCCTGGAGCCTGATAGCACATGAAGGATGCATCCGTGAGGTTTTGGCTCTGGAGATGTGATTATACGTATATATATATATATGTGTGTGTGTGTGTGTGTGTGTGTGTGTGTGTACGAGATATGATATGCATATCTAATTATAGCGCGGGTGTAGCTATGTTGTTATATTATGAGTATGTTTATTTATAGCACAAGTGTGGCTATGGTATTGTATTTGTGTATACCTCTATTTATAAAAAGTGTGTAGTTATGTTATTTCACATGAAAGTATATTTGGTGAGGGTAGCATATGGTTAGCTAATCGTGGTTATTAGCGGGATGGACTTTGATAGTGGTTTTTTTCTAGTTAGGCTGGGTAGTATAATTAGGATAATAAAATAAATGCGTTAGGTGTGCATTGTAGATGAGAGTTGACGTCTTGACTCATATGAGTGCGACCATTTAATTAATTGTGAAAGTAATACACTACATGTTTTATTGATTTAAAACATTTAATTACTTGTAAAATATTTCCAAACACTTTCGGGCTTGGACCCGTGAACAAATCTCTTGCTTTATTTTTAAAACCGCAAGTGTGTAGCAGTAGCAGGGACAACAGGGTTAAATCTCTCATGCCGTTGCAAGCAGTAGTTGTGGATACCGCTGGATTTGATTATAGGCACTTCAGTTGGTGCTATCTCGATAGGATGCAGTTTTATTTCAGTTTTGTAACACCCCGTATTTTTAGGATTACTTAAAGTACACGTGTCACAATAATTTAATTTATTGAATATTCAAGTGAAGTGAATAAATATTAATTAGCGAGAAGTGGATTAATATTTGATTAACATTTATGTGTTATTACATTTACTTGTGTGATAAGTAAATAAATTAATCGTATTTTATATTACGTCGTAAGTGGGAAAAAATGACGGGTTGATAATATTTTATTCGGGACGTGCGCGTGGCGTCGTGTTGGGAATAAGATAGTAAATTGATGATGAATGACTCAGACGATGATTTCGAGTGCACGATTTATCCGAAATAGGTCAAAACATTCAAAATTAAGTACCCGGGGATAGTGATTGGGTTCCGAGGACTTTTTAGACTAGGCAAGACCCGTATAGGGGTAATTTGGTCATTGTAAAAATGAGGGTTATTGGAATTTTGGGATTTGAGCTATATATTACAAAGTTGGGATGATATAAAGAGTCATTTTACAATATCAAAGGTTTTTCTTGTGTACAAAGAGATAGATAAAAGCTAAAGAGAAAAGATAAGTAAATTGAAAAGTTCTTGAAGGAAACCCAAAGGGTGCTCAAGAAAGGCTAGGAGTTGTGAAGAACTTGAAGATTTATGCACTTAGAATATTCATTAAAGGAGGTTATTCAATCAAATTCAGACTCTACAAGTGTTTAAAGGCAAGTAATTATTTTACTATTTATTTATATGTTCAATTCCAATTCATATCATGATTGAGAATTTATTTTGGGTGGGATTCATATTTAATTGGATTTTTGACAAATGATTTCAAAAAAATACATGTGTGATTATTTAGTATTGAGATCTAGAATTTGAATCCCATATTAGTGAATGGACTATGAATTTGGAAGATTGAATTGATGAAATGTCATGAGATAGGGAGACTTTTAACATACGTAGAGAGTTCTTCTAAAATCCATGAAATGATTATGTGTAGGGAGATGTATGTTCAAAATAAATCAAATCCAAGTTTAGAATTGCTGAAAATTGAATTTTATTGAAGAATTATATGTTGGGACTTATGAATTTGAGGTTGAAACTTGCCAAAAACAAAACTCAAAGAGGTCAAAACGAGAGGAATGAGAAGAGTCACTTTGGACAGTTTTGGATCTTCTTTTGAGGGCCTTCGGAAGATATTTGAGAAAAACTCAAAATGCATGCTTGAGTCAATTTTTCGTGTAGAATCTAAATCTGAAGTTAGATTAGTTATTCAGATAATTTTCAGATCTGATTTTATTCATTTTTTAAAATACACTTACAATTATAGATTTTGACTCTATTCGGTTCCCGAGCTACGTACAATTTGGCTTATTTGATGAAAAATGTTCGTAATTTGAATCCGGGGAATAAATTATGATGTCCAGAGATAATTTAGGACTTCGGAAAAAATTGGAAAAATTATATTAAGTGATATTATGGATTAGATTAATTAGGATTTTTTTGGAATGCAAATTAGATTTTTGGACTCAATTATACTTGGGAATTTATTAATGAATTTGTGATGAAAAATTCGGGAAAATAGGGATACGGGCTGAATGAGAGTTGTACGTGTCTAGAATTAATATTATGAGAATTAATTAATTAATTAAGTGGATAATTAGGTAACTGAGAATATAAATGATATTCGAAAAATGTTGGTGTTGATACAAAATTTAGTCTGCTGACATAGCTCAATTAAGTGGAGACACATGGCAATCTGCGTGGCAATAACAAAGACTTCTGAACAACACCTTGACTTCGAGGAACTCAATTTCCCCGACCAACTCAGACACTCCGAGTAGTATGTGCTCTCCGAGGAACTTACCTGCACCGAGCAACTCATGGATACCGAGATACTTAGGCGGTCCGAGCAGCTTAGGCGGTTCGAGCTGCACCTCGATCAGAGCATTTATTATCAGACAATTAAGAGGATTAAATGCGCATTAAATGCTGATTATTATCAGACGGAGGTATACGCTTATTGGACAACTATGTATGATCCTTTCTCATGTACATCCTCAGGGCTATAAATACATTGTATCATCCTCATTATGGGGGGGAAATTTTTGGGGAGATAAATCCTATCTCGAGAATTCTCAAACAGTCAATAATAACACAAACAGTGGACGTAGGCCATTCGTTCAAGGCTGAACCACTTTAAAATTTCTTGTCTTATTTATTTTTTATTTTTATCTGTGATTAAACAATTAGAGATAATTTAATTTTTTACATCAACAGATTGGCGCCGTCTGTGGGAAACGACTGTAATTTTCCACTACACCAAATCTGCCCATTTGTCAAGGTCATTGACCTTGACAAATCCAACTTGTCAAGGTCAATGACCGTGACATTTCGAAGCGAGACAACTTTTTTTGTCACGGTCGTGTCACGGTCATTGACCTTGACACAAAACTCGCGTTTTGTGTCACGGTCGTGTCAAGGTCAATGACCGTGACACGTTTGTCACGGTTATAAACCGTGACTAAGCCGTGACCCTTTTTAAAAAAATTGTCACGGCCATTGACCGTGACAATTCTGGGCAGAATTTAAAAAAAATCTGCTGGGCAGTATGGCCACCGCCACTGCCCAACAGTATATTTGTACCTGTTATAGCAACGTTGTACCTGTTCCAAACATCATATATCCAACAAAAACTAAAGATAATGCAAATATATATTCATGACGATATAATCCAAATATTCAAAGTAAAAATAATATACATGACGATATAATCCAAATATAATTAAAATGAACAAACTTAAAAATAATGTTACTACATGTCTTGGATAAAACTGGGGAGGTGAGTAGGACACACGACATACGAATTGACGCACCCACTAATATACGTCGTGACGCATTGTTCACACAACCACAATAGGGAGTTCTCCTTCCCGGGTATGACATGCGTGACGAGCACCCTGGACTCCATCTCTTGAGGCACACGTCCATGGACTATTCCACCCTCGACGATATTCGGGTCCCTCAACCCCCGCCCTATCCGCTGGCCATCAAATACGTCCAATATGAACACGCTCGGCCAACCAATTGTCGACAATGGTCTATTGGAGGGAGTCAAATAGGGAAGTGGATCGTCGAAGTACGGACGTGTGGGTGATGAAGCAGCGAGGTCCACATCCTCGTCATCCTGCGCCTTGTCCTCCCGCACCTCCTCCTCCACCTCCTTCTCCTTCTCCTTCCCTTTCCCTTTCCCTTTACGGTCTCCACCCAACGTACGCTTCATGAATGCGTACATATCTTGGACCGTCGCCTCCAAACGGGACAGCTTCGCGTCCTGTGAATCCACCGTTCGAGCCAACCCAGTGTCGCTCGTCTCCAATCCGATGATCCTAGATTTGGCCACCCGCGAGCTCACTCCCCTTGTCCTCCCCTTGCGATCAGAGCCAAGCACTTGGCTGAGTGCGTCTGTGGACAAAGATGCCTTGTCGGCATCAGACTGCGACTCATGCACTTCCTTAAGCTTTTCCTGAAACGACAAAAAGCACATGATTTGTAAAATAAGTAAACTAAAAAATTATAATGTAATTAAAAATAATTAAACTGTCGGATTACTTACAATCGTGGCCGCGACGCTCGGGGACACCTCCTTGTCCTTCCCCTTCTTCGTCCGAAGAGCCACATAAGTATCGAGCCTATGTGGCTTACCCCCTGGACCACTCCCTACCCCCTGAAATAAAATAAAGTAAAGTAAAATTAGTATCGGCCCCGCAAAGTAAAATAATATCCAATAATATATTTCTGTAGTTATAGATAAATTAAATCTTACCTGCATCCTATGCTCCACCCCAGCGTAAGAGGTCCGGCCGGAGTAGTGCACGTCCGTCTTTTTAGCCCGATTTTCCCTCCCCGATTGGTGAGATGCCAATTGTCGATCCTCGATCTCATTGTCAATGAACTTTTGTCATTGTGCCAATAAGATCGGCTCCTTGGGCGGGACGGATCCGCGCCATTGTAAAATGGACTCTCGTGTTTTTTCAAAGTACCGTGTCCGCATATTTTTCTTCCACGTCTTGTGTTGCTCCCTCAACTACTCCAAGACGGAATCGCGTAGCTTTGGATCCAAGTTGAATTGTTCCTGTCCAACAAATACAATGTTAGTTGCGAATAAATATAAATATAAATATAAATATAAATATAAATATAAATATAAATATAAATATAAATATGAAATTGAAATTGAAATTGAAATTGAAATTGAAATTGAAATTGAAATATTACCTGTAGTGCCGCCCAAACAGCTAACTCGAGCTCATATGGCACCTCCTTCCAACTCATAAACCCCGGGCTATCTTTAGCAGCTCGAGGGATCTCGCTAATAGCTCCGACTTGTTTTCGACGGTAATCCCAAATTTTCCATATTTGGGGAGCCTAGGGGCGGAGGAGCCATCTTCGCCTCCGCTACCACCGAACCCAGACGACATCATCATAAACAACATCATCATCTTAGCCTAAACATCTGAAGGAGACATTTTTGCTGTAAAAAAAATGTTATTAGTACAGATAAAAAAAAATGTTAATAGTACACATTTCGTTTTACCTAATTGAATTAATTGAATTAATAATACAGATACAAAAATGTTCCGTCTATATTATAACGTATGTGTAAGTTCCGTCAATACCATTTCGTTTCAATTTTGTAATATTATGTTTTTTTCAAATATTTTAAAAGTTATTAAATGAGTGCCCCACCCCCACCCCCACCCCCACCCCCTGCCCCTCTCCCCCCGCCACACACACATTCACACCTACGCACCTACGCACACACACACACACACACACACACCCCACCCCTAGCCACCCCCCCTCCCCCCACCACGACCGTGACAACTACATATATTGTTTATCAATAAAATTATGACATGAGATAATTATAATTGTAGCATAAATTTCATTATCATAAAGGGATAAATCCAACCAAGTACAGAGATTCTACAAATTAAAGTGAGAATTAAATTTAAGACTTTCTAACAATATGCATGTATATGGATTCTAACTAATGATATTCCTAAAAACATACAATTGGCAACATTTTGTGAATTTACTAAACTTTATATAATATTATCAAATTCTGTTAAAAAATTATCTAGGGTTTTACCTAATTGAATTAATTTCATGAATAAAATTATTATCAATTTAAATGAAAATATCAATTATTATCCAATATTTTTGAATGAAATATTTATTTTGAATGAAAATATCAATTATTATCCAATTATTATCCAACTATTATCAATTATTTATTTTGAATGTATATAATATCCAAAAAAATAAATGTAAATAATATTCAAAAACCCCACCCACCCCCACCCCCACCCCCTCCCGATGTTTATTATCCAATTATTATCCAACTATTATCAATTATTTATAAAATTGATGTCTACTTTTAGTGTTGTGTATATATGTTAGTTGATGCCATTATATTTTTAGCCTAATTAGATTCTAAGGTGATCTCAATTTATATTTTTCTTTTTCTATCTAATAATTTTCAACGTAAGATCACAGTACATAACGTATGTGTAAGTTCCATCAATACCATTTCGTTTCAATTTTGTAATATTATGTTTTTTCCAAATATTTAAAGAGTTATTAAATGGGTGTCCCACCCCCACCCCCTGCCCCCCTCCCCCCGCCACCCCCACCCCCTCCCGATGTTTATTATCCAACTATTATCAATTATTTATAAAATTGATGTCTACTTTTAGTGTTGTGTATATATGTTAGTTGATGCCATTATATTTTTAGCGTAATTAGATTCTAAGGTTATCTCAATTTATATTTTTCTTTTTCTATCTAATAATTTTCAACGTAAGATCACAGTACATAACGTATGTGTAAGTTCCATCAATACCATTTCGTTTCAATTTTGTAATATTATGTTTTTTCCAAATATTTAAAGAGTTATTAAATGGGTGCCCCACCCCCACCCCCACCCCCTGCCCCCCTCCCCCCGCCACCCCCACCCCCTCCCGATGTTTATTATCAAATTATTATCCAACTATTATCAATTATTTATAAAATTGATGTCTACTTTTAGTGTTGTGTATATATGTTAGTTGATGCCATTATATTTTTAGCCTAATTAGATTCTAAGGTTATCTCAATTTATATTTTTCTTTTTCTATCTAATAATTTTCAACGTAAGAGCACAGTACATAACGTATGTGTAAGTTCCGTCAATACCATTTCGTTTCAATTTTGTAATATTATGTTTTTCCAAATATTTAAAGAGTTATTAAATGGGTGCCCCACCCCCTGCCCCCTCCCCCCGCCACACACACATGCACACCTACACACCTACGCGCACACACACACACACACACCACCCCACCCCACCCCCTGCCCCCCTCCGCCACCCCCTCCCCCACCACACACCACACACACACACACACACCCCACCCCACCCCACCCCACCCCACCCCACCCTCTTCCCCCCTCCCCCACCCCCTCCCCCACCACACACCACACACACACATCCCACCCCACCCCACCCCCTGCCCCCCTCCACCACCCCCTCCCCCCCTCCACCACCACACACACACACACACACCCCACCCCACCCCACCCCCTGCCACCTCCACCACCCCCTCCCCCACCACACACCACCACACACACATATACACACACATACACACACATATACGCATACATACACATACATATACACACGCACACACCCCGCCCTGCCCCCACCCCGCCCCACCCCGCCCCACCCCCTACCCCCACCTTGCCCCACCCCCCACACACGCACACACATACACACATATATATATATATACACATACACACATAAATATATACACACACACACACACACACACATATATATATATATATATATATATATATATATATATATATATATATATATATATATATATATATATATATATAAATGGAAGAAAGAGAGAGAGAGAGCAGCGTCGAGAGAGAGAGAGAGAGGGAGGGAACAGCGGTAGGGAAAAAAGAAGGGGGTAGGGTTTTAGCTGTAAATATTGTCACGGTCGTGTCAAGGTCTTTGACCATGACAAGTATTTAACTTATTGTCACGGTCATTGACCGTGACACGACCGTGACAAGTAAATTTGTCACGGTCTTGTCACGGTCAATGACCGTGACAATTAGTTGTCACGGTCGTGTCAAGGTCAATGACCGTGACATAAAATGCGTGTTTTTTATCTCGGTCAATGACCTTGACAAGGCTGGCCGGCTGAAAGGTGACAATTTTGCCCATTTTGGTGTAGTGTTCGTTTTTCAACAAAAACAATTCATCACCAATGACTGACAATCCTGAATCCAGCAATCGAAACGCGGGAAACCCCCCAAATCAATCCGCTTTGCCAAATGTCTAAGATCTGGCTAGAATTATGGCCAATCTGGCTCAGGGACAGACAGTCATGCAAGAAACTATGTGACAACTCATACAAACTATCTAAGGTGGAGCATCAACCTATTCAGGACAACGAAGTGGTCAAAGAAATACTCATTTAATTTCTTCACGCATTAGGCAAAGCGATTCATATCGCACTAATAAATCTGAAGATTTTTCTTATCAACCGGGTCAAACTTCGTCAGTACGAGCCACAGATACTGAACAATACATCACTCTTTCTCCGGAAAGGACCAGTGCACTGGAAAGATTGAGTAGGGTCTCTCCTTTTGATCTATTGGGCCCTAGGAAGAATAAAAGTCCTCCTAAGGCTGTGTCGAGAAACTTTTGATGACCATTTGATTTAAGATAGGGTTCTTCCCAATCACAACCAGCTGCTCGACAAGATAGATCCCAAGAAGCCACATCCACGCAATCAGTTGCTCGAACCAACAGGCCCGAGGAAGGAAATGATGCTTGGAAAGGCTCTATTCAGAGGCTAGAGGATAGATTAGGGAAAATGGCCATGGCCAAGAATCCTCTACAAAGAACTTTTGTCCAAGGGACACCTTTTGTCCAAGCAATTGTGGATTTTCCCACACCATCAAAGTTCAAAGCACCTGTTGTGACTCATAAATATGATGGAAAAACCGATCCTGTCCTTCATATAGAGCAATACCAAGCTGCTGCCGACATCTATGCTGTGCCAGATGAGATGAGATGAGATGCAGGGCATTCTTGGGAACTCTTACAGGATCTGCTCAAATATGGTACAATTAATCTTCCTCGGGGTAAGATTTCGACTTTGTTTCAACTGGCCGAGCTCTTCATTGGAAACTTCTGTTTTGGAGCAAAACCTGCTAAACGAGTAGCACACTTGTTAAGTGTTAGACAAAAGGCTGGTGAGAGCACTAGGGATTATATAACTCGTTTCAATAACGAGAAACTCGAAGTTATTGATTATGAGGAAAAAATAGCGATTACTGCTCTGATGAGTGGGCTGTTGCCCAACAAGTTATACTACACTTTGGCTAAAGATCCACCCAGAATCATGTCAGAATTGATGGCAAAAGCGGCCAAGATCATGAATGCCGAGGAGGCTATAGCTGCAAAGAAGAATATGGATACCAAAGAAACCAAGGTGGAGGGTGATAAATCCAAAAATAAAGAACATAAAAACAATGGTGGTTACAAGCACTAAAAAACAAAGCCATCATGGGAGGTATTAAAGAAATTTGAAAATTACACTCCTTTGAAGGTAGACATCAACCATGTTCTAGAAGAAATCAAGAACGACGAGGAGTTAAACTGGCCAGAGAAAATGAAGTCAGACACTGACAAGAGGAATAAGGCCAAATATTGCGAGTTCCACAAGGATCATGGCCACATGACTAAAAATTACATAGCTCTTCAGAATGAGATCGAAGCACTCATTAGACGAGGAAAATTGGAAAAGTATGTTGATCGTAGAAATGAAAGAAAAAACAACGACCGAGCAAGAGAGATATCTAGATCTCCTCGTCGAGCAGAGGAGAACAAGAAAAGAGACCATGAAGATGATCCAGAAGACGACCCCGATCTTCCCAAAAGACCAAGGCAGCCAGAACGTGAGGTATTTTCAATACGTTTTGGATCATTTGATTGTAATGTTATTACAGGGGGAGATGCAGGAGGTGGAGACCATACTGCAGAAAGAAAAGCTTACCTCAATGAGGCTCAATCCTATTCATATATTCAACGAATAAATTTGGCTGAAGATGATCGCCCGAGAAAGGTCAACAAAGAAAAACTGGTCATCAGTTTCTCAAAGAACGACCTCGCAGGTGTGCTGTATCCTCATGATGACCCATTGGTGATCAAAATGAGAATGAAGGAAGTGATGATCTCGAGGGTACTGGTTGATAATGGTAGCTCGGCTGATATTATGTTCTACTCGTGCTTCGACAGCTTAAATCTAAAATTGTCTCAGTTGGAGCCTTATCACAGGCCCCTCCTCAGTTTTGCTGGCGAGAAAGTTTTTCCACTTGGGACGATCAAGTTGGATATGTTCATTGGTACATGGCCTGCTTGTCGAATAGAAAGAGTAAGCTTCTTCGTAATGGATAAGAATGTTCAATCAACCTATAATATTATTATGGGAAGGGTAGGATTGAAGAAGTTTGAAGCAGTACCATCTACGGTACATCAATGCCTAAAATTTCCTACCAATTTTGGAGTAGGAGTTATGAAGGGTGATAAAAAAGTAGCTCGGGAATGCTACTATTCATCTACCGAACATGAGGAACTAGAGGAATCTAGGAAAAAGACTAGTACCTATCAGGTGGATGAGGGTGCAGAAATTGAAACATTGGATCCTAGAGACGAGTCATAACTCGTGAAAGGTCAGGTGGTGGGAGCTACTGAAAGCATCACTCTGGACGACGAGCACCCTGAACGAACAACTCAGATAGGTTCGTCGTTAGATGCCTCACTAAAACAGGAGTTGATAGCTTTCTTAAAAAGCAGAAAACAAACTTTTACTTGGAGTCATGAAGATATGCCCGGAATAGACCCAAATTTCTTATGTCACGAGCTCAATGTGAATAAGGAGATCAAGCCAGTGAAGCAAAGAAGAAGAGTGTTCAGCCCCGAGAAGAACCAAGCTATATAGGAGGAGGTAGAGAAGCTCCAAAAAGCTTGCTTTATTGAAGATGTTAAATATCCAGACTGGTTAGCAAATGTAGTAATGGTGAAAAAGAAGAACAACAAATGGAGGATGTGCGTAGACTTCACCGACCTCAACAAGACATGTCCAAAGGACCATTTTCCCTTGCCTCGAATTGATTAACTAGTGGATGCTATCTCGGGACACGAGCTGTTGAGCTTCATGGATGCTTATTCTGGTTACAACCAGATTAAAATGAAACCTGAAGACAGGGAAAGTACCTCTTTCATTACCCCTAGGGGAACTTATTGTTATAATGTTATGCCTTTTGGTTTGAAAAATGTAGGTGCGACATATCAGCGGCTGATGAACAAAGTGTTTACAGAACAAATCACTTGCAATATGGAAGTCTATATTGATGATATGCTGACAAAGAGCAAGAAAGCTGCTGACCATCTAGTTGACTTAGGCCAGACCTTTGATCAATTGGATAAATATCAAATGAAATTGAACCTGACCAAGTGCATATTTGGAGTACGAGAAGGAATGTTTCTCGGGTACATTATCAATCAATGAGGCATTGAAGCAAACCCTGAAAAGATAAAAGCCCTGTTAGGGCTACGATCTCCAATGACGAAGAAAGAAGTGCAAAGTCTTACAGGGCGAGTAGCAGCACTTAACAGATTTGTATCACGAGCAACTGATAGATACCTCCCATTCTTCAAAACGCTCCAAAAGACTTTTGAATGGAATGAAGAATGCGAGAAAGCTTTTCAAGAATTGAAGAAATATTTGGGAGCACCTCCACTGTTGTCCAGACCAGTGATGGGAGAAAGGTTGTACTTGTATCTGGCAGTTTCAGAAAATGCAGTTAGCTCAGCATTAATAAGAATAGAGGATGGAGTATAAAAACCAATTTATTACACTAGTAAGGCCTTCCGAGGAGCAGAGATCAGATATCCAAAGATGGAAAAGTTGGCACTGGTGCTGATCGAAGCGAGTAGAAGAATGAAGCCATATTTCCAGGCTCATACCATAGTCGTATATACCGATATGACATTGAGGCAAGCTCTTCATAAACCAGAAAAATCAGGGAGATTGATATAATGGGCAATAGAGCTCGGTGAATATGATATAATTTATGAGCCTAGATCGTCACTAAAAGGGCAAGCAGTAGCAGATTTTATAGCAGAGTTCACTTATCCTGATACCCCCAAGGAGAAAAAGATGAACATCGACCAACCTGTGGATGTTACGGAATCACCAAATTTAAACCCCGATCAACTTAAGTTGGTCGGAGAGAAAGAGAAGAAGGTCGACGAGCAGCGAGGTGTGGTAGAAATGGAGATAAAGGACCAACAAGTATTCCATCGAGGAATTTTATCCAATAAGCCATTTGAGGATGAGATACCTATATGGAACTTGTATGTGGATGGCTCATCGTGCACCTCAGGAAGTGGAGCTGGGATTGTATTGAAAAGTCCAGACGAGGTCGATATAGAATATGCTCTGCGCTTTCAATTTCAAGCTTCTAATAATGAGGTCGAATATGAAGCGATGATTGTAGGTCTTAGTCTGGCAAGAACTATGAAGGCAAAGCAGGTAATCGTATGCAGTGACTCACAGTTGATTGTAAACCAAATGCTCGGTGTATATGCAACAAAAGGAGAGTTGGTGATTAAGTATCATGCAAAGGCGATGGAGTTGGGATCGGAATTTGTTACTATTCAACTGGTCAGAATACCAAGAATGGAGAATGCAAGAGCTGACGCTTTAGCTTGATTAGCATCGGCTACTCGTACCGAGCTATGAAGAATAATCCCAATTGAAGTTCTAGCTGGTCGGAGCATAGAAGAAGATCTGAATAAACTTTATTACTCTTGATTTAGGACCATCTTGGATGGATCCCATCAGGGCATATATTGAGGAGTGAGAATTATCGATTGACAAACTCGCAGCCAAGAAATTAAAATTTAAAGCTGGTCGTTATGCACTAACTAATGGTATTCTATACAGACGAGGAATCATAGCTGGCTTGCAGAGGTGTGTACATCCCGCCGAGGTGAAGGATTTGATTGAAGAAGTCCATGAAGGCTCTTGTTGAGCCCATGTAGCAGGTCGGACTCTTCTGCAAAGAATAATGACGTAAGGATACTACTGGCCAACGATGAGGGCTGATTGTATAGCCTATGCCAAGAAATGTGACAAGTGTCAGCGCTTCTCCTCCATCCAAAGAACTCCCCAAGCATTGTTGACACCAATTACTTCCCCTTGGGCATTTTCCATGTGGGGAATTGACTTGGTTGGGGCACTTCCAACGACTAGAGGAAGATTTAAATATCTCGTCGTCGCAGCGGATTATTTTACTAAGTGGGTAGAAGCCGAGCCTCTTGTCGACATGACATACGAAAAGGTGTACCAATTTATTTGGAAAAATATTATTTATAGATATGGTCTTCCCCACGCATTCATCACCGACCATGGAACACAATTTGACAACGAGGAGTTCACTGCCTATTGTCATCAGTCAAATATCTTGAAAATCCACTTGGCACCCGGCCATCCCCAAAGCAATGGACAAACTGAGGTAACAAACAGAACACTGCTAAATGGCTTGAAGAAAAGACTGAATAACGCCAAAGAAAACTGGATCAACGAGCTACATTCAGTACTATGGGCTTATCGTACTACCCCCGAGCAGCAACTGGAGAATATCCATATATGCTGGCATTTGGAAGTGAAGTTGTTATACCTGCCGAGTTAGGTCTTCCAACACACAGAGTATTGAATTTCAATTCCCCTGTCAGCGACTTAATGAGAAGGTTAGAATTGGATATGCTCGAAGAAGTTAGAGAAGAAGCAGCTATCAGGAATACTGCTTACCAGCAACGAATAGCTTTGTTCTATAATAAGAGAGTGAAGAAGTGCGACCTGAAAGAAGGAGACTATGTGCTAAAGAAAGAGATTCAAAAGCACAATAAACTGGAAGCGAACTGGCATGAACCTTACCGAGTTACATAAGTTGTTCGACCAGGAACCTACAGAATAGAAACTTTAGAGGGGGAGGAGTTTAAGAATGCATGGAATGCAGAGCACCTGCACAAATATTATCAGTAATGTAAACTCTCATGTAATGCTGTTTCATCAGTATGAATAAAATGTGAATATTCTACCCAATTCTCTCCTTTTATTGAAATTTTTTCGCGAAATACTAGTGTTACACACTACTCAGCAAAATCCACCAACTCCGGTTGGTCGGGAATAAAAAATATTTCCCAAAAGTGCCAACTCCGGTTGGTTGGGAAGAAAATCCACCAACTCCGGTTGGTCGGGAATAAAAAATATTTCCCAAAAGTGCCAACTTCAGTTGGTTGGGAAGAAAATCCACCAACTCCGGTTGGTTGGGAATAAAAAATATTTCCTAAAAGTGCCAACTCTGGTTGGTTGGGAAGAAAATCCACCAACTCCGGTTGGTCGGGAATAAAAAATATTTCTCAAAAGTGCCAACTCCGGTTGGTTGAAAAAAAAAATCCACTAACTCCGGTTGGTTGAGAATAAAAAAATATTTCCCAAAAGTGCCAACTCCGGTTGGTTAGGAAGAAAATCCACCAACTCCGGTTGGTCGGGAATAAAAAATATTTCCCAAAAGTGCCAACTCCGATTGGTTGGGAAGAATATCCACCAACTCCGGTTGGTCGGGAACAAAAAATATTTCCCAAAAGTGCCAACTCCGGTTGGTTGGGAAGAAAATCCACCAACTCCGGTTGGTCGGGAATAAAAAATATTTCCCAAAAGTGCCAACTCCGATTGGTTGGGAAGAAAATCCACCAACTCCGGTTGGTCGGGAACAAAAAATATTTCCCAAAAGTGCCAACTCCGGTTGGTTGGGAAGAAAATCCACCAACTCCGGTTGGTCGGGAACAAAAAATATTTCCCAAAAGTGCCAACTCCGGTTGGTTGGGAAGAAAATCCACCAACTCAGGTTGGTCGGGAATAAGAAGCTGTCAACTACAGTTGGCCGGGAACATTTTTATTAAACAAAGCATGAGTATGTGATAAAAGTCAGCTAATGGCTTAGAATTAAAAAGTGATCCAGCAAAATTTTTGATACTCGTAACATTTTAAATTACCACCAAGCTGGTCGAGAAATAAAATCAATTCTAGTTAGTCGTCAAATGGTTACCACAAATTCAGGATAGTCGACAATAAGTTTTAACCAGCTTTAGTTGATTGGCAAATAACACAATGTTGTTATATTTTTAATAGATATACATACACATATGTAAAGTGTTTTACAAAATATCTAAAAGACAATGGCAATCAAGATTGCAAAGAAAAATAAAAGTCTTTCATCAAATCTAGATCAAAGTACATCGAGAATGAAATACATATTAATTATTACATCAAGATTCCTATTCAATTGGTTTCTTCCCCTCTGCCTTTGAAATAGGTTCTTCACCAGCAGGAGGATCGTCTAAGGCATAAGGGGAATTAATGAAATTCAAATCTATAAGCATCCTGATGTTAATAATTGATGGCCGATCAAGGAGGTGCTCGAGACGAGATATCTCGAAGTTGGAGTGAAGACTGTAGTCGCCGAGATACTTCGAAATTAGGCATTGTGGAATGGATCGACCAGGAATCCAGCTCATGTCAAGCTTGAAAGGAGGCACTGGTAGGTCGAGCAACCCAGGATTGTGGTAATCCCATAAATAATGACCTTGTTCCAACTTCAGCACGCCCAAAGCATTTAACCATCCTTGTTTACAACCCACATTATTTGCATTCTGGAGCCGATCATCTATATAGTAGAGGGCTTCATTGTAACCAGCCATCCAGAACTCCCTAGGCTGTTTGTGGAACTGATAGGTTAATCTTTCTAACTGCTCGTGGAGATTCTTCACCCAATTCGTTTTATTCTCCAAGGTAGAATTTTGGGCAGCCAGTTTCTCATCTAAAGTTCGAATTTTCTTAGACATCTCGGCCAATGCCTGGTTCTTTGCCATCAATTGGAAGGCTTGGTTTTCTAGAGCTGACTGAGTTCTTTATTCCTCGACAGTAATCTGAGCAACTCTTGCTCGTCCCCGAGAAGCTCTTGCTCATCCCCGAGTAGAGGTAGAAGGCCCAATCCTTTTCAAGGTTTCTAATTCATCCCTCAGGTTGGCATTTTCAACCTCCAAGAAAGAGAATCCTCGTTGTTTATAGGGACCAGAGCATTTGAGGTAGAGGCTGCAGACCTCAGCTGGGATACCTATCCTCGTAAGTTATTATTTTCCTGCTCCAGTAGCTTGGCTATCTGCCTGTGCTCCTCGACCTCGGTCTTCAAAGTTCTCTCCCTCACATCGTAAGCAGCAAACAACTTATCATATCCTTTATCAGCATTCAGTTGCTGATACTTCTTCTCATATCCTTGGTTCAAGAGGGCTGTAGACTCCTTGTATTGTTGTTGAAGCTCCTCGAGAGTACCCTGGAGATTTTCAATCATTTCATAATACGCTACATTATTAGCCACTGCCCGGTCGAGCAGACACTTTAAATACTAGTAGGCTTCAACTGCTTGCTCTGAAGCATCTTGACCAAGGATATCAACGATCGGAGCTTCAGTCATATCTGAATGACCAGCTTTGAAGTAATCATTGCATTGTCTCAATAATTTTGTATCATGAACAGATAACAATTCCATCCTGGCCATAAACTAGTAAAAAGAAGAGATATCAAGAATTAATAAGGAGCAAGAGGAAGAGAATCAATATTATGAATAGTCACAATTTCAAATTTTATTACATCATAAAAGAGAAGTACATAGGTCAGAGTTACAATTGGAAAAAATAAACAGAGAGAAAAATCCGAACAACTCTACAACTTCTCCTTGTCTCCCAAAACTTTCTCGAAAGGCTGAGACGAGGAAGGAGGTTACTCGGGTGGCACAGATGGCTACTTGGGGGGAGTTGGAAGCTGCTTGGTTGAAATAATGGATGGTTGAAATTTCTCGCATGAGGACTGGACAATTGGGGGATGAGAAATTTGATCTCCCATCACTATGGAGGATTCCTCAGAGGCAGCTTCGTCCTCTTCTTCTTTTTCAGGAGTTGGAAGGGGGCCAGGGATGTGACGTTGAAATAGGTTGGAATTTTCATCAACATTCAGCTCTTTCAGATCAGCGACCCAGCCATCCCTAAAGTATTTAAGGCTACCATATTCCACCTGCAACATCATGGCAGCCAAACCCTTATTCCATCCTTTATCCCAGCAGCACTGAAGGACTTTTTCACAGCTAATTTTCTTTTCACCTTCTCTGAGGAAAGCTTCTCGGATAGAAGTTCCTCGGTAGCCTTCAATTTATTCTCCACTTCCTCTTTCTGACAACTTACTTCACGAAGTTTGTCCAACTCTTCCTCAGTAGCTTTGAGTTTACCTTCAAGCTCCCCAGCATCTTGGAGCTTCCCTTCGAGCTCTTTATTCTTCTCCTCCAAGTATTTTATTTTCTTCTCCAATCCCTTGGAGATATCAACAACCTGATTCCTCTCCTGCTTGATGGAATTAAGCTTCTTCTCCCAAGTAGTTTTATCATAAACATACTTCTAACGAGAATCCTTCAGAGACTGCTTCAGACCCACCAAAGCTTCCTCTACACCTGACGAGGAGCTTGAAGCTTTAATAGCCTCATCCTTTTTCAAAATTGTATTGAAACAGGTTACCAACTAGGAAAAGAAAATAATAGCAAGTTAGTGCCAAGATATAACAAGAGAAAAATGAGAATTTAGGACAATAATAATTATAGAAGCAATATGACGAGCAAATAATGTGGTAACCATGTCCCGAGAAAGATTTTCTTCAATACCTTGGATCTCGGGAATGATCCAAGACTTCATCGAGCTCATGGCAGAGCTCGGAGCAATGAAAGAGGGAACATCACTTCCAGTAGTTGAAGGCTGAGAGATGGATTCAGCCAAATTGACCGAGGAGCTTTTCTTCAGCCTCCTCGGAGGAACATCAACAGTCTCAGCCAATGATGTACTCTTAGTCGGGGATATGATAATAACCTCGCTTGGAGCAGCGACTTTGCTCGGAGTCACTGGGGGCTTCTCGGCAACCTTCATAGTAGCACCCGAAGGAGGTGCATCGATTTTTCTTGTCCCTTCTTCTGGGATATCATGTTTGCTTATCTTTGCCTCTCCAACAATAGAGGAGAATTTCTCGAAGTGGGAAGGAGCTCTTCTTTTCTTCATTCTTTCACTCAGAGGAATATGTGACTCAGGTGAAGAATTTGCAGAACCTGGTACTAGTCATACGTCACTTATTACAGGGCAAGTAGTAAAAGACGAGGTGTAACTCTTATACTGCAGCAAATATGAAGCTGATCTGATATGCTCGTCGGCAACAGTCTGATGCAAACCCCAGATAAGTTTCAGATGTTTTAAATTAATATCTGTCTCTTTTGGAGACTTTCTGTTGCTATCAACTACAAATAAATCAAAATTAAAATATCAGTGACACATTTTATCAAACACAAAGGAAGCATAATTTCGAAAATAAAATAAAATAAAAACAACCTATCCCATTGCCATAGGGAGGGCATCTTGGACCCTGGTATACATCATTTCCAGTTAATGAAGGGTGTTGCTAATTTTTCATAACAACACCGTGCTCGAAGTAATCCCTATTGGCATCTGGGAGATTGACTACTAGAGCCCTATTTAAAAACCTAGTTTTTAAATAAAAAGTGTTGTCATCAACAACGCATCTATAACAAAACATAATTTCTGGAAATCCTATACGAGTTCCATGAATCTGATTTAATCTATGAACTCCATTAACTATTCTCCATGTGTTGGGGGCTATTTTTGCAGGAACCACGTCAAAATATTGACAGAATTCCAGACACAAAGGGTTTGGGGGAAAAGAAAAGCCACATTCAGCCACAAAGAGGCTGGGGAACCATTATCCCTCAGCCAAACGGAAATAATCTGAAGGTTCAGAAAGTTCCTCCAGAACGACCCATGAAGGAATAGAGAAATCAAAGAGAAACTTATCAAGCGACTCAACAAGGTAAACCATGGTGAATAAAGGAAATGAAAGAGAAAGAAGAAGATCTTACAGAAAAAGGATGGATCTGTTGACAACGAACGATGAATGGGATGAACGCACAAGAGAGAGAGAAAATGGTAAACTCAAAGATACTGATTTGAAAAAGTAGAAGACGATATGATTTTCTACAACGCTTAAATACCTTACCTTGGGAAAAGGCAAAAATAATGATTATAAAAGGAGACGTTTACGCTACCGGCGGCTAAAAGGACAAAAAAGGCGTGGAGATCGAAGCAGTTAAGAAAATTCGAAAAGTATGAGTCTATGAATTCGAAAAGAAAAAATAAATGTAAAGAAAACGTTCCTAAAATTCAAGATGACCATTTAATCCCGCCATATTTCGAGAAGAATGTTCCACACTCCTCAGTCTCAAACTGTGAAACATTGGGGGTTTCTGTTGATACAAAATTTAGTCTGCTGACATGGCTCAATTAAGTGGAGACACATGGCAATCTGCGTGGCAATAACAAACACTTCTGAACAACACCTTGACTTCGAGGAACTCAATTTCCTCGACCAACTCAGACACTCCGAGCAGTATGTGCTCTCCGAGGAACTTACCTGCACCGAGCAACTCATGGATACTGAGATACTTAGGCGGTCCGAGCTGCACCTCGATCAGAGCATTTAATATCAGACAATTAAGAGGATTAAATTCACATTAAATGCTGATTATTATCAGACAGATGTATACGTTATCGGACAGCTATGTATGATCCTTTCTCATGTACAGCCTCAGGGCTATAAATACATTGTATCATCCTCATTATGGGAGGGGGGAAATTTTTGGGGGAGATAAATCCTATCTCGAGAATTCTCAAACAGTCAATAATAACACAAACAGTGGACGTAGGCCATTCGTTCAAGGCTGAACCATTTTAAAATTTCTTATCTTATTTATTTTTTATTTTTATCTGTGATTAAACAATTAGAGATAATCTAATTTTTTACATCAACAGTTGGGCTAGCGCCACGAGTATGTGTATATATATATATATATATATATATATATATATATATATATATATATATATATATATATATATGTGTGTGTGTGTGTGTGTGTGTGTGTGTGTGTGTGTGTGTGTGTGTGTTTTATATCTGTCTGTGTGATATAATTATGCGAACATATCCCTTTAGTGCTATCATCAGAGGTTGCACAATGTGGGTGATCTTCCTTGGCAAAAAATAGCAGGCTAACTATGGACCCTAGGTCATAATGCTACGCATGTGCCCTTTGAGGTTTAAGTTCAGAGTGAGGTAATTTGGGTATGATTATGACTCACAACGGAAGAACCTATGATCGCGTCCAATACATTTATGATTTTATCAGGGTTCGGTGTGAGAGTTCGACCTCGTGGCTCGGGATGATGTGTGTATGTCTTGGTGCATGATAGCATTTTAGAGATTCGCATCTAGTGAATTATTACTCTGAGGGATGGCGGTTATAATATAACGAGTATATGTATATGTATATATATATATATGTATGTATGCTTGATGTGATATTGAACTACCATATATGTGTGCACAAAAAAATATACCGGCATGAGATATTAAAGTGTGAATATTAATTTAATAAATAGTGAAAGTTATTTGGAATGAATCGATAAATTATAATTAGGAATTATAATTCTTGAAAATTATTTGATGTGAAGGGATTAATTATAATTGAGAATTATAATTATTAAAAGGATGGGAAAATTAATTATAAAATACACATGACACGGGGTAGCGTATGGATTTAAGGATATTAGAGACTAGTTAGGCGGGACAATATAACTAGGGGCTAAAATGCATATGTTAGGTGCGGACTATAGTTGAGGGGTGAGTATTATCTTATGTGAGTATGACACCAACTTAAATATGGAATAATGCACACATATTTACTTATGCATTTTAATTACTTGCAAAATATTTTCAAAAATGTTTGGGCTCTGACCCGTGTCAAAATACTTAAAAAAAACTTTTAGGTATCCAGGCATAGGGACGCCAAGCATGATCATCACTTCCATGTCATCGGAGATGCATTAGTTGTGGAGTATTGTAGGGATTGTCTAGTCATTTTCTTTCTTTGAGATTCTAGCTAGGATTCAGTCTGTTATTATCTGGGCATGTCGCCCAATGTCAGTTTTTATTCAGTTTTATTTAATTCAGTTTATTGGATTATTGTATTAGATTGTAAACCGATGGTTTATTAGGTTAATGTATTCTATTATATTCCAGTATTCAGATATGATTATGTGAATGTGGACTTAATTATTTATCTGGTATAGTTGATAGTGAATGATTTAATTTATGTTAATTAAAGTTTAAAATTAACACATGATTTGATTAAATAATAGGTGGTTAGTAACAAATTAAATTTTTGACAGCGAGGCTAAAATGGGCCATTTAATATTTTTGTTTGATTTTAGTAGATGGATGGCCTCCCGTTATTTTAATAGGCGGGGTGTTAAAGATGGTATCAGAGTATGAGGTTCTAGTGTCCTTAGGATTTGTGCGGACTTTATTATGTTTTCTAGCGTAACGTTCTTTGATGTAGAGCCCTATATTTAGGACTTTCAATTCATATATCAATTTACGTTCTCCTTGTATTTTGTATAGTTGAAGAGAATAATATAAGAGTTCAGTTGGGCTTTATATACCGAATAATATTAGACGACCAACAATGGCCTCTAGGAGGACTGTAGGAGGAGAGACTCAGCCGAAGACGTAGACTATTCTGGAACCAGTGGCCGCGATAGAAGTCACCACTATTGTTTCTCAGGTAGTTAATGTTGGGGTGACCTCTAGGGTGCAATAGTTTCCCCCAAAATCGACAAAGCAGACAGTGGCACCAATTCAGACCCACCCAATGCAGTTGGGATGGGAGAGAGTCGAAGGGGCTTTTGAGGAGGGCTATCCGCAAGAGTTCGGGGAAAGTGCGAACGTGTATTAGCTAGCCAATGAAAGGAGAACATACAAAGGCATTTGCATATACTGGAGTGTAGTGACACTCATAAATAAATTTTGGCAATTTTTAGCTCGTAAGAGCAGTGTTGCCATGGCGGAAGTCAATTACCACATCTGAGGAAAGATATACTATAAATATCGGGAAATTGGGCTGCCATTTCATAACAAGTCCTTTCATTTGTTGTGCAAACATAGATGTGAAGAAAGTTTCTTGACTTATCACAGGAGGGCCGGACATGGGCCGAGTATGAGGAAGAATGTGCTTGTTTAGCGAACTTCTTACCCAAAGAGGTGGATAGAGAGGAGAAGAAGGGTCCTTAAGTTTGATGATGGACTCGTGGGTAGAATCTGCCAACATTGATGGGGAAAGACAACTTGGAAGACTTATGCCAATGTAGTCAATGCCGTACTCTTACCATAACAATATTAATGCTTCTATGTGAAGGGAGCCAAGAGATTTGAGAGTCTAGTCATAAGGTCAACACTAGATATAATCGGTGGTAGTGGAACACAAATGGGGGGTAAACTAAGAAAGGGACTCGTTTAAAAGATTCAGATCATGGGAATTTCGACAGAGTGAAAGTGGATTCAGACAGGGCTATTAGGTCCATCAATGTGCACCACAAGGCCAGCGGAGCAAAGGGAATAATAAGGGTAGTTATCATTATCGAGGCTACCAATCCAGAGAGTCAGGCAGTCTGATATGGCCAATGTGGTCAGAGACATGGGGATTACATAGACATGTGTTTTATATGTGGATAGCAGGACCACATACATCGATCTTGTCTATAGAGAGATAGGGGATAGGAACAGGGTGACTAACAGGGGCAACAATTACAACAGTTTTTGATTTAAATTAGACGTGAGTATTGAAAATCGTTCACTAAGTCTTTAACTTAAAATTAAATATTAAGTAAAATAAACTCGTTTGATGAAACTCGATTTGAAATCACTATACAAGATGCGTAAAAACTTTTTTGAGTCGGATGTTAGATTTTGTTAGATAAATTACCTTAAGTTTTTATAAATAAAAACCTATACGAATTCCTTGAATAAAAACCAAACCATATAAGCAGTAAGAACAAGAATAGTAAGTTTGGCACGATATTTTTAACGTGGTAAAATCCCAAAATTAGGGAAAACATCCACGCCTCCCTCTACGGAGTAAACAAAAATCCATTATAAACAAGTATATAAGATTTAAAAGCACTTAACAGCACACAAGATTCTAAGTTAAAGAATAAAAATATACATATTGAAAGAAAATCTACTCCACGATTATTTTGACTAAATTTGATCTCCCTGGCAGTTCCTTTGTGTTAATCCCTGCTCCTTGCTTTGATGGACTCAATGAATGAAAAATCTCTCTAATGAATCACACTTTAACTAGGTGTTCATATGAGAGTGTTATGACTATGAAGTGCAATAACACATGCAATATGCTACTCACGTTGTCTTAATAGAATTATATAGACAATTCCTAATGAATTACAAAAGTCTATATGAAATGCAGAGATTCAATTTTCTTGAAAATCAGACTTCTGTTGCAAAAGAAATATGTCAGATCTGAGGAAAATCTTTCAAAAATTAGATCAAAATTTTCAAACACTTTATTTTTTCACAAACTAGTTTCACAAACTATAAAACTTGGTTTTTCAAAACAAAATTTCAGATCTAAAATATAAACTATTTTGAAAGTCTTTTTTTCAAGAAAATTGAAAATGTGAATGGATATAAAAGGATATACAACTACAAAACCATATCCAATCAAGAGATCAAATTATCTCTTACACTTTCTAGGAAGAAAAGTGATACTTACAGTGAGATTGGGTTCTAAGAGAGATTAATTTTGGAGAGTTTTCTTCAGACTTTGCAAACACCCAAACTCCTAAGAAAAACCTAAAGATATAACACTCAATTAAAGGTTTTCTAGTTTGATGTAACTGGAAATATGTTTGGTTTAGTGTTTGGGAGAAAATGTATGGATTGAGTTCATTGAACTCTGTTTTTATCTCCCTCTCATCTTTTCTCTTTTCTCTCTCTACTCCCACTTTTTTTTCTCTCAAAATGATGGACTCTCAAAAGTTCTCTAATGTTACACCACTCGGTCTTATTTATACTAAGCATGGAAGATTCTAGATGATCGATGTGTTTTGGACGGCTAGGATTAAAATGACCATTTGCCTTTTAATCCAATAGTTATAAATGGACCACACAAGCTCGCTCTTTTATTGGACAATTCTAGCTTCACAAGTATCGACATGCAGATTGTAAATTAAGTTTGATATAAAGGTTAAAAAATGATCGCTAAACTGTGAGATGCAACAAGCACAAAAGGAACCAACCAAAAGCCAACCCGTGGTGTAATGTAAGCCGTTATAAAATGCATGTTTTTAATTTTAAACAATACAAGTTTCTACCCCAAAAGTCTCAGCCGATTTTATATTCTACCCTAGGAAATTTTTGAGGAATAAAAGTATTTAAATTTTGGCGCACAACATTTTTAAAACCTTAATTTAAATGTTTTAAAAAAATCATTTTAAATGTCTAAAAATGTTTAAAAAATTCCTACAAATATTTAAACACGTGTACACACACTCACACTCAATTATGCATGATTTATGTCATATAGTGTGTTCAGTGCAATATATAACTTCCCTTTTAGATAGTGAAGATGTCTTGGACATGATTAATGTTGTTGAAGCTTTGCAAACCATGGAAATGATTTCTCAAAAGAAATCTAACCTATTTTTTCACCATATCAAAACTAGTTGGAACTCTTATATGATACAGACTCAAGTAAGTCAACCATATAGTGTGTTCTCAAGTAAAAAGTCAAGGAATTATTTGAACAACCAGTGATATTGGTAATGCAAGGCAAATGGGGTAAGTTTTTGCGTGAAACGAGTGCGTCACAGTATTTTTTTAGCACTTAGATTCGTGCGTAAGACGGGTTTAGTGGGTGTATCGTTTGTATCACTATTATGTGTATATATTTACTGGTGGGTAGAAGGTATCTCTTTCATTCCATCCATATGGAGTGGGTGAGGGCACTGAGAGGATATGTTTTAGTTGATCTACTCATTTTAGAGAGATGTGTTATGTGAGTATGATGTTATCCTAGGTACAGACTAGTTAGCGATGGCGAATTATTATAGTAAGGCTATCATGTTTGCTATTCTAGGGCAGGATGTGTTATTTTTACGATGTCTCACTTGAAATTAATCCCACATAAATACTACATTGTTATTGAGACTTCGTAGAGTATAATTCTCTTGTTATAATCAATCTCGGTCCGTAGGGACTTTATTGATGCAATTCAACGAATATTGGCTTTACCATCGTGTGAAGAGATTTAGCTCGTTATTGATTTAGCACTAGGGACTTAGTGATAGTAAGATCATTGTATTGTAAGACTACTTTAGAGATGTGGGAGTTTAGGATTAGACATATACGTCCGGGGACAGGATTTTGAGTGTCTAAATTTTGTGCTTTCGATCATAGGACCTCAATAATCGATAATGCTAGGTGATAGGGCATTAGGGAAATTCCTTGGTTGGACTTCAATTTCGTGACATTCCATACATGGAGATTAATAAATGTCGGGATTTAAAAGATGTTATTGGATGATTGGGTATTAGTTTTGAATGATGATCATTGTACATGTGGAGAAAACACTTTGAACTGAGAGTTATTATAAGATATAAGGCCAGTGGAGTTGGGTAGGGTTATGTAAGAAGCAATGGGGAGATTTTTCACCACTAGTGGGTAGATGGGATAATTATATAACGATTAGTAGGGTAACTGAGTATAACCTTATGACATAACCACACCGAACATGCGAGGCTGAGTTTAAGATAAACATTTTGCGTCTATGATGTTTGTGTAAAAATGCACGGGATATAAGGTGTATGGGTGACCTGATTGGTTTGCTTTTTAGAATCGTTCGACGTAAGGAGACGTGGTAATAAATGTATTAAATCGTATGCCCGTGGGGCAGTAGAAGCAGAATTGGAAAATAATAGGGATTGAACTTGGGTTGAGGAAGGAGATAGTTCAGATATATATATGGCAAAGATAACTGTTACACCTAGGATGGGTTTAAAAACTATGGAAGCACATGTGAGAGATATCTCTAGCCAAGGGAGGTTATAAATATTTTGGTGAGTAGGGTCGAGTCATACTCGATCAATTCTGAGGATGGCTTGCACATAAATAGGATATTGATTTAGGCAAAGATGACCCATAAGGTGTGCAGCTCGAAGCAGACACACGGGTCATAATTTTCAGAGTAACTCATGAAGAGGAGTAAGATGTACCATGTGACATGGGATATTGAGCATGTGAATCAGTGTGGAGTGAGATATAGTGAAGTTTCCTTCAGGTGCATCACTCGTAGATGGGAAGAAGTTGGTTCGAGGTGATCCACCATAATTGTTGGTGATTCTAGTGACGAAATGGATAGACAGACTGATGGAGTTTATCATTGGGTTACTAACATCGTGAGACAATCAAGATATCTTTTGGGTTTGTGGAATCGATTGGATGAAATGGAGTACTTATTATTAATATGGGGACTTACACTATCAGGCAATGTGCCCAACATTTCATTGAAGAGCGAGAATGAACCAAAATAAGGTACTGTCCATTATTGTTATGATAAGTATGATATCCTTAAGTCCCATATCTGATTGGACTTATCAGAAGGTGACGTGGATGAAGTGCGAGGAGTAGACGTGAGAGGTGACTAAGATGTTGAAGAATGCGAGAAATACATATTCTAGACTCTAAGGTGATTGAGAGAAGAAAATACCATGCGTAGAGTTGTGTGTAATAACTTGTACCAACTATTATTAGAAATATGTCTTTTGAGACTTGAGGTGGGAGGCCTTGTCATCCGCCTTGGAGTTGGTTAAGGGTGAAGAGATAAAAAGTTTCACCGGCAGGATGTAATTTAGAGTTGGTCGACAGGGATTGAGTAAATCAAAGTCATGTTCGTATAGTTTAGGAATGTCGTAAGAGTTACATCGATACGAATTGAAGAGCTAAAGATTGACGTGGGTGGTCAGAAATTATTGCGAGTGTCTCCTATGAAAGGAATTATGTAATTTGACAGGAAGGGAAGTTGACACCTAGGCAAGTATGGCCTTTCCCCAACATTGAGATAATAGAGCTAATGGAGTACATGCTCGTATTATTAGGGCATTGTTAGAATATTCACGATAGTTTTGCCTATCATTGTATAGGTGAGACACCTTACGAATGATGGAGCATAACATTATGAAATTATTTGAATAGCCTTATCGCTAATCTTAGGCCGTAGCAAGTAGGCCTTCAGTTAGGATGGTACCACTAGAGGGGGAATAACTAAGGCACCATAAGGTTATCATAATTTGATTTTAGGTATGTTTGGATGCCATGTGTGTAAGGATATCACATATCCAAATTTCGGGGACGAAATTACTTTACAAGGGGGGAAGTATGTAATACCCCATATTTTTGGGAATACTTAAATTACACGTGTCACAATAATTTAATTAAATTAAAAAATCAACTGAAGTGAATAAATATTAATTATGGATAAATGGATTAATATTTGATTAATATTTATATATTACTATATTTACTTATGTGATAAGTAAATGAATTAATTGTATTTTATATTACGTCGTAAGTGGGAAAAAATGACGGATTGATAGTATCATATTCGAGATGTGCATGTGGGGTCGTGTTGGGAAAAAGATGGTAAATTGATGACGAGTGACTCGAAAGATGATTTCAAGTGCACGGTTGATCCGAAATAGGTCAAAATAGTTTAAAATAAGTACCCAAGAGTCGTAATTGGGTTTCAAAGGTTTTTTAGAATAGGCGAGACCTGTATATGAGTAATTTGGTCGTTTTGAAAATGAGAGTTATTTGAAGGTACCTATATAGAGCACTCCTAGGGTTTGTTTTCCGTGCTATAGATATATAGACCTTTATCTAGTTGGACTTAAATTTTGACAAGATTTTTTGTGTTATTATGTCGTGTCTAGAAGCCTATGCTAAGCTCTCGATGCTCTCTACTCAAGCCTACATCAAATTCAAAATCCAGCCATACCCAGGTAGTCTCACACCAGTTATAATTGGATCATAGATACTGCATGTGATTTTATCATTTCTAATGATTCTGTGTTGGTTTTATTAAAAAGAATTTCTAAAACAGTTTAAAACTTAATTTGAATTTTATTAATGTGTCTAAATATTTTTGTAAAAATAAATTTCAGAATTATTTTTAACGCTTAAATAATTTTTTAATGAACTTATGTAATATTTTATATTATTATGTATGCATGCGTGAGTGGTTGTTTTAGTATACTTTGTGGACTTTGTTTCTTTCAAAGTTGAGTTGGCCAATTGGACCTAGCTTATGCTTTCCTTTTTTTATACACCTGTTCACGATTTGACCTTAGGAGCCATAGGCTCTTAGTCCTTAACTGTTGGCCGAATGTTCCATAACAGATCCCCAGATGTCAAATCAGACCCATAAGCATGTTATGTATTCGTATTTTATATATATATATATATATATATATATATATATGTGTGTGTGTGTGTGTGTGTGTGTGTGTGTGTGGCAGTAGGCCTGAAGATTATTGGCCCTTAGCTGTTAGGCATGTACACTATTACGATTTGATCGACCAATGGTTTTAACCATCTCTTAAAACGATGTTGTGTTCTTTTATTATTTGTAATGATAACTTTTTTACAGTTGACTTTTCTTTCCATTTAAAATACCGTCATGTTTATAATACCAGCCTCCAGTTTATTTTCACGGCCCACATTTTTTTGCTAAACCAAAGCTAGATTTTTATTTTATCTCGAAATGACTTCGTTTTGTAAAACGATAGATCACTTTTTATCTGTTAGTGCATTCCAACTAGCATAACACATGTCATTCTTTTAAGATGAAAGTTTATGTTTCTTTGTGGTTCACACGATCAATTTTTATTAAAGGCTTATATCATTTCGTGTTAATCCATGCGTGTCTTGTTTCTTCCAATCAGCACACACCTCAAAAGTCTATAAATTCATCCCTTTGGGTCTCATTATTTTGAATCCGAGAAAATTATTTTTGAGCCAAAACTCTACTGAATTTTCGAGAGAGACAGAGAGATAGAGATAGAGATAGAGATAGAGAGTTTACACACTTGTAGTTTTAAAGATTTATCTTATGTGTGTATATTTCGTGAACAAGGTTGATTAATCTCAACATTTTTGAAAGACTCTCGAGGTTGATTTTGATGATTTAATAGTACCAGAACCTCATCTCTTCATATCTGATTTTTCAATGTTAAAGATCTCTTGTGAGTATTTTTTTGTATACATATTTTTATACAAATTTGTATTTTGTAGTTCTTTTTTGTGTTGTGTTGTTACTGATTATTTTTTTAAATAAAACATTATACACACAAAACCACAAATCTTGTAGTTTTGTTCCTGATTTTCTCATTTTGTGTTATTTTGTTTGATCTATTGTTTTAGATCTGATTTTTGTGATTATTTGAACACTGAATCACACACATATCATTTTGTATATATTCTTGATGTTTCTATTGATCTAGATTCGTACTTGTTTTAAAACATTTTGTTTTAAAATTATTCAAGAAATTTTAGTTGTAACAAATTCACTTTCTATTCAAGGTTTAGACATTTAAAACTTTAAAAATCACTGAGGACCTATTTATTAAATAAACAATACTTGGACTACCCCATTGACCTAATCTGATCTTGATAATTTTTGTGACCTTGGACTGTGTATACCTTAACCGTATTATCTTTGACATCGAACCAAGGATTGAGAACTAGAACCGATTGGACTGAATCGAGTATATTAATCTGTTTAACTATTTGAACTTGACTTAATAAGATATTAAATTCAACTTGAATTAATCTAAACCTATTACTAAAAATAGTTTGTGTACATTTGACTTTGTGCTTATATTATTTATATATATATATATATATATATATTTGAAGTCATATTGTTTTTGTGTATATTTTTACACTGTATATGATTGCTTGATCTTTTAAGTGATTTCAGGAACATACATCATTTGCATATCACTTTTAAATCACACATTTTGTACACCACTATTCACGTAGGCACTCATTATTGTGTACATATAAAAGCGGATCTGATTATTTGAATTTTTGAGAAAAAGTTTGTTGAAAGTTGTGTTAAATCAAGATAGCTTGACTTAAACAAAGAAAGAAAGAACATAAGAGTTGCTGTTGATATTTATGAAAGAAATTTTTGCATATCATTCGGGTAGTAACGTTAAGGGTGAGTGTGTCATATAGACTAGGATACATCACAAGAGCACTGCACTACCACTACTCACTATTAAGAATCATTAGGCACTGAGCCAGCTTGCTCTAAGGAAGCTAGATGGGAGGCTCAAACATGAAGAAAGAAATGTAAACAATAGGTGCATAGTGAGGATAATGTGACACCCCGCCTAATTAAATACCGGGCGATCACTCCTTTATTAAATTAAATCAAGGTAAACAGTTGGTTCATTCTCAGCATCACTGTCGATAAAAATAATTTTTCCAATTTAACACCCTAAATAATTAAGCTAAGTGTCAAAAACATGTTTCATACGAACTTCCAAATTTTAATTAAAGAAAAGATTTTTATTAATTCAAAACAACATTTCTACAATAGAGAATCATACCACGAAATTTAAATAAAACCATACATTCACCAAACGAATGTCAATAATATAAAACTAAAATCATAAACCATCCTGAAACAAATCCCATAAACAATACTGGAATAACTGAAATATAAAAATCCCCAACAATAAATGAAATGATGAAAAGGGCGACACGTGCCCCATAAATGAGAGTAATAAGAGTGGAGTCAATGTCGGAAGCCGTCTACTCAAGGGACCTGCAACTCCCACCTAAGCTGCAGCTCGTTCTTCTCAAAGAATCCTAAGCAAGACGCCCCTGTGGCTGGGCACCTGAAAATATACATATATATACACAAGAGAGAGAGAGAAAAGGAAACGGGTCAGGGCCCGAAAGTGTGTTTGATTTTTAAAATACGTTAAGCAAGTATTTAAATTGATACAGGCCAATGCAACATCATATTAGTTCGTCTCTCTCTTGAGAAATACTCACCTCTCTTCTAATGTGCACTCCTATCGTACTAACCTTCCCAATGGTTCGTTTATCTTAACTTACTCATATATTTTCAAAACTGAACGATGACAATGTTATAAAAAGGTTACTTTCAATTTGTAGTATTCCTCTCGTTTTAGCTTCATTAAATTATAAGATTTCCCCGTGCCTTTTCATTTTTTTTTTCACAAAACAAGTATTTAATAATTTGAATCAACAACCATGTTTTACTTATCAAATCACAGTAGGCAGTTCAAAGTTTATAACCTTATATATATATATTAACTACTCGAATAAATATATATATATAATGGCACCCCAAATAAACTATGGTGCGGGCATACTCTGCTATCCAATCCCCGTATCGCTCACATAAAGGGAAATACAAGTTCGGAATCACTCTCGAACTGTATTAACATATACAAAACAACGTTGAGGCGAAGCATAGATTCCAAGTCCAAGAGGTCAGTACATACCCACACGTCTCTTAGGACCGTCCGACTATCAATTTAATAGCCCGTACCTAGGATCTCTATCTTCTAGGGTACGATTCAATATCCCCATAAAGCAACACAGGATACGATCGTCCCAGCGCGGTAACCTCAGGGATAACAAGTAGCGCGGGTACGTTTTTCACATGTATATAATATATGTACACACATTCATATAAATATACCAATTTCATCATATTAAAATAGGTCACTCTCATTACCCATAATTACAACCTTTGTCCTAAATTTCACCTTATTAGTATAACGTATAAGGTTTCGCCTCTAACCTTAATTCGAAGGGGTTTTCTCACTAGTTATGGGACACTCGTGGGTTCTATCCATCCAAGTAATATATTCAGTAGGTAGACGTCTATTCACTAACGTAGGTATTCGTTGAAATTTCTCATTTGAAATACGTAGTTCATCGTTCCTTAATTAACTATTCCTTAAACCCAATTATCATTTCATAATAAAGTTCTCAACACTTAATCATATGTTCTACTGGTCTCTCTTATATCCCGAAACATTTTATTTGAAATGCCCAAGAATTCTTTCATGATAAATTAATTCAACTAATTAAACAAGGGAAATAATAGGCTGCCAGGATGGGTCGATCGATTGACTACTGGGGTTCGATCGATCGAACCTTCGATCGATCGACGCTATAGGGTCGATCGATCGATCAAACAGGTATTTCAATTTCTGCAGAAGTGCAGTTACGGGTTTAACTAATATTCTTCATTCAAATCCATAATTTCCAACACTAATCGTCCCAAAACTTATACTACAATCATGGTAATATATTTCCAGATGTTTCTAACGTTAAGCATGCATATAACCATCATTAAACATGATTAAACAACCTAAACTCTCATCTAATCATCAAGAACTCTAAGTTTTCTTAATCTTTTGTTCTAATCAGTTTTCTCCAGAATTTTCTTCTACAATAACATCAAAAATTCGTAGGTTTATCATCTACATTACATAAGACTTCCAGAATATAATTTTAATCTTGTCTACATGCAAATTCCTATCACAAAGTGGGGTTTTCTTCCATAAATTATACTCCTAATCATTTCTACACTAACATGATTATTGCACCAACGAAAATACGCAAGTTAAACACTTGCCTGGAATTTCAGAGGTCTGGTTTCCTGCTGATATTGGTGTGGTTGCGTTCTCCTCCTCGCGATCTACACGTTGGTGGTGACGGTGGTGCAAAAGGTGGTGTTTTTGGCCTTGAATCACCTAGCAAGGTCTCTCCTCTCTTCTCCACTAGCCGTCTTGGGGTTCTGAATGATCTAACCCTAAAAGGCTGACTTAAATGGCTGCTAAGAATGGCTGAAATTCGTGGGTTTAATTACCCTAGTTTGTAAAATGACCAAAACGCCCTCCCGGGTCACTAATTAAGCCTAAAAACATCCCGAGACCCAAACTAAACCCCCTGGGTACACTTTTCTGACTATCTCAACCCTTCCGGACGCGTTGGCACACTCAAAACGACCATACGGACAACTCATAAAATATTTACTTTTATATCTCAATAATTAGTCCCGAGGCGACACGGGCGCGTTCCGACTAAAATTACTAAAATTGTCATTTTCATTCACTCATGACATTTACCATATATTACTATGCTCCTAAGTAATATTCAACAATTTCATATTATTACTAACTCACGTCACGTTAATAATTATAACATAATTAATTTCCGGATTTTTATTAAATAAATCCCCAAATTAATTATAGCATAAAAATACGGGGTATTACATACTTCCTCCCTAATAACGGAATTTCGTCCCGAAATTCAGAAAATAAGGCATACCTGGTAAAAACAACTCTGGATATCTCTCACGCATATCTGCCTCACGCTCCCAAGTGGATTCCTCCACATTATGATGTTCCCACTGGACCCGCACTAGTGGAACTATCTTCGACCTCAATCTCCTCTCACTGTAGTCTAGAATAGCCACCGGTCTCTCCTCGTAAGAGCTATCCGACTGCAAGTCGATATCATCTATCGCAATGTGAGTATGGGCCATATCATCCCGAAGGTATCGTCTCAACGACGAGATGTGGAATACATCGTGGATGCGATGTAAATGTTCTGGCAAACCCAACCTGTATGCTACTGGCCCAATTCTCTCGATGATGGGAAATGGTCCTACGTACCTCGGAGCCAACTTTCCCTTCTTCCCGAACCTCATCACTCCTTTCATAGGAGATACACGCAACAACACTTGATCTCCCACATTAAACTCCCGAAAGAATCGTTTCGCATCGACGTAGCTCTTCTGTCTGTCTTGGGCTACCCGAATACGACTCCTGATTATCTCAATCCTCGCGGAGGTCTCCTGGATCACTTCTGGTCCTAATAACTTGTTGTCCCCCACCTCGAGCCAACAGGTTGGAGAGCGACAAGGCCTTCCGTACAAAGCCTCAAATGGAGCCATGCCAATCGTAAACTGATAGGAGTTATTATAAGCAAACTCGACCAGTGGAAGATGTGGCTCCCAACCTCCCCCGAAATCGAGGATACACATGCGTAGCATATCTTCCAACATCTGATTAGTATGCTCTGTCTGTCCATCTGTCTGTGGGTGGTAAGCTGAACTCAGTCTCAACTCTGTACCCATAGCCTCCTGAAAGCTTTCCCAGAAACGCGACACAAAAATCTTGTCTCTATCTGACACAATATTCAGGGGCACCCCATGTAATCTGACAATCTCAGCGATGAACAACTGGGCATACTGACCCGTGGTATAATCTATCCTTACTGGCAGAAAATGAGCCACCTTGGTCAGACGGTCTACAATCACCCAGATAGAATCGTGGCTTCGCTGTGATGTAGGCAACCTTGTAATGAACTCCATGGAAATACTTTCCCACTGCCACGCAGGTACTTCCAATGGCTGAAGTAATCCCGACGGTTTCTGGTGGTCCACCTTCACCAGATGGCAAGTAGAACATTTGGACACAAATTCAGCGATGTCCTTCTTCATCCCACTCCACCAGTACTGACGTCTCATATCCTTGTACATCTTATCGCCTCCCGGATGTACTGCAAATCGGGACCCATGAGAATGAGTCATTACCTCATGACGTAGCTCTGCTCCTTCTGGAACCACTAGTCTCCCATTAAACCGCAACCCTCCATCCGAACTAACAGAATAGGACTCAACACCCTCGGCTAGAAGTCGTACAATCTGCTCCTGACAAAACGGATCTGTGGTCTGTGCCTGTATCACCCTCGTAACAATCTCGGGTGTGACTGTCATCACGGATATGAAAGAACGTGCTACCGCGTCCTGGTGACCCAACTCCTTCCATTTTGCTTTCCAGATGTCCGCTACATCGTCAACCGGTCTATGACTCAACGCATCAGCAACTACGTTGGCTTTCCCCGGATGATACTGTATATCGAACTGGTAATCTTTCACAAACTCTAATCATCTGCACTGACGCATATTCAGCTCTCGCTGAGTGAACAGGTACTGCAGTGACTTATGGTCTGTGAACAAACGGAATTTCTCGCCCAATAAATAGTGCCTCCAAATTCTCAATGCAAAGACGACCGCAGCTAACTCCAGGTCATGGGTGGGGTAGTTCTTCTCATGCGGCTTAAGCTTGCGGGAAGCAAAAGCTATAGCCTTCTCTTCCTGCTGAAGTACTCCCCCAAGTCCTCGTAAGGACGCATCTGTGTAAACCAGGTACTCTACACCCGACTTCGGTAAAGCAAGAACTGGTGCCGAAGTAAGCTTGTCCTTCAGCTCGTTGAAAGCCAGCTGACAAGCGTCATCCCAAACATATAGTACCCCCTTGCGAGTCAGATTCGTCAATGGACCCGCTATTTTGGAGAATCCCCAAATGAACCTCCTGTAGTATCCGGCTAACCCCAAGAAACTACGTACTTCCGTCGGTGTCGTGGGCTGCCCCCACTCCCTCACCGCTGACACCTTTCTCGGGTCAACTGCTATCCCCTGCTCAGAAACAACATGGCCCAAGAATTGTACCTCTCGCAACCAGAATCCACACTTCTCGTACTTAGCATACAACTGATGCTCTCGTAGGGTCTGGAGAACCTGCCTCAAGTGTTCGGCATGCTCCTCCTCGGAGTGTGAATATATCAAGATATCATCTATGAAGACGATGACGAACTGATCCAAGAACTCTCTGAACACTCGGTTCATCAAGTCCATGAAAACGGCTGGGGCATTTGTGAGTCCGAACGGCATCACCCTGAACTCATAGGACCCATATCTCGACAAGAAGGCAGTCTTCGAAACATCCTGCTCTCTAATCCGTAACTGATGGTACCCCGACCTCAGATCTATCTTTGAAAAGAAAGTTTCTCCCCTTAACTGGTCGAACAGATCATCGATTCGAGGCAACAGATACTTGTTCCGTATCGTGACCTTGTTCAACTCCCGGTAGTCCACACACAATCTCAGTGAGCCATATCTCTTCTTCACAAATAAGACTGGAGCCCCCCACGGTGAGGTACTCCTACGAATGAAACCCTGACCTAATAGCTGCTCAATCTGATCTCGTAGCTCTCGCATCTCTGCCGGAGCCATACGGTACGGTGCGCGTGCTATAGGTCTCGTATCTGGCAATAAGTCTATAACGAAGTCTATCTCACGACTGGGCGGTAGGCCTGGTATCTCCTGAAACACATCGGAATACTCCCTAACAACTGGGATCGAATCCAAAGGAATCACAACCTCCTTAGAGGTATCCTCCTCTATGTAATATAAATGAGCGGTCGAACCTCCCTCTGGGCGAGGCATCGCCACTATAAACATCTCTTGCCCCGGAATGGAAAAAACAATGCTCCCACCAAAGCAATCAATCATGGCTCTATAAGATGCGAGCCAATCCATACCAATAATCACGTCATGCTCGTGCATGTCTAAGACTAGCATGTCTGCAGGCAATACCAAGCCACCAATCTCTACCCCTACTCCCCGGCATATAAAGAATATAAGCGACCCACTCCCCAATGGTGAGTCGACACACGTCACGGTGCTCTCTGCTGTGGCTAACAATCCTAAGGACTTCGCAAAATGCGTAGCTATAAAATAGTGCGTTGCCCCCATATCAAACAAAACTTTACCCATAGTACCATGGATAGGAAACATACCCTCAATCGCGGGTGGTGCCTGTGGAGCTGCTGCCTGGTGGACGTTATAGACACGTCCGTACTGCAATTGCCCCTGCTGCACTGGAGCTGCTGGAATGGCTGGTAGGGCTGGCATCTGGGCTGGAGCTGGAAGGGCAGGTGGAAAGAGTGGTCTCTGCGGCTCATTACGGGCTCCCTGCTGCTGTGGGGCCCTATCGCCCTCTGGGCAATCCTGACGCTTATGGCCGTGTTTGCCACACACAAAACACCGGCCTCTGAAATTACCTCCCCTCTGTCCCTGCTGACCACGGCCCTGCTGGCCGTTACATCCACGCCATTGGCCCTGTTGGCCCTGATGTGCACGCTGTTGGCCTTGCTGGCCCTGCTGTTGACCCTGCGGTCGGTGTTGGCCCTGCTGATTAGGCTGACCCTGATGGCCCTGCCCGAATCCCCCGAATCCCTGCCTAGAATCACCTGAATGGAATCGCTTAGCAGGGTCCCCCTGATGGGAACTCTGCTCGTGCTGACGAGTCTGTCCCTGAGTTGGTGCTCCACTGGCACTATTACCCCCGGTCCTGCCCTGCTGGCTGGACTCTCCTGCTCTCTTGCTTCCCTGAAGATGGAAGCGGTGATCCTGGCAATGTAGTAGCTCTGCATTGAGTACGTCAGTGAAAGTACTCAGGGATAGATTCCCACTAAGGTGCTGACGGATCCTCTAAGCTAACCCGTCGACGAACAGCAAAATTTTCTTGCTCTCAGTGGGTGCCTCATCTGGCACAATAGTGAGAAGTCTCGTGAACTCCTCCTCATACTCGGCTACAGTAAGGTTCTCCTGCTTCAGATTTAGCAATTTCCGCCTCATCTCAGTCTGCACTGCGGGTGGAAAGTACTTGCGGTCAAACCGCTCCCAGAACATCTGAATAGGGATCGTGTCCCTCTCCTCCAAAGTAGTAGTGGACTCCCACCACTGTAATGCGGCTCCCACCAGTTTAAAAGAGGCCAATAGCTGCTTCTGCACTTCGGTGCACTCATACATACGGAGGTGCCGCTGGATGTCCTTCTTCCATTGGCTGACAGTAATAATATCGGAGCTACCAGAAAACTCAGGGGGATGTGCTTTCTGAAAAGCATCCCGAACCCTCTCCCATGCAGATGGAAGCTGTGCTGGTACTGGAGCCACTGCCTGGACCTGTGGTGGAGCCTTCTGAATCACCGCTATCGCGGCATTTACCGCCTGAGCAACGATGGCGGCTACCTCATTCGCATTCATAGTGCCTGGTGCCGGAGCTGCTGGCTGGTCGGCTTGGGCACGCCTATCTTTCGGAGCACGTCTCGGAGGCATCTGAAACGTGAACAAGTTTATTAGTCTACAGTTATCAACAAATCTCGAATAGCTGAAGACTTAAACGTAAAAGCAAGAATACAACAGTCCAAAAAATAGGGCTCTATGGCAAGTAACGTTAAGCTGAAAGCGAAATAAGCCGTACAGATCCTATGGACACTAGAACCTGATGCTCTGATACCACCTGTGACACCCCACCTAATTAAATACCGGGCGATCACTCCTTTATTAAATTAAATCAAGGTAAACAGTTGGTTCATTCTCAGCATCACTGTCGATAAAAATAATTTTTCCAATTTAACACCCTAAATAATTAAGCTAAGTGTCAAAAACATGTTTCATACGAACTTCCAAATTTTAATTAAAGAAAAGATTTTTATTAATTCAAAACAACATTTCTACAATAGAGAATCATACCACGAAATTTAAATAAAACCATACATTCACCAAACGAATGTCAATAATATAAAACTAAAATCATAAACCATCCTGAAACAAATCCCATAAACAATACTGGAATAACTGAAATATAAAAATCCCCAACAATAAATGAAATGATGAAAAGGGCGACACGTGCCCCATAAATGAGAGTAATAAGAGTGGAGTCAATGTCGGAAGCCGTCTACTCAAGGGACCTGCAACTCCCACCTAAGCTGCAACTCGTTCTTCTCAAAGAATCCTAAGCAAGACGCCCCTGTGGCTGGGCACCTGAAAATATACATATATATACACAAGAGAGAGAGAGAAAAGGAAACGGGTCAGGGCCCGAAAGTGTGTTTGATTTTTAAAATACGTTAAGCAAGTATTTAAATTGATACAGGCCAATGCAACATCATATTAGTTCGTCTCTCTCTTGAGAAATACTCACCTCTCTTCTAATGTGAACTCCTATCGTACTAACCTTCCCAATGGTTCGTTTATCTTAACTTACTCATATGTTTTCAAAACTGAACGATGACAATGTTATAAAAAGGTTACTTTCAATTTGTAGTATTCCTCTCGTTTTAGCTTCATTAAATTATAAGATTTCCCCGTGCCTTTTCATTTTTTTTTTCACAAAACAAGTATTTAATAATTTGAATCAACAACCATGTTCTACTTATCAAATCACAGTAGGCAGTTCAAAGTTTATAACCTTATATATATATATATTAACTACTCGAATAAATATATATATATAATGGCACCCCAACTAAACTATGGTGCGGGCATACTCTGCTATCCAATCCCCGTATCACTCACATAAAGGGAAATACAAGTTCGGAATCACTCTCGAACTGTATTAACATATACAAAACAACGTTGAGGCGAAGCATAGATTCCAAGTCCAAGAGGTCAGTACATACCCACACGTCTCTTAGGACCGTCCGACTATCAATTTAATAACCCGTACCTAGGATCTCTATCTTCTAGGGTACGATTCAATATCCCCATAAAGCAACACAGGATACGATCGTCCCAGCGCGGTAACCTCAGGGATAGCAAGTAGCGCGGGTACGTTTTTCACATGTATATAATATATGTACACACATTCATATAAATATACCAATTTCATCATATTAATATAGGTCACTCTCATTACCCATAATTACAACCTTTGTCCTAAATTTCACCTTATTAGTATAACGTATAAGGTTTCGCCTCTAACCTTAATTCGAAGGGGTTTTCTCACTAGTTATGGAACACTCGTGGGTTCTATCCATCCAAGTAATATATTCAGTAGGTAGACGTCTATTCACTAACGTAGGTATTCGTTGAAATTTCTCATTTGAAATACGTAGTTCATCGTTCCTTAATTAACTATTCCTTAAACCCAATTATCATTTCATAATAAAGTTCTCAACACTTAATCATATGTCCTACTGGTCTCTCTTATATCCCAAAACATTTTATTTGAAATGCCCAAGAATTCTTTCATGATAAATTAATTCAACTAATTAAACAAGGGAAATAATAGGCTGCCAGGAAGGGTCGATCGATTGACTACTGGGGTTCGATCGATCGAACCTTCGATCGATCGACGCTATAGGGTCGATCGATCGATCAAACAGGTATTTCGATTTCTGCAGAAGTGCAGTTACGGGTTTAACTAATATTCTTCATTCAAATCCATAATTTCCAACACTAATCGTCCCAAAACTTATACTACAATCATGGTAATATATTTCCAGATGTTTCTAACGTTAAGCATGCATATAACCATCATTAAACATGATTAAACAACCTAAACTCTCATCTAATCATCAAGAACCCTAAGTTTTCTTAATCTTTTGTTCTAATCAGTTTTCTCCAGAATTTTCTTCTACAATAACATCAAAAATTCGTAGGTTTATCATCTACATTACATAAGACTTCCAGAATATAATTTTAATCTTGTCTACATGCAAATTCCTATCACAAAGTGGGGTTTTCTTCCATAAATTATACTCCTAATCATTTCTACACTAACATGATTATTGCACCAACGAAAATACGCAAGTTAAACACTTGCCTGGAATTTCAGAGGTCTGGTTTCCTGCTGATATTGGTGTGGTTGCGTTCTCCTCCTCGCGATCTACGCGTTGGTGGTGACGGTGGTGCAAAAGGTGGTGTTTTTGGCCTTGAATCACCTAGCAAGGTCTCTCCTCTCTTCTCCACTAGCCGTCTTGGGGTTCTGAATGATCTAACCCTAAAAGGCTGACTTAAATGGATGCTAAGGATGGCTGAAATTCGTGGGTTTAATTACCCTAGTTTGTAAAATGACCAAAACGCCCTCCCGGGTCACTAATTAAGCCTAAAAACATCCCGAGACCCAAACTAAACCCCCCGGGTACACTTTTTTGACTATCTCGACCCTTCCGGACGCGTTGGCGCACTCAAAATGACCATACTGACAACTCATAAAATATTTACTTTTATATCTCAATAATTAGTCCCGACGCGACACGGGCGCGTCCCGACTAAAATTACCAAAATTGTCATTTTCATTCACTCGTGACATTTACCATATATTACTATGCTCCTAAGTAATATTCAACAATTTCATATTATTACTAACTCACGTCACGTTAATAATTATAACATAATTAATTTCCGGATTTTTATTAAATAAATCCCCAAATTAATTATAGCATAAAAATACGGGGTATTACAGATAATTACAGAAGAGCAACCAGAGGAGAGAGAAGCTTGGTCGAGATGGGTAATTATTTGTTCTGAGTTATCTTGCTTTAAGTCTTGTTGCTTGTGTGTATAATCGTTCCTTTTCGATTTTGATTTAGTGGACTTAGTAGACTAGGTGATCGTAGAGGGTCCGTCGTTTTTCCCGGGAAAGGGTTTTTGCGACGTAAAATAAACACCGCATGATTTATTTTCTGCCATAATCACTTGACTCAAAAAAGTAGGACTAAAGTCTAGAAACACACCTAAATAAACTTAATTGATTATTATCTTCTTAATCATCTAGTTTAACTAAAGATAATAATTAGGACTTTTAATAACTTATCGAGCTCAAATTAGTTTGTAAATTAGTTATTAATTTTAAGAAAAGTTGAAATCGGTCCCCTCTTGATAATCTAAAAAACTTGTAGGTAATTTGTGATTATTCAGCACTAGTTTACTTCCGTACATTAGTCTATTGCGCTATAGTCGCACGCTAAATTGGTATCAGAGCTAGACTTTGCAAAAGATCTGTTTTCTAAACTCTTTTTACCTTGTTTTCATCGATGATTAAAGTTAGTTGCTTAGGTTAGGAAATTTCAGTAGACCTCCTATTTTCGATGGCACTAATTTTCCCTACTGGAAAATTAGAATGATAACATTTATTCAAGGCACATTAGGAGATGAAGTTTGGGATTTAATTGAAAATCATTATAGGCACCCCACTACTCCTATAGTAGAATGTATCACTATTTTTAGAAAACTTAGAATATATGAATTAAGTGCTAATTAGAAAAAGATAAGCAGTTTTAATAATAAGGGCAAAAATGCGAATTTCACGAGTGTGAGTGAAACTGAATTAAAACGTATATGTCATTGCACTACTATCAAAGATGCTCGGGATACTTTAGTAATAGCACATGAAGGTGACGATAGGGTAAAGGAATGTAAAACGCAAATGTTGGTTCAACAATACAATATATTAGTAATGGATGATGATGAACCATTCGATGACTTTTATATGCGCTTGACTGATATTATTATGCAACTACATGCTAATGGTATTATATATTATGATAAAGAAACGTGTGTTAAAATTTTAAGGTCCCTTGCCCCTAGATTTAATCATAAACATTACATCATAGAAGAGATTAATGATCCATCTCTCACACCAGAATTGTTAAGCTCAAAATTGAGAATTATGGAACCTGAATCAGCCTTTAGGAAGACTCTCACATCTTATGCTAAGAATGAATTGACCAATACTTCTAAAGTTGCTTTTAAAACTTCCTGTCCTAATGAAAATAAGCCTAAGGTAGTTAAACAACAATATGAGTCGGATGATGACTCTGATGTGGATTCGGATGAAATTGATGAGATTGACAATCAACTTGCGGTTATGTCTTTAAAATTTAAGAAACTTTTGAAGCACATAAATGCGTTGCTAAAAGACGTAGGTAAGTGAATAATCAATCAAGTCAGTCCACCCAACACCATTATAGAAATTCAAAGAAAAGTTCTGATTATATGATAGTAGAAGTAGTAAGATTGATAAATTTAAATTGGCTTATCACTATTGTGGGAAACTCAGTCACTTCATTCCTGAGTGTAGGTCTAAGCCACGATCCATGCATTCTAAAACACACAAGTCTCACATTACTAAAACTTGGGGTGGCTCTTGTGGTTCTGAATCAGAAGATGACCAAGGAGAATCTGAATCAAAATGCCTTGGGTTCTTGGGAGAAGTTTATGACTGTTGCGAAGATGTGTACTTAGCAGGAATGGATGATTCCGAAGATGAATGTGAATTTGATGAAGTACTTGATTTGATTGATGCGACTAAGTCTTTATTAGCCAGGCAACCTTCTATGCTTGAATTAACTGCTCCGTTTGATGCAAAACATGTTGTGTATGATACTAAATCTGATGATAGCAACACTTCTCACACGAACACTGGGGATAACGAAAACTTTGTTGGTTATGATGATTACTCAAAATTATATGTGAGAACATTACAAAATAGACAAGAATTATCGAATTTGGTTAAAATGCTTAGTGATTCCTTAGAAAATAAATATGGAATGGTTAAGCAAACTGAGCAGGAGATAACTGTTATCAAATCAAATTTTGAAAAAGAAAGAAATGATTTTCAGAAACAAAAATCTGATTTTGAAAATGAAATCTTTGACCTGAATGAAAAGGTTTATATTTTTGAACAAAGATATAAGGCCATATTGGTTGATCTTGAAAAATCTAAAGAAATGTGCATCCATGCTTTTCGAAGGATTAATGAAATAGACTTAGAAAAATCGAAAGAAGATTTTGATTTGGATAAACTTTGGAATCTCTGAAATATGATTTCAATACAAAAGTACTTGGTTATGAAGAAAAGTTTCAAAACAATCCTTGTATTAGACCTACTATATTTATTAGGGATAGTACCCAAGTCAAACTAAATCCGAGTAGTTCCACAGTTGATAAAGGAAAACATATTTTGAATGAAAGTACTTCTAAAACTGGACTTGATCAAAATTATCCTCCTGTAATGTATGCTGATTCTCCCAAGTACATTCCACCCCCTAAAAGGACAAACGTGACTACCAAACATGACTTAGGTGGCTATAAGTCTAGAAAGTCCGTTTCTTATGTTAAACAACCCGTTGTTGAGTACTATTGTAGTTTTTGGTCACCAAAACTGGGAATGCCTTAGTAATCGCAAGAAAGGTACTCATCCTAAAGGCCATAACCAGAAATTCATGCGATTTACAAATTTTCCTAGGCAACACACTAATAATAATTGGAATCATTTCTTCAATAAGTCTAGACCTCATATTAACAAGAAAATATTTTCTAAAGATTTTTTTTATTCTAGATTCTGAAAGCTTTAACCTTGCCTATTTGGACGAGGACTTGTGATTTGAGACCTCAAATGGATTTTTAAATCAAAGAAATTCCCAACTAATGTTAGTGATGCACGCAAAATTGAGGAAATCAACAAGTCTCCTTACGAGAAGGTTAAAGACTTAAAAACCACTGAACCCTTAGATTTATTCAATGATGGGGGAGGTGAGTTTAGTGAAACTGAAGTAATTAAGTATTGTGAAGCTAATGGATATTCTTACCAGTTAACTTCTCCAAAAATTTCCAATCGAATTGGGGTAGTTCCTACTATTGCTTGTGATTTTCAACTTGCTGATATACTTTCTATTTCTTTTGATAAATCGTGTTTAGAAATAACTTCCACATATGATTGAAGAGATTGTACTTAAATACTAGCTTGTGTTTATTATGCATCCTGATTACTAGATCTCTATGGTTTTAGGATAAAGATATCAACTAATAACGGTATTTCTTAAAGCCATGTTTAGTGTAGGAGATGTTTATTTTGCAGTTTATAAACATTTATTATTTTCCCTTACCATTGTCTAATTGAGTCAAAATGGGGGAGAGTTGAGTTCATATTTATGATTAATGTGTTGATATTATTTCATGCATAGTATCTCGTCTTACTTTATTTTGCACATTTTATTTTGCATTTTAATAATTTGGTAGAGCAAATGCTACTAACTTTTCTCGATCGAAAGTGTATTTATGTTCTGCAGGTTTTCTCATTGGTCGTCATGAGTTGAGTCTTTTCTTTTCTCGGATGGGTGGGTAGTTAGAATCACTTTTGTATAAGACATACTAGGATTTTTTTTACCTTAGTATATCATTTGATGTACTCAAGGGTTTTGTCAAAATTATTCCAATGGGGGAGTTTGAAGGTACCTATATAGAGCACTCATAGGGTTTGTTTTTCATTATGTAGCTATATAGACCTTCATCTAGTTGGACTTAAATTTTGACAAGATTTTTTATGTTACTATGTCGAATCTAGATGCATATTCCAAGCTCTCGATGCTCTCTACTCAAGCCTCCATCAAATTCAAAATCCAACCATACTCAGGTAGTCTCACACCTATTATAATTGGCTCATAGACGCTGTATGTAATTTTATCATTTCTAATGATTATGTGTTGGTTTTATTAAAAATAATTTTTAAAACAGTTTAAAAATTAATTTGGATTTTATTAATGTGTGTAAATATTTTTGTAAAAATAAATTTTAGAATTATTTTTAAAGCTTAAATAATTTTCTAATGAACTTATGTGATATTTTATATTAATATGTATGCATGCGTGAATGGTTGTTTTAATATACTTTGTGGACTTTGTATCTATCAAAGTTGAGTTGGCCGATTGGACCTAGCTGATGCCTTATTCTTTTATACACCTGTTCACGATTTGACCTTGGGAGCCATAGGCTCATAGGCCTTAATTGTTGGCCGGATGTTCCATAGCAGGTTTCTAGATGTCAAATTTGACCCATAAACATGTTATGTATTCGTATATATATATATATATATATATATATATATATATATATATATATATATATATATATTATTTTACTCATATATGTGTGGTGGTAGGCCTAAAGATTGTTGGCCCTTAGCTGTTAGGCATGTACACTATTTCTATTTGACTGACGAATGGTTTTAACCATCTTTTAAAATCGATGTTGTGTTCTTTTATTATTTGCAACGATAAATTTTTTACAACTGACATTTCTTTCCATTTAAAACGCCATCGTGTTTATAATACCAGCCCCCAGTTTATTTTCACCGCCCACAATTTTTCGCTAAACCAAAGTTGGATTTTTATTTTGCCTCAAAACGACTTCGTTTTGTAAAATGGTAGATCATGTTTTATTTGTTAGTGCATTCTAACTGGCATAACACGCGTCATTATTTTAAGATGATAGTTTGTGTTTCTTTGTGGTTCACACGATAAGTTTTTATCAAAGGCTTAAATCATTTTTGTTAATCCATGTGTGTCATATTTCTTCCAATCAGCACACACCGCACAAGTCTATAAATTCATCCCCTTGGTTCTCATTATTTTGAATCCGAGAAAATTATTTTGAGCCAAAAGTCTGCTGAATTTTTGAGAGAGAGAGAGAGAGTTTACACACTTGTAGTTTTAAAGATTTATCTTGTGCGTGTATATTTCATGAACAAGGTTGATTCATCTCAACATTTTGAAAGACTATCGAGGTTGATTTTGACGATTTAATAGCAATAGAATCTCATATCTCCATATTTGATTTTTCATGGTTCAAAAATCTATTGTGAGTATTTTTTTGTCTAGATATTTTTACATAGATCCGTATTTTGTAGATCTATTTTGTGTTGTGTTGTGTTGTTATTGATTATATTTTATAAATAAAACACCATACACAAAACCACAAATCTTATAGTTTTGTTCCTGATTTGCTCGATTTGTGTTATCTTGTTTGATCTATTGTTTTAGATCTGATTTTTTTTATTATTTGAACACTGAATCACACACATATCACTTTGTATATATTCTTGATGGTTCTTTTGTTCTAGATTTGTACTTGTTTTACAACATTTTTGTTTTAAAATTATTCAAGAAATTTTAATTATTACAAAGTCACTTTCTATTCAAGGTTTAGACGTTTACAACTTTAAAAATCATTGAGGACCTATTTGTTAAATAAATAATACTTGGACTGTCCCATTGACCTAATCCCATCTTCATAATTTTTGTGAACTTGGACTGTGTATACCTGAACCGTATTATCTTTGACATCGAACCAAGGACTGATAACTAGAACTGATTAGGCCGAATCGAGTGTATTAATCTTTTTAAACTGTTTGGACTTGACTTAATAAGATATTAGATTCAACCTGAATTAATCTAAACCTATTCCTAAAAACAGTTTGTGTACATTTGACTTTGTGCTTATATTGTATATATATTTGAATTCATATTAATTTTGTGTATATTGTTACACTATATATGATTGCTTGAGCTTCGAAGTGATTTCAGGAACATACATCATTTTCATATCACTTTTAGATCACCCACTTTGTACACTACTATTCACATAGGCACTGATTATTGTGTAGATATTAGAACGAATCCGATTGTTCTAATTTTTGAGAAAAGTTTGTTGAAAGTTGTGTTAAATCAAGATAGTTTGATTTAAACAAAGAAAGGACATTAGATTTACTGCTAATATTTAGAAAATAAAATTGTTGCATATAATTCGAGTTGTAACATTAAGGGTGAGTGTGTCATATTCATCATAAGAGCACTGCACTACCACTAGTCACTATTAAGAATCATTAGGCACTGAGCCACCCAACGGTAAGGAAGCTAGACGGGAGGCTGAGACATGAAGAAAGAAAAATATACAAGAGGTGCATAATGAGGATAATTGCGGAAGGGTAACCTGAGCAGAAAGAAGCTTGGTCGAGACATGCAATAGCTTATTCTGATTTATCTTGCTTTGAGTCTTGTTGCATGTTTATATAATCATTCCCTTTTGATTTTGTTTTAGTGGACTTGGTAGACTAGGTGACCGTAGAGAGTCAGTCGTTTTTCTCGGAGAAGGGTTTTTACGATGTAAAGTTAACACCGTGTGCTTTATTTTCTGCCTTAATCATTTGACTCGAAAAAGTAGGATTAAAGTCTAGAAAAACACCTAAATAAACTGAATTGATTATTATCGTCTTAATCATCTGGTTTAACTAAAGATAACAATTAGGACTTTTAATAACTTACCAAACTCAAATCAGTTTGTATATTAGTTATCCATTTAAGAAAAGTTTAAATTGGTCGCCTCTTGATAATTTAAAAAACTTGTAGGTAATTTGGGTTTATTCCACACTAGTTAACTTCCGCACAATAGTCTATTGCGCTATTGTCGCACGCTTAGAATTTCAGGATTTAACCTTTATATTGAAGAGTTAGAGTGATATGAAGAGTAATTTTATAATATCAAAGGTTTTCCTTGGGTATACCAAGAGATAGAGAGAAGTTAAAGAGAAAATAGAAGAAAATTTAAGAGTTCTTGAAGGAAACTCAAAGGGTGCTTAAGAAAGGGTAGGAATTGTGAAGAACTTAAAGACTTTTAGGCTTAGGATAATCATCAAAGGAGGTCCTTCAATTAAAATCAGATTCTACATGTGTCTAAAGGCAAGTAATTATCTTGCTATTTATTTATGTGTTCAATTTCAATGCATATCATGATTGAGAATTTATTTTGGGTGGGATACATATTCAATTGGGATTTTTGACTAATAATTTCAGAAAACTACGCGTGAGATTATTTAGAATTGAAATCTAGAATTTAAATCCCATATTAATAAATGGACTATGAATTTGGAAGATTAAAATTAATGAAATGTTATGAGATAGGGAGACTTTTAACATATGTATAAATTTATTCTAAAATTCATGAAATGATCATATGCAGGGAGATGTATGCTCAAAATAAATTCAATCCATGTTTAGAACTGCTGGAATTATTAAAGAATTATATGTTGGGACTTATGAATTTTAGGTTGAAGCTTGCCAAAAATGAAACTCAAAGAGGCCGAAACGAGATGAATGAGAAAAGTCACTTGGACAGTTTTAGATAATCTTTTGAGGGCTTTCGAAATATATTTGAGAAAAACTCAAAACATATACCAGACTCAATTTTTCATGTAGAATTCAAATCTGAAGTCAGATTTGAAATTCGGATAATTTGTGAATATGATTTTTTGCATTTTTAAAATAGGTTTACAATTGTGGATTTTGACTCTGTTTGGTTGCACTACTACGTACAATTTGGCTTATTTGATGAAAATGTTCCTAATTCAAATTTGGGGATTAAATTATGACGTCTGTAGATAATTTAGGACTTATGGAAAAATAATATTATGTGATATTATGGATTAGATTAATTAAGATTTTTTTGGAATGAAAATTAGAGTTTTGGGATGAATTATACTCAGGGATTTATTAATGAATTTGCGATGGAAAATTTATAAAAATATGGATGAGGCTGATTGAGAGTTGTACGTGTCCAAAATTAATATTATGAGAATCAATTAATTAATAAAGTGGATAATTAAGTAATTAAGAATGGAAATGATATTCGAAAAATGTTGGGCTAGTGCCACGAGTAATAGGCGCGATTAGTCAAAATTATTGATAAAATATATACGGGTATAGAGACAGTATATATATATATATATCTGTGTGTGTGTTTGTGTGTGTATGTATGTGTATATGTGTGTGTGTGAGTGATATAATTATGTGGACATACCCCTCTAGTGCTATCATCGGAGGCTGTGCAATGTGGGTGATCTTCCCTGGCGAAAAATAATAGGCTAAGTATGGACCCTATGCCATAACGCCAAACATGTGCCCTTTGAGGTTTAAGTTTGAAGTGAGGTAATTTGGGTATTGTTATGACTCAATATCGAAGAACCTATGATCGCCTCCAATACGTTTACGATTTTATCAGGGTTCGGTATGAGAGTCCGACCCGGTGACCCAGGATGATGTGTGTATGCCCTGGTTCGTGATAACATTTAAAGATTCGTGTCCAGTGAGTTATTACTCTGAGGGATGGAAATTATACGTATTTTGTGAGTGATATATATGTATTCTTGATGGGATATTGAACTATGTATATATGTGCGCAGAAAAATATATATGGGCATCAGATATTAAAGTGTGAATATTAATTTAATAACTAGTAAAAGTTATTTGGAATGAATCGATAAATGATAACTAAGAATTATAAAGGTTGAAAATTATCTGATGTGATAAATTATAATTATTACACAAATGGAAAAATTAATTATAAAATACACGTGACATAGGATAGCGTATGGACTTAGGGATATTGCAGACTAGTTAGGCAGGATATCATAACTCGAGGTTAAAATGCATAGGTTAGGTGTGAACTATAATTGAGGGGTGAGTATTATCAAATGTGTGTGTGATACCAATTTAAATATGGAAGAATGTATACGTATTTATTTATGAATTATAATTACTTACAAAATATTTTCAAAACGTTTTGGGCTATGACCCTGTCAAAATATTAATTTTTTTTAGGTGTCCAGCCACAGGAACGCCAAGCATGATCATCACTTTCCAGAGCTGTAGCAGTTGTGGAGTGTTGCACGGATTGTTTAATCGTTTTCTATCTTTAAAATTTTAGTTAGGATTCAGCTAATCATTATCCGGGCATATTGCCCAATGTTAGTTTTTATTTTGTTTTATTTAATTCAGTTATATTGGATTGTAAATCGATACTTTATTCAGTTAATGTATTTTATTAAATTCCATTATTTTGATATGATTATGTGATTGTGGATTTAATTATTTATCTGGCATTGTTGATAGTGAACGATTTTATTTATGTTAATTAAAATTTAAAATTGACACATGACTTGATTAAATAATAAGTGGTTTGTAATTAATTGGATTTTCGAAAGTGACGCTAAGAATGGGCCATTTGAGATTCCAGTTTTATTTTAGTAGAGGGATAGCCACCCGTTATTTTAATAGGAGGGGTGTCACAAGTCTTCTCTTTCAGGCGTGTTGCCCGTAGTTAGATAGGATTTTATTTTACCTCAGACTTGATTTATTTATTAGTTGGATGGTTTTGTAGTGGCCGATGGTTTATTTAGTTCATGGCTAATTATTTATGCGTTCAATTATTTTATCTATTCAGTTTCGTGTACAGTTTTATTCTAGAAAAGATTATATTTTTTTCCAGACTTGATTTACTTATCACTTGTATGGTTTTGTAGTGGACAATGGTTTATTTCGTTCATGACTAATTATTTTTGCGTTCAATTATTTTAACTATTCTGTTTCGTGTATAGTTTTATTCTGTTTTATATTTTGTTACTTGTTGTGACAATGATGCTGAGAATGAAATCATACTGTATTCCTATTTTATTTTAATAAATGATTGATCACCCAGTATTAGAATAGTTGGGGTGTTACATTTTATATCAGAGCCAGATTCTAATGTCCTTAGGATCTCTGAGAACTTACTACGTTGTGAGCGTTGTACTTCTTTGATATGGAGCCCTACGCTTAGGACTGTTGTTTCATATTGCACATTTACATTCTTCTGCTGCTGTATATATTCATGTGGAATCTCATACAATTTCATTTTGGTTTCAAATTTCAAACACCAAAAGAGGTAAATCAGCACGCACAACGAAGATGGCCGTAGAAGGGGAGGCTCAGTCAGAGCCACGAGCTGCTCAGGGGACTGTGACTGTAGTAGATGTCACAACTATAGTAGCACAGGCATTTAATGCTTCCATGGTCGCCATGACTTAATTCTCTCTCCAAATACAGCCATAGCCGCAAGTGGCAGCACTAGTAGAGACTCACCCAGTGTCGTCAGTGTGGAAGTAAGTAAGGGAGGCCTTCCAAAAGGGCCATCCCCCCGAGTTTTACGACAGTGAGGATGTAGTAGTAGCTTGCCAATAGAAGAAGGACATTCAGAGTCATTTATGTATAGTTAAGTGCAACGACACTCAAAAGTAGCTACTAGTTATGTTTAAGCTAGTTGGAGTAGCCCTTCAGTGGTGGAAGTCAATCACCATGCCAAATGAAAGTGACATGTTGAATATTTAGGAGTTTTGGGTGTGGTTTGACTATAAGTTCTTTTCGTCAGCTGTGCAGATAGAGATGAGGAGGAGATTTTTAGATGTCACACAGGAGGGACAAACAGTGGTCGAGTATGAGTAAGAGTGCACTCGCTTGGAAAATTTTATGCCAGATGAGGTGAACACCGATGAGAATAAGATTCTCAAGTTTATGGAGGGGAATACTTTGAGGATCCGCCAACATCTGTTGGGGAACCTGCCATTGAGGACTTATACTGATGTCGTTAATGCCGTATTTATCCATTGCCAGGATCATATCTTCTATCTGAGGGGAGTGAGGAGGATAGGAGAGTCGAGCCAGTAGGGCAAGACTAAGGGCAATAATACTAGCGGGGTGTCACAATAGGAGAGGGGTTCCTGGAAGGGGGACTCGACTTAGAGATTTAGGACCAGTAATGGTAAATACTGGCAGGGTCATCAAGGCCAGCAACACGGACCTCAAGGCCAGTAGGGCTAGAGAAACTAAACTGCAAGCCAGCAGGGCCAGCGATAGGGGAAACCTTGCCAGGGCCAGAGGCTGACAGATTTCACAAGGAGATGTTTCATATGTGGAGAGTAGGCTCACATGTGATGTGCATTCACGAATAGGACTAGGGGTCAGCGATAAGATGCCCAGCTAGGGAAGTAGCTACCATAGCTTCCAACCCCACTAGCTGTTCCATCATTACCGCCTCCACAAGGGTAGTTGAAGTTAGAACTTGGGTACAACATCCATGAGCCAATTTTTTTGCCAGCTCCGTTAATAATTCATCGTATTTTTTATCCATGGTCACATGGGGTGGGTATTATTTGACACGAGTGCATTATATCCTTTTATTAACACTAGATTCGTGTGTGAGATGGGTTTATTGGACATAGCGTTTGATTATTATGACCGTATATTCACTGTTGGCTAGTGGGGCTCGCATTCGTATCATCCGCAGGGGTGCGGGTGTGAACATTGGGAGGCTATGATTATTAGAGTATCTTCTCATTTGAGAGATGTACGGGTAGGATGTTATCCTAGGAATGGTCTAGTTAGTGACATGTAAAGCGATGGTGGACTGTTATAGTAAGACTATTGTGTTTACTATTACAGGGCAGGATATGTTTTTTGTGGTGATGCCTCGTTCAGAAGAAAGGTAGAGCACGAATTTGTGTTATATTGAGGAGGAGACTTCAAAAAGTATAGTTTTTGATCCCTGTGGTTAAGAACTTTTCTGATGTTATTCAAGAGATATTGAGGTTACTGTCGAGTCGATAGATTGAATTTATGATCGACTTAGCACCGAGACTAGGTCGATAGTGAGAGCACTGTATAGTATGACTACCTTAGAGATGCAAGAGTTGAGAGATCAAATTTAATAGGTTTTGGGGAAGGGTTTTATCCATAGGAGTACATTACCTTGGGATGTTCCAGTACTGTGTCTTGGGCCAATGAATATCGATAACTGATTGAGCTAGGCAATAGTGTATCGGGAGCATTCCTTATTTAGATTTTGCTTACACAAAGTCCCACTCATGAGGCTTAGTAAGTGTCGATAATTAAGAGACATTGCACTCTAGGATTTTGGTTGAATATGTTAGGCATTACATGTGTAAAATGTAACGCATCGAGCAATGAGCTATTATATTATTTAAGGCCAATGGATCCAAGGAGTGCGACGTCAAGAGCACTCAACGATGTTTGCACTACTAATTCAATAAGTGGGTAAATCTCAAGAAAATTTCAGTCACTATTAATAGGATAATTAAGTAGACCTGTATTCTATGGTCACGTATGATATGTGTGGTTGATTTTGGGATGCATGGGAGTAATATAAGTGATAATAGTGCATGTGTGCACGTGTTATAGGGTGTATGAGCGACCTAGTTAGTTCGATATTCATTATCATCCAAGAAAGTGTAACATTGCGATAGATACGTTGAGTCGTATGCTTGTAGGGTAATTGGCAGCTGTGTGGAAGGTGAAGCGGGATGATCTTCGTCAGGAGGAGGAGGTAGTTTGGGCCTATATGACAGACCGTCACACTCGAGATCATTTGAAGAGTTATGAAGGCATAGGTAGGGGAACTTTCTTATCATGAGATGATATAGCGGTGATTACTCAGTTAGTTCTGAGGGTGGCTTGTGTTTCAAGGGGAGGTTGATTATCCCAGACAATGAGGACCTATGGCGCGTAATAGGGAGGAGGCGCATGGGTCATAATTTTTAGTGCATCCCAAAAGAGATAAGATGTACCAGGATATACGGAGGCAGTATTGGTGGGCTAGTAGGAAGGGGGACATAGCAGAGTTTATCTCCTGTTGTACCACTTGTCAGTTGATGAATGTTGATTATTAGAGACTAGTCAGGATTTTGTAGTCGTTAGAGATTTTGCTGTGAAAATGGGAGAGTATTTCGATGGATTTCATCACGTAGTTACCAATTTCACAGAGGGGTCACGAATATACTTGGGTTATTGTGGATCGGTTGACTAAGGTGGCGCATTTCTTACCCAGTTAGGGTGGATTTAAGGACACGACAGTATGCCCATCTTTTCATAGCAAAGGTAGTGAGATTGCACAAAGTGCCGCTCAATATTATTTTAGATCGGGATAAAATCTTTGTGTTTAGGAGGCGATGGGGCCGAAGTTACATTTGATCACGACGTATCACCCGCATACCGATGGGAAGACATAAAGGGTGAATCAAATGTTGAAGGATATGATGAGGATGTGTATTTTGGATTTTAAGAGTAATTGGGAGCAGTAGTTACATTTGATAGAGTTTGCGTATAAAACTCATGCCAGTTTACTATTGGCATGATGCCATTTCAGACTTTATATGGGAGACGTTGTCGTTCACCTTACGGTTGGTCAGAGGTGGGGGGACAACAAGCTTCTCAGTATAAACGTGATTTATGAGGCATCGATGAAGATTGAGTTGATCAGGGGTTGTATTTGTGTATTTCAGGACTATCAGAAGAGTTATGCCAATGCAAACCAAATATTCTTGGATTTTGGCGTGGGTGATTAGTTGTTGCTACTGGCATCTCCCATAGAGGGAACGATGCAGTTTGGGAAGAAAGAGAATTTGGCACCGAGCTATGTGGGGCCTCTTTCCATTATCGAGAGGGTAGTAAGGCTGGCTGCATATAAGATCGCCTTCCCAGAACATGTGCAGTAGATTCAGGGTGTGTTTTGTGTGTCATCTTTGAAGAGGTATATCATGGATGAGATAGATTATCATCATATGTAGCTAGAGGAGATAGACTTGCAGTTGGACATATCCTACAAGGAGTGACCTATTGCCATTTTGGGCCGTAGCGAGCGAAAGCTTTGGTCAAAGGTGATAGTGTTAGTGCATGTACGTTGGTGAGTCGATGTGGGAGCGTGAGGATGACATGCGAGAAAAATATCCAGAGCTCTTTGTGGAAGGAACATTTGAATCTTGAGGAGGAAATTTCGTTATTAGGAGTATGTAATATCTTGTACTTTTATGAGTATTTAATTTCCACGTGAGCATTGATTTATTAATTTAATTGGGGAAATTAAATAGGTTTCGGTAAATATTAATTAACAAGTTTAATGATTAATATTTATTATTATTATTATTATTATTATTATTATTATTATTATTATTATTATTATTATTATTATTATTATTATTATTATTATTATTATTATTATTATTATTATTATTATTATTTACTTGTGTGTGATAAGTAAATATATATGTGATTTATTACTGTCGTTTGTGAGTGAAAAATAACAGTTTGTTATGTTATGTCGATAGAGAGTTACATTGGCGAATTTATATATTTAATGGGTGATATGTACTATAAGCACGTGTAGGGCTCGATTAATGAGCTATTGGTGTATTTTTAGTTGGGTGACTCGGATGAACTTTTTGAGTGCACCAGTGATTGGGAATGGGCCGGAATAGTCCAAAATAGGTACCCGAGTGTTATGATTGGGTTCTAAGGGATTTTTAGACATAACATGACTTATATAAGGGTACGGTGATCTTTTTGCACCTAGAATTTAATGAAAAAATGGGTTAGGGTGTAATTAGTAGGTATATAAGGTTTATAGGGGTGGATGAAAACCCCACTTTTGAATCTCTGCATAATTGTGACTTAGAGAGAGTTAAAGAGAAGAGAAAAAGGAAGAATGGGAACGAATAACCTTAAAGAAGAATGGAGATGAGTATCTTCGAATTCAAAATCATCCTTACATGAAGAGAATTCGGATTCACATTCTCAAAAGCAAGTATTTTCTTACTTTATGTTGTTAACTACCTTAATAGTTAATTAAGAACCAAATATGAGATTAAAGATGTGAACTTTGGTATTTTATTGAAGAAGATTTAAAGGATGATAGAACCTCTGATTTTAATTGAGATTAAATGATGATGAATGTGTAATAATTTCGTGATTGAATTTTGGATTTATAGGTATACCATGTAGAACATTGATAGGGTGTTTAAATCAATGAAAGTTCAAGTTTGATTAATTTTGGATTTGATTGAATTGATTAATGATTAGGAATAATTGGGTTTCGGGAATGGATTAGGGTTTAATTTGAGGTTAGAATACCTTTGATATGATATTATATTGATGTGGGGTATCAATTTGATATTTTAGGACGCTTGGGACCTCTATTGGAGGGTTTTGGAGGTGAAAACTCGAGAAAGAAGGCGGTTGGCGGCCCAACAAACTGAACCAGTTCATTGGGGGTGCGAATCGTTTTGTTGAGAGAACCATTTTGGTTTTCCAAGCGACCCATTTCGATTTTCTAGCCTACCCAGATTTTGTTTACGCATTATTTTGACCTGTTAGAGTTTGGGCGATGAGCGTAAGGGCTTCCGAGGTAGTGTGGGACTGCTGGAGAATATTTCCAGGGTTTGGTATGTATGTTAGTCCACCAGTTAAATGGGTTCGGATGAGATGAATTGGAAATTCAAGTGAGTGATCACTTATATGTATAATCGGAAAGTCGATTCGAACTTCAGGATTGGTAGATTAGTACGCTTTGGTTTTGTGTATGAGGACAGTTCTTTATATATATACGTATTAGAGTGACTTATATATATATATATATATATATATATATATAAGTGAGTGATCACTTATATGTATAATCGGAAAGTCGATTCGGACTTCAGGATTGGTAGACTAGTACGCTTTGGTTTTTTGTATGAGGACAGTTCTTTATATATATACGTATTAGAGTGACTTATATATATATCACTTATATGTATAATCGGAAAGTCGATTCGTACTTCAGGATTGGTAGACTAGTACGCTTTGGCTTTGTGTATGAGGACAGTTCTTTATATATATACGTATTAGAGTGACTTATATATATATATATATATATATATATATATATATGGGTGTGTGTGTGTGTCTGATTGTTGCTTGATTTTATTAAAGATACCTACTCGGTAGTGCTATTGATAGGAGGTTGCGCATAGTGGGCAGTCCATCCCGGCGTTGCCCAGCAGACGTTGGATTGGTTGCCCAGGTAATAGTGTTGTTTCATGAACGCTATCTATGTGTGTGGATAGGTATTGATTTGGAGGCTGGAGAGGTTCAATATGGTATGGTTGCGATCCCCTAGATGTATGTTTGTGACTACCTTTGTTGTTTGTGCTAAGTATGGGTTCGGTGGTGAGATTCCGACCCGATTGCTTAGTGTGATGCATGATATGCCTGGAGCCTGATAGCACATAATGGATTTATTCATGAGGTTTTGACTCTGGGGATGCGGTTATATGTATATAGTGAGTGTTTAATATGTATGTGTAAGAGATGTGATATGTATATCTACTTATAGGTCGGGTGTAGCTATGTTGTTATATTTTGAATATATATATTTCTAACACGAGTGTAGCTATGTTATGTATTCATGTATACCTCTATTTATAGTAAGCGTGTAGTTATGTTATTGCATATGAAAATATACTTGATGAGGGTTGCATATGGTTAGCTAATGGTGATTATTAGTAGGATGGGATTTAATAGAGATTATTGTCCTAGTTATTCTGGGTAGGAGAATTAGGATAATAAAATGAATGCGTTAGATGTGCAGTGTAGATGAGAGGAGGGGTTTTGACTCATGTGAGTGCGACCGGTTAATTAATTATGAAAGTAATACACTACATGTTTTCTTGATTTAAAGCATTTAATTACTTGCAAAATATTTTCAAACGTTTCGGGCTTTGACCCATAAGCAAATCTCTTTTCTTGTTTTATTTTTAAAACCCTAAGTGTGCAGCAATAGCAACAGGGACAACATGGGTAGATCTCTCATGCCATTTTAAGCTGTAGCTGTGGATACTGCGGGATTTGATTATAGCCGCTTCAGTTTCTACTATCTAGATAGGATGCAATTTCATTTCAGTCTTCCCTCATGGGCCTATAGCCCATAGTTTTATAGGATTTTATTTTATATCCGACATGATTCATTTATAAGTTGGATGATTTATTGGGTTCACGATTAATTATTTATGCGTCTCGTTATTTTATCTATTCAGTTGTATATGACGGTAGCTATACTGGGATCTATGAATAACTAGAAAGGGTGAGGCATAACCCATTCCAATGAACTCTGCCTTCAAGGTCTTTTAAGAACTTCTATAGTAGCACCTGGTAAAACCTTCTCCGTTTGGTAAAAATAAAACCAAATTAAGAATTACTCCCTGCAAGAAGATGAACTTCACAACAATAATAGTAACTTTTCTCAAGAAGAACTCCTGAGAATGATGGCTATCAGTGTGGAGTGAAGGAACAAGTCACTTATCACTTAGAGAGAACAGGGGGAGAACACTAGTTATTTGGGGTGATTTTGACAGAGTAACAATATGACTTGAGTTCTAATTTTTACTTGACCTTGCCCAGGGGTCCTATTTATACTTGGTCACTAGGGATGAGTTGACACCTTTTGGGCGCTAAAATTGAGAGGGTTGGTGAGGGATAAGGTCTGTAATGTACCCTTTGTCCCTACCTGTGTGCAACCACCTGTGACCTCTGACAGGTGCCACTGGGATTAAACCAAAGTCAAAAGGAAAATATGTCCGTGATTAAAGATAAAATATCGGATTTGGTAAATATCTTTTAAAATGGTAACTTGCTGTACAAACTTTGTAAACTTGAGGAGGGTCTCAAGGACCACCTCCTGTAAAATCTTTTATAAACTTTAGGAAAGGCCTCAGGGACCACCTCCTCTAGAATCATTTTATAAACTTGAGGAGAGGTCTCAAGGACCACCTCCTCTAAAATAATTTGTAGGCTTGAGGAGAGGCCTTGAATACCACACCCTCTTAAATTTTTTCATAAACTATTCATTTCTTGTGAGCATCGACCACCACCAAAACTATGCCGGGAGCGAACTAAATAAAATATCATTTTTAGCATGAGACCGATGTGAGACATAAATAAAACAATCCGTTGGGTAAATAATTGAATCAATCCCAAATGATAATAACCAACTATGAGATAAAAGATCCATCACCATGCTAAACTCCAAATAATAAATTAATCTCCAATAGTATAAAACTGAATATACTCCAACTGAATCCATAATCAAATATCTGGATGAAACCCATACAACTTTGGAACCGAATGGCCCAACAAAACCATAAACTGAGTCTCAATGTAAATACGAAGGAAAGGAAACTAAACCAAACTAATACGGATAAAGTAAATAACTCCAGCTGCACCTCCAAGAAAGTCACCAAATAATCCTATGAACGAGCTCAGAGCCCCGAGCATGAATACACACTACTCCCTCAAATAGGGTCCGTGAAGCCAGACTATGGCATTATACGCTATAAAGATCACAATAGAGTATTTTAATTAAACGAATATAATTAAATGAGGGTAAGATAAATTACTAACAACCCCTAAAGATTCTTATAAAAATCACACCAATATCATTTTAATTATGCCACAGTCCCAAATTATTAATTTAATTAAATTAACCCAAATTATCATTCTTCTCACTTTTTATTACGGCGGTCCTCCCTCCCCAGATGGTAATTTCCACCAAAGTTTTACACTTTCCTTTGACAAATGCCAGTCGAATCCGTTTAAACTGTCGATCCCCCGTAATTTGATAAGGTTCCACACACGATACGACATAAATCGCCAGCAGACCCGTTTAAACTGTCAGCCCCCGCATATTATGTCGCCACAAATTTTAATACCCATTTTTTTTTTATCTTAGGCATTAATTCTCATTTCCTCAATTTCACAATTAACAAGTTACCCCACCCTTTTAATCGATGTGAGATCCTCGAAATATCCTTCCGTCCCATACCTAAGGGTCCCCAAGTACACGTGCGTCCTATCCTACATATAGGATGAATTACCAAAATAAAACACGTCCTTGTCTCATGCCTAGGCTAACGCAACGATAATAAAACATAAAAATCATCCCACCCCCGGAATATAAAATCCCCGCGAATTTACACTAACTAGTCTCATACCTAGAAAGTATAAATTTTAATTAAGGCCTACCCATTAGTTCCATACCTAATATGTATCCTATAATTAAGGTGAGAAAAAATAATACCCAAAAGCCCCTCGTCCCCGCGATGGCAAAGGTGACTAAAACAAATCACACAAATCACAATTCAATATGCACAACATGGCACTTTAATTAAAAAAATGTCACAATTCCATTTAAGTCCATTAATAATATAGTTGTCGTTTTCAACGTAATTATTCCCGTCCAATAGTTATTAATTTAGTTAACATGCGATTTTATTCAATATGACATAATCATTCTTTTTTATAAATCTTCTAATTTTTATAAGTTTGTTCGCATCCCACATAACATATAAACAATCCCATAACTTCTACATGCGAACCTACACCGCAAAAACCATAAAAACCCAAAAATCTAGCTTACGCACCCAAGGGTTTAAAGGATTAAATCATATTAAAAAGTTTCATCAAAACAACCCCAAAATTTAGTGTCCACTATCTCTAATTAAGTTTCTAATTGATTTTAATAAAAAAACACGTGATTAAGGATTTAGGCAACATTTAAATCACATAATACTAAAGGAAAGGAATAGAGTATTCACGCCTGAGATTAGTCGGAACAAAAATCTGAGTTAACGGTTGGATTCCTCTTGAAATATTAGCAAAGAAGTTTTCTTGGACTCTCTTGAGAAAACACCAATTGAATATTCAATTCTAGAGTTAAAACTTGTGAAAAGTTGGGGCTAGGGGTTGAAGATGAGAGGAAATATGTTTGGAGAACCCTACTGGAGAAAATTTTGAGAGAAAAGTGTTTTAAAAGTCCCAGCCCCATATCAGTTTTGGTATTTAAAGGGTTTAAGGGTTAGAAAACGATTAGGACTCTAATTAATCCACTGCCTCACCTGTCGCTCGAACAACTGACACCTATCATTCAAACGATATGCTACGTTGTTCGAACGACATACACCGTCGTTTGAACGACCCAAACATTCAATTAAAAACTAAAAATCCACCTTTACACTTTGAAAAATATTCTTTAACTCAACAAAAACGTACCTGCGTATTAAAACATACTAAAAATCATTCTAACATTCTATTATAACTCCGATTTAATTTCGGTTGAGGATTTACTACTGAAATACAAAAAAACCACATGTTTAATCATTAAAAACCATGAAATCCCAAAATTGTATTTCACTACGTTTTCTTCAAATAAATTAAAATCATTAATTAATAAAACACGAGATGGTACACTGGAGCCCTTCCTGGTGGGTCTCCTTGCCCAACTTTACTTTTGTCTTGTCTAGGACAGTTCTTTGAGGTTACTCGTGGTGAGGACCCCCTCACCAATTGGGACTTCTCGCCCAATTGTTTGAGTAATTGAGTGTGTACCCCTCTACATTAGTCTCGTTGTACAAAAATCTATGTGTTGGGTATACCAAAGGTTTTTGTACGCAATGATTCATTATTTCTTGGAATACGAATAGTCTACTCAATCTCATGATGATACTGTCGCATTAATTAGACCTGTTACCTCATCCCACTTTTATGGTCTCGACGTGGCATGTGTCAAATGGGGAACACACATCTCATCATTGGGAAATATTTAGTTCTCTTCTTGATTGGCAGTCTGCATGTAGCTTAATAGGGTATAAAAACCCCTTTTAGACTTCCATTCTTTTTTTTTTACCTTAGCATTTGAGTTCAAACTGAAAGATTTTTAGAGAGAGAGAGAGAGAGAGAGAGAATAGCAACCCAAAAACTTCCATAGCCACTATCCCGTCTTTCCTTTCTTTTTTTCACTATAAATGGAGTTTTCCTCCTTCCCAAACCCTTCTTCCACCATTGTTATTGCCACTAATGAGGTACTAGTGGGTGTGGTACCCATCTCCATCACCGTGTTGACTGTTTTGGCCACGGGAGAACCACTATCACATCTGTGATTTTGGAGGAAATTTTGGGGGGTTTGGGGTTTCAACTGTTAGGATGCTCATAAGGGGGGCTCCCTCGCGTGCTGCGATGTCTGTGTGAGGGGGGTCCTCGTCTTCTATGTTGCTGGTCATAGGAGCCTCCTCGTCCATTAGGATGCTCATCACAGGGGCCTCCTAGTCTGTTGGGATGCTCACCGCATGATCCTCCTCACTTGTAGGGTGCTCGCCATAGGGTCCTCCTTATCTGTGGCCTACTCAAAATCTCAATGGGAATACTTAGCTTCTTTCCAACGAAGGGATTTTGGCCTTTATCATCTGGAGCCCTACTTTGGCAAGGATGATACTTTTATGACCTGGCTCATAAATTTCAAGCAGGAGTTTGTGCCAGAGATAATTGAGCGACCCCAAGTGGGTCTAGGCAAGTCTTCTGATTTTCCCATTGCCTTACCTGATTCAATACTTAGGGTACGAGTAGACATGGGTGAATTTCCCCATTCTAACATTGAAGTCAAGGAATATGGGCGTGACATATAGGAATTTCCCATTCCAACATTGAAGTCAAAGAATGTGGGGGTGCCGTAGATAAATGGGGTCTTTGGGTGGATCACATCTTGTCCACCCCCTCTCACAGAGCTGTTATTGAGGGACTAGGTCTTCTGACCACCATTAGTAGTCTCAAGGCTTGTTCTATTGCCAAGTAGGTTAGAACTTTTACTTTACTATCTTCTTGTTGCAGCAGGGATTCTCATACTTTCATCACTGGTTGGGGGGAGTTTACCATCACCTTGGAGGACATCTATGAGCTGCTCGCTCTTCCCTATTTGGGGAACCATATTCTTAATGATGGTTTTGTGGACGAGGTCGAGGAGAAAATGGTGGGGGATCTCCAATCTGCTTCGGGTGAGTGCTCAAAATATGTAGATATGAATTTGACTGGTACCACCAAATATTCCTTCACTAAGTGGCATATATATTGGTTCAAGGATTTCGAGCATCTGCCTAAGGGTGAATGTTCGAGTAGGGCCTTGAGGAGTCAGGAGGGCCCTAAAATTAAATCCCCCTCACACTTGGCAACATTCTTTGTCACTTTTCTGAGCAGGTTAATTCTTCCTGGGAGGCTAGATGATTCGCCTCGTGAGTTTCTGTTCAAACTATCTATAAGGCTTTTTAGAGGGAGGACAGTCTCCCTCGTAGCTCTAACCTTGGGGTATATATACATTTTGTTAGATAATGATCATGTGGATGTTGAGCATTCTTGTGTTCTTTATAATGCTATCAACTTTGCCAATACTTTCATCACTATTTCCTTTCTATATGAGAATTTACCCAATTTTTCCCAAGAGGCTAGGGATTACCACAACAGGGATGCTCGTGCTTCAAAATGGCACAAGAGAACTCCTAAGACTCCCCTAGGGTCACTGATAGACAATGTCGATGAGTTTACCTTTAGATCATACTGTAATACTGTTGGAGGTATATTTTCTTGGCACTCCTTCTCTGCTTTCGGGGAACTTTCTATTGCCTTGCTGATGCTGATTCTATTATTATCGGCCCCCATATTTTTGTTGCTATTATGCTTCTCCCATGAACCTTGCCTTCTCTGGATGATTTGGGCTAAGGTGTGGAGTTCTACCACTTTGGGGGGTTCATACTCCTGTTTACCCTTCAAGTACCTCCCCCTTCGAGCTATACCTTGAGGCTTTTTCCAATTTCATGTTTGATGGAGTGGTTGATAGAGTTGGTAACTTGGGTAACCTGTTTGTACCCTCAGGAGATTACCTACCTTCTTTTACCCGTTTTTGGCTTACTTTGTGGTATAGGAAGGTCCTCTTGATTTAAAACTGTGTGAAGGATGTCCTTCATGAAACTATTTCCATAAAAATTCCCAACAACGACAAGTACTTGGGAAAGAGGACCCAAAAGTCATTATGGCACCGGAGAACCATCTCCATGGCTCCTCTCGAGCAGCTTACTCCAATCATGGGGAGGCATTTTCTCGATGAGTCGATTTACTCTAAGCAACCTGGGCCTCAACTTGCTAAGCCCAAATTAAAAGGAAAGACAAGATCCTCTACTACTTCAAAGCGGAAGCATCAAAATGTGGATGTTTCTAACTTCATATCATCTACTATTATTACTCCCACTACTGCTACCGTTTCCCCTACTCCACCCACCAGTAAGAGCCATGACAACTAGGAAGGCAAATAAGACTAGTGTTGGGGTTGCCATTCCCTCTTCTACACTAGACCAAGGGTGTGACACTGATGACCCTGGGGTGGAGGAGACCTATAGGACTGTGCAAGAGCAGGGCTATGAAGCCCTAACGTTGTCGACTGAGGGGCCTGCTGTTACTTCTATTCATATAAGTGAAGGTACTACACCTCATTCCCTTTTATTGAGTGAAACTGACTTTTCACGGGGTTCACTTGCTGGTTCTCCTTCTTTATAGTTTGAAGAGGAACTAGTAGATTATAGAATCACTCCCTCCTATAATGATAAAGGTTCTTCTTTGAATGAGATAAGTGATAAGCACCCAAAAGTGTACATTTTATACCCCGAATAGATGTACTTTAGTTGCTAATTCTCGGTAATATGGGTCTTATGTGCTTAATTATTTATTTTGTACGCCGAATGCACATTGCGGTGTTCAAATGCGTATTTCAAGGCAATTGTGCATTTTACGGAGTTAATTACCAAATTCCCCGAGCCCAAACTTGCCCCAAACAGGTGTGTGTTTTATTTGTGTCATTTTATTATTTTTTTTGATTTTTAGTTTGAGTCATTTCTATTTTTAGGATTTATTTTAGATTTATTTAGTATTTTATAGGTTTCATTTTCTATTTTTCTATTTTTCTATTTTATTTAGTATAATTTTATTTTATTTTGATTTTTATTAAGTTTTTAGTTTTAGTTTTAATTTTATTTTATCTTATTTTTATTAGAATTAGAATTTTTTAGGATTTCATTTGTTTATTTTTAGATTTATTAAATTTTACTTTTTAGGATTTAAATTTTTAAGTTTAATAGATTTACATTTTTATTTTTTTAATTTTTTTTTTTTAGTTTCAATTTTTATTTGAGTCTTTGTTTTTATTTTAGAATAGGATTTTATTTTCTTAAGTTTTAATATTTTTTATTTTTATTTTTTTAGTTATTTAAATTTTGTTTTATTATTTTTAGATAGTTAGTATCATTTTAAGGGTCCAACTTAAACACACACACCCTAAAACCTACACACTACTAAACACACCCTAAGTCACACCATACTAACCTACACCCACACACACCATAACCCACACCGCTCCTTCAACCTTCCACCCTTCTCTCTCCTCTCTCCTCACCAACTAAACTCCAATACCAAACCAAACCCCAACAACAAACCTCCAACCTTAACCCCCTTCCCGGACCACCATACCCGCCGAATCCGGCACTGGCCTAGCCACTTCCGGCCACCAACCTAAAACCCCCGGCAGTACCTTTCAAATCGCGACCCCACCTGCCGGATCTCCCTACTCCGACGAACCACAACCGAAACCCGCCAGAATCGCAACCTCACTCTCCACCTAACCCACTACCCGAGCCCCTGCTCCGTCCAAATCGGAACCCGCTGTTTCCTTATTCCAAACACCGCCGTCCAGCACCCAAAACTCCGACCTCTAACCCATATCCCTAAACCCGACCAACACACCTTATAACCTACCCACCACCTCTTCCAAACCCATTTCCTAAATGAACCCAAAACCCATTTCTCCCTTACACGTTTTCTTCACCAGCATAAACCAAAACAAAGCCAAGACCAAACTTATTCCCACATGTGCCTATTAAACCAACTTAACCCACTTATTCCCTTTAAACCCCTTTTTCCCAATATACCCTTAATAAACCCCCAACTACTAATTCTAACCCAACTTCCCAAAAATGCCCCCAAACCTCTCATTCCCAAATCAGATTTTATTCCTCACCTCACTTCCCACATGACCTCACACACCCCCATGCACATGTGCTTTCACCTCTCCCACATGTTCACCATAGCCAATTCCCATTTTTACCCCTCATGCTCCATGCCTAATATAAATGAAGAGGAAGACCCCATTTGCAAAGGATCTCAAAATTAGTTTTAAGCTTGGTGTGCTAAAATTCTCTCCACCCCTCTATGTTGAGTATTTGCATTTTTAGCAAATACCTCAATATAGAGGTGTGTAGTGAAAATTATCTCTAGGATAAATTTCACCCCAACCATCTATATTTAAGCCTGCGTGATAAACATTTAAGCCTGCATGATAAACATTTAAGCGCATAAGATCCATATTACCGAGAATTAGCAACTAAAGTACCTCTCTTCGGGGTATAAAATGTACACTTTTGGGTGCTTATCACACCACCCCCAAACAGAGCGTTGCTAGTCCTCAAGCAATAAGATAGAGAGAAAGAGAATGATAAGTAACCAAAAGTGTACCACTTTCGCAGGCACTTGCGATTGCTAACCTATAGGTTGCCCTACAGGACGAGTTGTATATTCCTTGCAAATCCTCACGAGACACAACTCGTCCTGTAGGGCAACCTATAGGTTAGCAATCGCAACTGCCTGCGAAAGTGGTACACTTTTGGTTACTTATCATTCTCTTTCTCTCTATCTTATTGCTTGAGGACTAGCAACGCTCTGTTTGGGGGTGGTGTGATAAGCACCCAAAAGTGTACATTTTATACCCCGAAGAGACATACTTTAGTTGCTAATTCTTGGTAATATGGGTCTTATGCGCTTAAATGTTTATCATGCAGGCTTAAATGTTTATCACGCAGGCTTAAATATATATGGGTGGGGTGAAATTTATCCTAGCGATAATTTTCACTACACACCTCTATATTGAGGTATTTGCTAAAAATGCAAATACTCAACATAGAGGGGTGGAGAGAATTTTATCACACCAAGCTTAAAACTAATTTTGAGATCCTTTGCAAATGGGGTCTTCCTCTTCATTTATAGTAGGCATGGAGCATGAGGGGTAAAAATGGGAATTGGCTATGGTGAACATGTGGGAGAGGTGAAAGCACATGTGCATGGGGGTGTGTGAGGTCATGTGGGAAGTGAGGTGAGGAATAAAATCTGATTTGGGAATGAGAGGTTTGGGGGCATTTTTGGGAAGTTGGGTTATAATTAGTAGTTGGGGGTTTATTAAGGGTATATTGGGAAAAAGGGGTTTAAAGGGAATAAGTGGGTTAAGTTGGTTTAATAGGCACATGTGGGAATTAGTTTGGTCTTGGCTTTGTTTTGGTTTATGCTGGTGAAGAAAACGTGTAAGAGAGAAATGGGTTTTGGGTTCATTTGGGAAATGGGTTTGGAAGAGGTGGTGGGTAGGTTAGAAGGTGCGCTGGTCAGGTTCAGGGATATGGGTTAGAGGTCGGAGTTTTGGGTGCTGGACGACGGTGTTTGGAATGGGGCAGCAGGGGTCATGGCCGGAGGGATAGGGGCGGTTGGCGCCGCCTTGGGGCAGCGCCGACGGTGGAGTAGGTAGCGCCGGAGAAGGATCGGAAAGAGAGAGAGAAATCGAGTTGGGGTTAGGGAAGCAGATCGATGATGGAACGGAGGAGGTCGAAGGCTGGGTTACGTGGTGATCGCCGACAGGGAGGAGAGGGGACGCCGGTTAGAGGGATGGTCACCGACGGAGTTGTTGGTTCAGGCAGAAGGTTGCGATCGCTGGGGGATTTGGGATCTGCCCCGGTGGTTTGTGTATGGAAGAGGGTGGAGAGGGAGGTGAGTGGTTTGGGTTATGGAGGTTTTAGGAGAGAGAAAGAATGTTGGGGAAGAAGATAAAGTATGGAGGGTTAGTGTGTGTGTGAGGTGTAGGGTGTATGGTGGGGATAAGGGTAGGTAGTGTTAGGGTGTGTGTAGGATATGTTTGTGGGTATAGGGTGTGTCTTTGTGTGTGTTTAATTTGATCCCCTAAAAATAACACAACTAAAATAAAATAAAATAAAAACCAAAAAAAATGAAATCCTATTTCTAAAATAAAACAAAGACTCAAATAAAATTGAAACTAAAAAGAAATTAAAATAAAAATAAAATCTAATAAAACTTAAAACTAAAATCCTAAAAAGAAAATGTAATAACTAATAAATAAATGAAATCCTAAAAATTAAAATCCTAATAAAATAAAATAAAACTAAAAACTAATAAAAATCAAAATAAAATAAAATTATACTAAATAAAATATAAAATAGAAAAATAGAAAATGAAACCTATAAAATACTAAATAAATCTAAAATAAATCCTAAAAATAGAAATGACTCAAACTAAAAATCTAAAAAATAATAAAATGACACAAATAAAACACACACAGGCTTGGGGTAAGTTTGGGCTAGGTTTAGGCTCGGGTTAGGGTACGGGAGAGGGAATTAGCTCCATTCTAACTGCAATTGGCCTCGAAATGTAGCTTTTGACACCGCAACTGCAGTTAAGCCTGCATGTTGAACAATTAAGCGCATAAGACCCATATTGTCGAGAATTAGCAACTAAAGTACATCTATTTGGGGTATAAAATGTACAGTTTTGGGTGCTTATCACAATAAGTGTCACTGATCCTTATGATGATCAACACTTTGATACTTCTTATTTGTTACCAATTTTGGGGGAGTCTTCCAGTGAAGGTGCTATGATAGACTCTCGATCCGCCACCAGTCCCACTACCAGACATCTACCATATGGGCAGATTGCCCGCTCTACCACTGTAAGTCTTCTCTCTTAACTTCTTTAATATTAATTTACTGTATATTTATATATACATAATTCAGATATGAATTGTCTTTATCTTTTTGACATTTGTAGGGTGTCTTTATCGCGGCGAGTGATCCGTCGCCTCCACCTCTGTAGGACATTTTTCTCAAGTTCGCTATGTTACATTTGTGTATGTCGTACGTCGCTACATTTGGCATGTCACTTCACGACATCACATGACGACTTCTATTCAAATTATAGGAATCAATCATTCAACATCTCCATAAAGTGTCCCACATCTGCCTCAATGACTTCACGTTCCACGATTTTATGGATTTTATGCAAGTGGTACGCTAGAGAAGTCAAAACAATGAAAGAAAGGCAAGAAAGGAAAGTTTAAGGGCATTTTTGTAATTTTACAACCATATTTTAGAGGTCTAGTCAACTGAAAATTTGAAGAGATCGACGCCACGAAGATACTGAAAGAAACGACACCTCAATCCGAGCTACGGTGAAGGAGTTATGACCTTTTGAAGATGGAGAAAATTCCATAGAAGAATGCTAATATTTTTCAACCCCAAACCAACGAGGTACCGCAAACCGCATAGTGAATCGGTTCGGGGGGGGGGGGGGGGGGGAACCGATTTGGGGTACATGCACAATAAAAGTCCCACCGACTCAAAACTCTTTTGGTTTTCCTATAAAAGCCAACTTCGGGGGAGTTATGTTTTAAGACTTGGAGAGACATTTTTTAGAGTTCTATTAGCTCAAGTCTTCATATTTTTGAGTCCCCAAAACTCATGTTTTGATTCACACATCATTCCCATATTTTTTGTGAATCCTTTTGGAATCCAAGAACACTACTTTTCTTTTGTCCATCTTTGAGTGGAGATCTCTCCAACCGAGGGTTGTGTGTTAATGCTGAGGGAGTCTCTACGAAGTTTTATGGTTGCGTGCCATTGAGGAGTGTTGCGGTTCTTCCTTTGCTGATTGGATTGCGGTCCATGTAGGTTCGCTGTGTGTGGATTCATTGCTAACGACACCGATCGACGCCTGCGGGTATTCGTGTGTCACTGTATTTCATTGTAATTCGTGTAAGTTGCGATTTAATTATTATAATGAAATAAAAGGTTTTGCCCTTCGGGGATTTTTCCTGAGTATTTGTGTGTTAGCATGTTTTTGTGTCGCATGCCATATCGTATTTATGGTTTGATACACACACACACACACACACACACACACACACACCCACCCACACACGTAGTTGCTTGTTTAGGGGCTGAATTAATTTGGTTTACAAATAGACTCTAATTAAATAAGGTTTAAATTGGACATTTGCGAATTAATTTAATCAATTATCAAACAACGTAATACAACACAAATTGGTATCAGAGCAGGTTGCGCTAATTTATCGCGTATTCCTATTTTTAGCAAAAATTTTGTGATATTGATTTTTTTTGAAAAAATCAGTTTTGTGAAAATTCACAAATTTTCCAATGGAACATTCATTTAATATGATGCCTATTTTTGACGGGTCTAATTATGCCTACTAGAAAGCTCATATGAAGTCTTGTTTAAAATCCATTGACGAGCGTGTTTGGTTGCTTTGTGAAAGTGGGTGGACTCCTCCTACGGTCACGGTTGATAATATCACCTCTTTAAAACCCGTGTCAGCTTAGACTGAAGATGATTATAAAATGTCGAATTTTAATTCCCGTGGGCTGAGTGCTATTTCTGGAGATGTCACTCCTGATGAGTTTTGCCTAATTATAACGTGCACCACGTCTAAAGAGGCATGGGATGTTTTGAAATTGACACATGAGGGTACGAACACGGTTAAAGAATCAAAATTACAAAATTTGGCCACCCAATTTGAGACTATCACCATGTTTGAATCTGAATGCTATGATGATTTTTATGCACGTTTGTCGGACATTGTTAATATATGTTTGAATTTGGGTGAGGTGATTGATAACACGCATGTCGTTAAAAAGATTTTGAGATCTCTCCCAAAACGCTTTATTCCTAAAGTCAATGTTTTGAACTCTTTGCGAAATTTGAAATCACTTAAGTTGAAAGAACTTGTAGGAGACCTTCAAACCTATGAGATAGACATGTTTCCCCAAAATATTAAGGCTAAGGATAGAGGCTTTGCTTTAAAGACTCATCTTAAGAAAAAGAAAGAAAAAGTTTGTTAGTTCGATTCTGAGGGAGACTTTGATGATTTGGCCTTACTTGCGAAAAATTTCAAAAATTTTCTCAATATTTCTAAAGAAAATTATTCCAATAAAAAGAGATTATTTAAAAAAAATAAAAAGAAAGGAAAGGCCAAAGAAAACAGTGAGAGGGAAAAAGAGAATGACTCAGATGAGGAGTGTGAGGAGGAGTTTGAGAATGTGACTTGTTTTGAATGTGGGGGTAAGGGGCATAAGTCGTTTGAGTGTCCTTCGTGGCTTAGAAAGAAAGGAAAGAAACTAGCCATGCCTGCCACACTTAGTGATAGTAGTGAAGGTGAGGGTAATGAGGCTAGTGGTGAGAAGTTTGTAGCTTTTTCGAGTCATGTGAGCATGCCTACTTTGTCTCACAATAGTGATTTGAGCGCTCCAAGTGAGGGAGAAAGCGAGAGTGAAAGTGGAGATGAAAGTGAGATCAAAAAACCGTTTAGATATTTGTTCACCGAGACCTTAAAAACAAAGAAGTATAATAGAGATTTAGGACATCGGGTTTTAGATTTGGAGAGAGAGGAGGAGGTTTTAAGAAAGGAGAAGTGTGATTTGACCAACACGTTGTCTAGTCTAACGACACGTGTATCCCAACTCGAGAATGATCTCGAACGTTCCAGGTAGGTCAATGTCAATTTTGAGAACACACCTATGGAGGTTGAAAAGGTGGTTCTTAAGTGTAAAGGTGAGAAGTTAGGAATAAGTCATGACAGTGCTTCTACTTCCCAATTAACCCCCGAGCCGGTTCCCACGTTAGTATTAGATTCACGTGAGTATCACCTTAACCCACCTAGGAGTCACATTCCTATTAGGAGAGAGCGTCCTAGAGTTTTTGAGAAAGGTGTTCATAGGCCTATATATGTTTATTCCCATTGCAAAAGGAGAGGACACCTTAGGGAATTTTGTTTTAAGTTGTGTTATGTGTCACGTTTTGCTACTACACGTTTTTCTTCCACACATGCACCCACACATGATACTTTACATGCTCATGGAGATTACACGAAAGAGTTTGCACATTTAGGTGAGCAAGTTAAGTTTTTAGTCAAAACTTCACAAGATTTGATGGAGGTTTTTCATAAGTTGGCACCACCTCTGGAAAACCCCTCCGCACCTAACGATTGAGTTTTGACTTGTTTACTAGCATAGGATGTTTTTCATGATGTCATTATTTGCCTATTGCTAGTATGTATCATTTTTTGTATGTTTTATTTTTTTGGAAATTTTTTTGAAAAATACAAAAAGATTTTATTATTGATAAATTTTTTGAAAAATCCAAAAAAGATTTTTGTATTTTGTTTGCACCTTTTATGGATGGACACTTAGGATGACTGAGTCACGACATCATTCCATTTTTCATGTGACTATTTGATAGTGTTTAGAGATAATATGTCAATTCATCCATGGGCTTTATAATGTTTGGAGTCATTAAGATGTAATTGAGTGTTACTTCCAACATGATTTATGTAAGGACATTTTTCTCATGTCCGAAATATTTCATTTAATTATGTCGTACGCCGCAACATTTGGCACGTCACCTCACAATCTCACATGATGGCCTCTATCCGAATTTCGAGAATCAAGCATGCATTATCTCCAATAATGTGTCCCTCATCTGCATCAACGACTTCACGTTCCTTGATTCTAGGCTCGTAATGCAAGTGGAACGCAAGAGAAGTCAAATCAGTGAAACAAGGCATGATAGGTATGTTCAAAGGCAAATTGGTAATTTTACAGCCACCTTCCGGAGGACCGGTCAACTGGAAAGTTGAAGAGCTTGCCGCAACAAAGATACTGGAAGAAACGGCACCTCAATCCGAGCTACGGTGAACAAGTTATGGCCCGTTGAAAATGGAGATATGTTCATTGAAAAGTCTGGAAAATTTTTAAGTGTTTAAGCACCAATTCCCAGCACACTTTCCCGAACCCAGACCCAAACCAATTTGGAGGGGCGAATCGGTTCGCAGGGGTACCCGAACCGGTTCGGTGTACCTGTACGCTGGATAGAATTTCAGCATTTTAAGATCGTGGATCTCTTCATGGTTTTCCCTATAAATACCAACTTCGGGAGAGTTGTTTTGCAAGACTTTAGAAGACGTTTTTGAGAGTCCAAATTACTCTAGTCTTCATATTTTTTGAGTCCCAAGACTCATGTTTTAATTCACACAATTGCCAAACCTTTGTGAATCTTTTTGGTAACCCAAGAAGACAACTTTGGTTTGTTCAACCCTTGTGTAGAAGCCGTTCTCTTCTTCATTGCTGCCCTCTTGGAAAGGGAAAATTCCAGCCGACAAACTTGTGGAGAAGCCGTTTCTCTTCTTCATTGCAGCCGTACTGGAAAGGGATAGTTCCAGCCGCGACTACAGAATCCGATACCCGAGGGTAATTCTTAGTCAACTTGTATTTTCATTGTAATCCGATTGTAAGCCGTTTTCTTACAAATTATAGTGAAAATAAATGGTTTTGCCCCTGTGGGGGATTTTTTCTTAAATTTATTTGTTATATCCTACATGCTATATTTTATTTGATAAATCATCTAGATGCATGTCTTAGGGTTTAACTAAAATTTGGGTTTAACTAAAATTGGATTTTATTTGAGAAGTCGCAATATTTCCGCTGTAGCTGCACTCTCAAATTGGTATCAGAGCGGGTTACGCTAATTTATCGCGTGCTCCTGATTTTTCGAGGATTTACTTTCTGATACAATTTGTCTACTCACGTTCTCAAATTGGTATCAGAGCCTGTTGCACTAAGTTATTGTGTTTTGATTCTGATTTTGCACAAAAATGGATTTTGATGGTTTTGATGATCTTCGATGTCAAATTTTTGAAAAAATTTGGAAAATTCACACAAACTCTTGTTTTAAATCTTCTGTTGAAAACGAATATGAGAGGTGTCCTTGTTGTGAGGGTGTTGGTCACACGTTACATGAGTGTACCACAAATTTAAAGAAGAAATTGAATAAATCGATTTCTCATGTTTCTAACCTTAGCGATTGTGATTCGAAAGAAGAAGGTTTTTATGCTTCTAGGCGAGAGTTTCCCATCCGTGTGATTAGTGATGATAGTGAAAGTGATGGGAGTGTGGATGAAAGTGAGGAGGAAAGTGTAGATGAGCATTACTTGCAAACTGCTTTCAATGAACTTTATGCTGAAACTTTGAAAACAAAGAAAGAAAATTTTAAATTGAAAGCTCAGTTGAAAGAGTGTGCCATAAAAATAATGATTTTTTAGTTGAAGAACTTAGGGCTCATGTGAAAATTTTGAAAGAGAAGCTTGAGTACGTCGAGGGTGAGAGAGATAGTCTTAGAGGGTTGATGGAGACTATGAAAAAGGAACTTTTAGAGTTTGAAGATTCTAAACGAGTACTTGAATCTAGGATAGGTAAACTTGAGGTGAAATTGAAAGATTCAAGTAAAGTGAAATTTGATTTGGAGTCTAGGTCTGAAAAACTTGATAAGATTTTAGGCACAGTCGAGATCAAAACGGATAGGGGTGGGATTGGTCTTGAAAAATATGTTGCACCCATTCCCACACGTGTGAGAGAGCCTCCTAGGTTTGTTAAGAAAGAGGCACCTAAAGTTGTTAGGAAAGCACCCCTTAAGAACATTGTGAGAGAACCTTCTAGGATCATTAGGAGAGACCCACCTAGGCAAATTCGGAAAGAGCAACCGATAAATTTGAGGAGAGGGCCACCTTTAGGTAACACACATAGCCCGATTTACACTTGCACACATTGCGGTAGGCAAGGTCATCTTAGGCGATTTTGTTACAAGCTTTTAAATGGACCTAGGAAGGTTAATGAAAGAATAAATTCGATTCCCAAAACCCCCACACTTTGTTACACATCAATTTGGGTTAGAAAATCGGATTTAGAGGCTTATGGTTTATTTGTCCACGATTCCCGTTTGCTTGCACGTGATTCACCCCATGTGAAATCTTTTGGTTGATTGTGGTGGCATGTTTGTCATACACTAGTTGTGGCTTCATGATATATTTTTCCTAGTGTGATGACTTGTACTTTTTGTATAAATTCTTGTTTTTGAATTTTTTTGAAAAATACAAAAAGATTTTATTTTGATAAAATTTTGAGAAAATCCAAAAAGATTTTTGTATTGCACGGTTTATGGATGAACACTTTAGATGACCAAGTCACAACATCATTCCATTTTTTTCATGTGACTATTTGATAGTGTTTTGAGACAATAGGTCAATTCATCCTTGTGCTTTATAATGTTTGGAGTCATTAGGATGTAATTGAGTGTTTCTTCCTACATGTTTGACTCATATTTCCTTTATTGCACACATGCACGAATTTGTTTGATTATTGTGCTTGTCTTATCACATGTTAGTTGGGTGTTTTCACTTCAATCCTGTCCTTAAAACGAACCAAGCGCGATAAATTTTGATAAGGAAATTGTGCATATAAAAACCGTGTTGTGAGTTTGTGTGCTTTGTTTGAATAACGGGGAGGGGCTGCGAAAGGTAATTATCTATCCTTTGCGTAAAAGCCACCGTTAAAAAGGACCTAAAAAATTGAGGAATTTTATTATCCGAGGTCCAAAGAGGTTAAAAGAGCCCGAAAAAATTGAAAGGCAGTAAAAAGATATTCATGCCAAAAAGGGGCCATTTAGGTTTTTGCATCAATTCTCCAATGTTTGAGAATTTAGATTACCTCTAAAAGAATATATATATGAGGGAGTTTGGTTGGAGAATTAAAATGGGTTTGCACGTACTTGAAATTTTTGAAAATGCGCTATATAGTTTTGGAAGTTATTGGTGTGAAAATCATTTGACTTTGATTTGTTGATTTGCATAAAACGATGTCATCTAAATTCAACAAACGTTTACACTTAAGGATACCTTTGATGTTGATTCATTAGGAGTACACGTATGCATCGTGAACATATGATTGATTGAGTTGATTTACCTATTGAATATGTTCACACCCATTCATTCCATTTCCATGACTTGGTTGTTTGAGTCTAAATCCATGGTGTGATTTTTGTTTCATATTTGTTCATATTGGTATCGTATTTTTGTATGAAAAATTTGAAAAATTCAAAAATAGTTTGAGAATATTTGTTTGAGCATCTCCTTGTTAGAGCACGTTTACCATATTGATTGATGCCTTAACTTGTATACCGTAACACCCCGATTTTGCTTGTTTGATTCATTCTTCTTTTTTGTCTATTTGGGGACATCATAAAAAAGGGGAGAAAGAATTATCTTATTCTGGGAGAGTTTGAATTTTGGGGGAGTTTTTGAGATTTGACTTATGCGTTCATCATAAATTGGTATCCATGTTTATCTCATTTCAAACTCGATACGTCACTTGGTATTTTGCTTTATCTCATGTGTGTAGGTACTACATTGATGACCTTTGAATTGCACACCCTCATGAGAAAAGATCTGTGATTCCTGAAAAAAATGAAGCACAAACGATGAAGACTATTCATTTGTACCTTTTCCAGTTTTGGTTTCATGGGAGGGTAGACTTGTATAGGCAATTTCTTATTTGATAATTCGGATTTTTTATGTATGTACCGGCATAGACATAGAGGGAGATTTGTAAGGACATTTTTCTCATGTCCGAAATGTTTCATTTAATTATGTCGTACGCCGCTACATTTGGCACGTCACCTCACGATCTCACATGACGGCCTCTATCCGAATTCCAGGAATCAAGCATGCATTATCTCCACTAATGTGTCCCTCATCTGCATCAACGACTTCACGTTCCTTGATTCTAGGCTCGTAATGCAAGTGGAACGCAAGAGAAGTCAAATCAGTGAAACAAGGCATGATAGGGATGTTCAAGGGAAAATTGGTAATTTTACAGCCATCGTCCGGAGGACCGGTCAACTGGAAAGTTGAAGAGCTTGCCGCAACAAAGATACTGGAAGAAACGGCACCTCAATCCGAGCTACGGTGAACAAGTTATGGCCCGTTGAAAATGGAGATATGTTCATTGAAAAGTCTGGAAAATTTTCTAAGTGTTTAAGCACCAATTCCCAGCACACTTTCCCGAACCCAGACCCAAACCGGTTCGGAGGGGCGAACCGATTCGCAGGGGTACCCGAACCGGTTCGGTGTACCTGTACGCTGGATAGAATTTCAGCATTTTAAGATCGTGGGTCTCTTCATGGTTTTCCCTATAAATACCAACTTCGGGAGAGTTGTTTTGCAAGACTTTAGAAGACGTTTTTGAGAGTCCAAATTACTCTAGTCTTCATATTTTTTGAGTCCCAAGACTCATGTTATAATTCACACAATTGCCAAACCTTTGTGAATCTTTTTGGTAACCCAAGAAGACAACTTTGATTTGTTCAACCCTTGTGGAGAAGCCGTTCTCTTCTTCATTGCTGCCCTCCTGGAAAGGGAAAATTCCAGCCGACAAACTTGTGGAGAAGCCGTTTCTCTTCTTCATTGCAGCCCTACTGGAAAGGGATAGTTCCAGCTGCGACTACAGAATCCGATACCCGAGGGTAATTCTTAGTCAACTTGTATTTTCATTGTAATCCGATTGTAAGCCGTTTTCTTACAAATTATAGTGAAAATAAATGGTTTTGCCCCTGTGGGGGATTTTTTCTTAAATTTATTTGTTATATCCTACATGCTATATTTTATTTGATAAATCATCTAGATGCATGTCTTAGGGTTTAACTAAAATTTGGGTTTAACTAAAATTGGATTTTATTTGAGAAGTCGCAATATTTCCGCTGTAGCTGCACTCTCAAATTGGTATCAGAGCGGGTTACGCTAATTTATCGCGTGATCCTGATTTTTCGAGGATTTACTTTCTGATACAATTTGTCTATTCACGTTCTCAATTCCCTTTATTGCACACGTGCATGGATTTGTTTGATTATTGTGCTTGTCTTATCACATGTTGGTTGGGTGTTTTCACTTCAATCCTGTCTTTAAAACGAACCAAGCGCGATAAAACTTAATAGAAAGTTACGCATGTAAGAGTCGTTTGTGAGTTTGTGTGCTTTGTTTAAAAACAATGAATGGCTACGAAAGAATTTATCCTTTGCGATTAAGCCGCCGTTTAAATTATACCTAAAAATTGAGGAATTTTATTATCTGGGGTTCAAAGAGGTTTAAAAGAGCCCAACAAAAAAAATTTAAAGGCAATAAAAAGAAATTAATGCCAATTAGGTTTTTGCACCAATTCTCCAAAGTTTGAGAATTTAGTTTATACACCTCTAAAAGAAAATATATATGAGGGAGTTTGGATGGAGAATTAAAACAGGTTTGCACGTCCTTAAAAGTCTTGAAAAAGTGCTACATAGTTTTGGACGTTATTGGTGTGGAAATCACTTTGACTTTGATTTGTTGATTTGTATAAGACGATGTCATCTAAATTCAACAAATTTTTACAACTAAGGATACTTTTGATGTTCATTCGTTAGGAGTACACGTATGCATCATGCACATATGAATGGTTGAGTTTATTTACCTATCGAATATGTTCACACCCATTCATCCCGTTTCCATAACTTGGTTGTTTTAGTATAAATCCATGGTGTGATTTTTGTATCATTATTTTTGCTTTAAAAAATTGAAAAAAAATCAAAAAGAGTTTGTGGAAATATTTTGAGTTACTCCTTTGCATACGCGTAGTTTGATTCATGTTTTCTATGCACTTTTATCATGACACTCAATGTTTAGTTTGTTTCTTCTTATCTGTCTATTAGGGGACATAATAAAAAGGTGGAGAACGAATTATGATTGATGGGGGAGTTTGCATTATGTGGGAGATTTGATTATATTGATTGATTCATTCTTATATCATTTCAAACTCGATGCGTCATGAAGTTATTTGTTTTATCTCATGTGTGTAGGTACTACATTGATGATCATCAATTGCACAACTTGATGAGAAAAAAAATGAGATTTTGAAGATTTGAAGAACAAACGATGAAGACTTACTTATTTGTATCTTTCCAGTTTTGGGTTCATGCGAGGGTAGATTTTTATAGGATAATTGAATGATAATAATTCGGATTTTTTTATTTTCTACCGGCATAGACATAGGGGGAGATTTGTAAGGACATTTTTCTCAAGTCCGATATGTTACATTTGTGTATGTCGTACGCCGCTACATTTGGCACGTCACTTCACGATATCACATAATGGCTTCTATCCTAATTCTAGGAATTAATCATTCAACATATCCATCAAGTGTCCCACATCCACCTCAACGACTTCACATTTCACGATTTTATGGATTTTATGCAAGTGGTACGCTAGAAAAGTCAAAATAATGAAAGAAAGGCAAGATAGGAAAGTGAAAGGGCATTTTGGTAATTTTATACAAATAGTTCGGAGGTCTAATCAACTAAAAATTTGAAGAGCTCGATGCCACGAAGATACTGGAAGAAACGACACCTCAATCCGAGCTACGGTGAAGGAGTTATGATCTTTTGAACATAGAGAAAATTCTATAGAAGAATGTAAGGTCATAAATTTCCAATTGAGTCACTATATTATTTTGACTTAATTCCGTGAACAAAACTGTGTTTGTAATATGTCATAGGGAGAATTTTATTTTGTCACAATCCCACTTGGTCTATGACGTATTGAAGACGTTGCGACAAAGCTTCAAAGAATTAAATCATGCTGATGTTTAATTGGTGCAAGTTTAATCGTTTTCAAAGTTAATTTCATTCCGAGATCACTCAGGTATGGATGCGTATAATTTATGGTGCTCGGAATTATTTTTTATAAAAGATAAGGATGTATTTTTTATAAAGAAAAATGTCCTTAAATGTTTTAAAAGTATTTTAAAGGTTCAAAATTCGTTTTATGATGATATGCTCGAAACAGAGTTTGACTAATTTAAATCTCTCTTTGAAGAGACGTTTTGAACAAAAAGTCAAAAAGTCAACTTTGTCGCTCGAACGACACATTTTTTGAGGCGGCGTTTAAATCCTATTTAAACAGTGTTTTCATCATAATTTCGTAAGTGTGCATTCTGGAAAAGAGTTTTACAACCCAGAATATTGTTTGCACATGTTTTCTAAGGTTTACAAAGCATAAACACATCCTTAGAGTTTGCAAAGATCCGAGTTATCATTCTTATATGTTTAAGTGATCTTGCTACACCAAAGTTGTTTGTTCTACACATTGAACACAAAGGGTTTTGCGGTGAAGAAGCGATGGACATCGTGTTCAACATCATAGACGTATCAAAGCCATATCGGTGGATGCCGAGACATACGTGGATGCGTGTGTTGTGGATAGATATCGTGGAAGATGGAATTTCTGCGTGGGCACTATTGAAGAACAGTTGAAGATCAGAAGGAACGTCAAGACCCGTGGGGATCGAGTCTTAGTGTAAGGCTAATCTGTCTTTGTAAAACCATTATTCTTAGTGATTGTCTGGCTTGGGTCGTCCGAGGTTGTTTTCTCATTTTTTTTCCTCATAGATCCGGCATTGTGAGTATTCTTTACTTTATTTTACTTGCTTTAATCACTAGATGCATGTTTAGGATTAATCAAGATAAAACTGGTTTAAAGTAAGAATTGAGTTTTCACAATTTGGTTTGGTGCATAATTAAAAGTTGGATATTTTTCGGAGAAAAATTGGTTTTGTTTAAAACACACATATTGAGCACTCTTCAAATTGGTATCAGAGCTAGAAAATATTTTTATTTGTTTTGTGATCCCGTGTGTTTTCAAAGATGAATTCTGGATATAATGAATTTTCTCGAACTCCTATTTTTGATGGCACTAATTACACTTATTAGAAGATGAGAATGATATGTGCTTTAAAATCTATTGATGAGCGTGTTTGTCTTGTAGTTGAGAAAGGTTGGACACCCCCTGTCACTATTGTAGGTGAGGTCACTAGTTTAAAGCCTGTTGATTCATGGACCGGAACTGAACAAAGACTTGCATAATACAATTTTAAAGGTCTGCACGTTATTTCTTCACTTGCCACATAGGAAGAATATAATATAATTATGACTTGTGAAACATCAAAAGAGGATTGGGATATTTTGGCACTCACTCACGAGGGCACTAGCACGGTTAGGGCGTCAAAAATTTAAAATCTCACTACACAGTTTGAGACCATTAGGATGTTAGAGAGTGAGACCTTTGATGAGTTTTATGCTTGGTTGTCCAATATTGTCAATTCTTCGTTTAATCTAGATGAGAAAATTCCCGACAACCGTGTCATTAAGAAAATCCTTAGGTCATTGCCTAGTAGGTTTGATGCGAAAGTGACCATTTTAAACTCCTTGGGTAGGTTGGAGTCAACGAAACTAGAAGAGATTGTAGGTGACTTACAAACCTATGAAATCGACATGATTACCTCTAAGCAAGTGCCTAAGAAAGAAAAAGGTATTTCTTTGAAAACCCAGAGGAGGAAATTAAAGTTTTGGATTCCGATTCCGATTTCGATTTTGAGGATGTTGCCTTGTTGGCAAAGAAATTTAAAAATTTATTAAGTTTCAAAATCAATCGAAAGATGCCAAGAAATTTGAAAAATTCAAGAACAACAAAGTAGATCCCGCCTCTAAGGATAAGTTTGAGAAGCCTAAGAGAGATGAGTCGGATAAGTGTTTTGGGTGTGAGGGGTACGATCACAAGGTTAAGGAGTGTCCCACTAGACTTAAGAAAGAGGGTGTAACACCCCGCATTTTCATGCATTAAATATTTAATTAATTCGGGAATTTAAAATTACTTGTGAATCGTAATTTAATTGAATTAATTAGGGAAATATTATTTAAATATTAATCGAGGAATAAAGGGTTAATATTTGCGGGAAGTTATTTACTAAATGAATAGTAATTATTTATTTAAGTCATTTCGAGTATTAATGACAAGGTAGGCACTTATCTCAACCGGGAGTCGGTATAGACTAAAGGGGTGAGGGGATACACATTTTTATAAATTAATTCGGATGCCAATTCTGAGCGTACGGTTGAGTCCGGATGGGCCGAGATAGTCGAAAAAGTGTACCTGGGGGTAGTAAACGGGTCACGGGGCATTTTTAGATATAGCCGGGCCCACACGGGGGCATTTGGGTCATTTGGGCTTGGCCCATTAGGCAAAAAACGGGATTTAGGTAAATTAAGGAATTTGGAGGAATGATATAACGGCTGATAGAGTTTTAGAAAAAGGCTAATTGGATTAAAGAACCCTAATAGCAGTTAAAGGAAATTTTGGGGATCATTAGAGAGCCAACAAGGATCATCTTCAACCTTGGAATTCATCTCCGAATCAGACACTACGAAACCTAAGGCAAGTGGATAACTTGTAATAGTATTAAATCTGTGTTGAAATTCATATTCATGTGATGTGTTTGATCAAAAATTCGTTTTGGGTGTTCATGGCATAAAAATGAGGTTTTGAAAAGTGATAATCTGATTTACGAATTTTAATGAAAATTCTGGTAGAAATCTGATATTAGGAACTGATACATATCTGATAGGATGATATCTGGATAATTAGAAACGAATTTGGTGAAGGTATTTGGGATGTAAATGGGTTAAGGGTTAAAGATGAATTTTTCCCCAAATCCAGAAACTGTAGTTAATGGACGAATTAATGATGTTGGTGGACATTCTGGAGGTCCCTAATAAGGTTTCTAACATGTATTAATGCTAAGAGGGCTTCAGGTTATTGGTAGAAGGAATTAGGGTTTGAGAATTTCCGTCCATGGCTGATTCTGTCTTCGCGAAGAAGATGAAGACCTGTTCGATTGATCGATCGAAGGTCTGGGGTCGATCGATCGAAGGTCGGCAGATTTCGGCAATTCTGCCCAGTTATGTGTAATAAAGAAAAATTTATATAATAAATCCTTATGTAATTAATTATGGGGAAAATTAATACATGAGTCTAAACCTAATTAATAATGAGTAAAGTTAATTAGGATTTGAGGAAAGTTTTGGGTGACACATCATGATTATAAATTCGAGAGTCGGGAATTTAGACTCGAGTGAGGTTATTTTGGGCTACGAGAGTAAGTCCAAATTTATGGTGGGAGCGACACCAAAGGTGACTAAATTAATTAATGTGCAAATTAATTAATAGTTAGGGTTGGACCATAAACTCTTAATAAATAAAATAGGCTGGTGTTACGGGTTTAGTACATGGTGTAGCCGGGACGTTTTATTTTTATATATATATATGGTGTGTGATAGTATATATATATATATATATATATATATATATATATATATATATATATATATATATAGTGTGTGTGTGCATTAATATCAGAGATTGAATATTACTATTATATACTCTTGTGCTATAGGGGGAGGTTGCGCGTAGTGGATGAATCCCCTAGCTTGAGGAGTAGGGCGAGTATAATCCCAGGTCATAGCATTCGTTATATGGGTGAGGGGCATCTCACTTTCAGTCAAGAAATATGACCGCCTCCAATTCGTATGTTAAACTAAGTTAGTGAGCGAATCTAACTTGGATAACTAGGTTATGTGAATACACCTAGTGGAATAGCACTTGGGAAAATTTATATTTTGTGAGTATTCTTACTCGGTCGAAAGTTGGCATTAAACATTATTTCAGTATGTTTGTGAATACTGTAATATGATTGAATTATATAATTAGGTAAATAATTATATAGGGAATAATTAATACATAGTGAAAAATGTATTAGGTGTATAACCGGTGTGAATGTTATATGAAATTAAAAAGGAGTAATGATTCAATTAAGTTGATGTTTATAATAACTTAAAAATCACGAATTAAGGCATACTCGGTTAGAGTAGGTAACATTCAAAGTTTAAAAATAAGCATTGGGTCAGGAGTGTAGGACCTAGTAATTTAAATGGAAGCGTTAGTAGTGCACATTAGAGGAGGGGTGAGGAAGTCCTCAAGAGAGTGCAGCACTAACTAAAATATGAAGAGCATGCATATTTATTATTACTGCAAGTTAATCATTTGTTAAATGTTTTCAAATGTTTTTGGGTACTAACCCTTGCTATAAAAATTTTAAAAACCTTTTAGGTGTCCAACCACAAAGGCGTCAAGCTTGACTCTATTCCAGGTATCCTTTGCTGCAGCACATGTGGATGTTGCGGGGTTTTACTAGACGCCTCCTTCTTCCAGTCTTGTAGGGACTCTCTAGTAGTTATCTGAGCTTGTCGCTCACAGTTCTTTTATCTGTAGTAGACTTGTTGAGATTTTTTCTGATATCTACTTGTATTGGATATTTGGACCGATGGTTTATTCGGTTAGGTGTTTTAATTGTGGATGTTTACTTTAATTAACTGTGATTGTGTATTGTTGTATGTTCCGCCTGAATTTTATTTTTTATAAAATTGAAAGATAAAAATTGGCACCAGTCTACTTTTCTCACTTAGGTGGTTAGTAATTTAAAAAGACGACAGTGATGCTAAGAATGGACCAACTGAGAAACCTTATCTAACTTGATTTAGGACTGATCACCAGGGATTAATTAGGCGGGGTGTCACAGATGGTATCAGAGCATCAGGTTCTAGTGTCCTTAGGATCTGTGCGGCTTTCTACGTTTCAGTGTAACACTCGTTGTTATAGAGCCCTATTATTAGGACTGTTGATTCATTTTCCGCTTGTGAGATATCGTATTTCTGCTGTGTATATTTTTTGTGTAAATTGTGTACTTATACAATTCAATCTATTTCAGATGCCACCGAGGAGACTGAGAGCCGAGAGGACTGAGGCTAGGGATGAAATCAGGGAGGCTCATCAGGAGCCATAGGTACCGCTACCACCACCCCCATCCGAGTTGATTTCCACTACTCAGGTGGAAGTGATAGTGGCCCAGGCGGTCGAAACAACGATGAGAGCTATGGAAGCTCACTTTCCACAGCCCCAGGCACCGCCTCCAGTGGCACCAGCAGTTCAGGGTCCAGTGGGGCCACCATCTTGGCAGAGAGTTAGGGAGACCTTTCAGAAGGGTCACCCACCTGAGTTCCGGGGTAGTACAGATGTGATAGAGGCTTGTGACTGGAAGAAGAACATTTAGCGCTATCTGCGCATGCTGGAGTGTACCGAGGTACAGAAGCAGATGCTTGCTACCTTTCGTCTATCAGGGGCTGCCTTACAGTGGTGGGAGTCAGTTACCACCGTCGGGGAGCGAGACTTGATGCCGATAGCAGAGTTTTGGGTGCGGTTCGACCGCAAATACTTTCCACCAGCAGTAGAGACTGAGATGAGGAAGAAATTCAGTGATTTAGTTCAGGGTGACCGATGAGTGACAGACTACGAGGAAGAGTTCACCCGTTTGGCAAACTTTGTGCCAAATGAGGTGAACGATGAGGAGCGGAAGAAATCGAGGTTTATGGACGGTTTAGCCTGGTGGATCAGGCAACACTTGATTGGGAATCCGGCGTTAGTGACGTATATAGACGTCGTTAATGCCGCACTCGTACATTGCCAGGACCATCGCTTCCATGCAAAGGGGAGCAAGCGAACAGGGGAGCCAAGCCAACAAGGCAAGGCTGTTATTAGTAGTGACACTAGTGGTGATCAGCAGCAGGCAAGTAGTCAGCAAGGGAATCAGGCTAAGAAGTTTAAACCTGGTGGTTTTCGACAGGGAGGAAAAGGGGTCAGGCAGGGGCAGCCGGGCCCGAATCAACAGCAGTAGGTTCCTTAGGGCCGTCAGGGCCTAGGGAACAATGGGGGAGGCCATCAGGGCCAGGGCCAGCCACGTCAGGGCCAACGACAAGGGGATGGTCAGAGACGATGTTTTGTGTGTGGCCATCCAGGACATTTCAAGAGGGAATGCCCAAAGAGGGGCAGAGGCCCACAGCAGGAGGCCCAACAGGGGCAATGGGGGCAATTACCACCAGCAGCACCAGCCCCACCCGCCCCACCTCAGCAGGGGCAGATGCACTACAGATGTGTGTATAACGTCCGGGATGTTTCTAATCCCCCGGCGCAGCAAGCACCGCCAGCAGTTGAGGGTATGTTTCTCATTCATGGTTATGAGGGTAGTATTCTCTTTGATACGGGAGCATCACATTCATTCATTAAATTAAATTTTGCTAAACGGGCCGGACTACTAGAGACCGCGGGAGGTCTTCGGATGTGTGTAGAGTCGCCAGTTGGCAGCGGGGCCACGATTCACTCGATTTGTCGGGGTGTGGACATTTTGATTGGGAGACTTAGTTTAGCAGCGGACCTACTAGTGTTAGACATGGAGGGGTACGATGTCATCTTGGGTATGGATTGGTTGGCAGGTTATCGGGCGACGGTGGATTGCTACGAAAGGACTATCGTGTTATCCATTCCAGGGCAGGAGATGTTCTTAATATCAATGCCACTACTCGAGGGAGGGTCACGCACGCACTTGTATTACATTGAGGAGGAAACCTCACAGGAGGTGGCTATTCCGCTGGATTCAATCCCAGTGGTGAGAGACTTTGAGGATGTGTTCTAGGAGATACCAGGGTTTCCACCTAGCAGGGAAATCAAATTTGTGATCGATTTAGCACCGGGGACGAGGCCAATTGCTCGGGCCCCATACCGTATGGCCCCTTCGAAGATGCATGAGCTGAGGGAGCAGATTCAGCAGCTTCTGGGTTAGGGTTTCATACGACGGAGTACATCACCGTGGGGTGCACCGGTGTTATTTGTGAAAAAGCGAGATGGCTCACTACGGTTATGCGTGGACTATAGAGAGCTGAATAAGGCCACGATACGGAATAAGTATCCGTTGCCTAGGATTGACGACCTATTTGACCAGTTGAGAGGGGCGTCGTATTTCTGTAAGGTAGACTTAAGGTCTGGATATCATCAATTACGTATCCAGGAGGAAGATGTTCCGAATACCGCTTTCCTGTCGCGGTATGGGTCTTACGAGTTCAGGGTGATGCCATTCGGACTCACCAATGCACCAGCAGTGTTCATGGACCTCATGAACAGAGTATTCAGGGAGTTTCTCGATCAGTTTGTTATCGTGTTCATTGATGACATCCTAATCTACTCGCGTACCGAGGAGGAGCACGCAGAGCACCTACGTATAGTGTTACAGACATTACGGGATCACCAACTCTATGCTAAATTCGGTAAGTGTGGATTTTGGCTACGGGAGGTCCTGTTCCTTGGCCACGTGGTGTCAGACCGGGGTATTTCGGTGGATCCAAGTAAAGTATCGGCGGTGAGGGAGTGGGGACAACCCACGACACCGATAGAAATGCGCATTTTTCTGGGGTTGGCCGGTTATTACAGACGGTTCATCAAAGGATTCGCGAAGATTACGGGCCCTTTGACGAATCTTACCCGGAATGGGGTACCTTTCACTTGGGATGATCACTTTCAATTAGCCTTCGACGAGTTAAAGGACAGGTTGACATTTGCACCCGTACTTGCATTGCCGAAAGGAGGATTAGAGTATCGGGTTTACACCGACGCATCCTTACAGGGACTTGGGGGTGTGCTTCAGCAGGAGGAAAGGGCTATAGCTTATGCGTCCAGGAAGCTAAAGGCCCACGAGAAGAATTACCCCACTCACGACCTGGAGTTAGCAGCAGTCGTTTTTTCTTTGAGGATATGGAGACATTATCTCCTGGGGGAGCAGTTCACGCTATTCACGGATCACAAATCACTTCAGTATCTCTTCACTCAGAAGGATTTGAATATGAGACAGAGGAGATGGCTAGAATTCGTGAAAGACTATCAGTTTGATATTCAGTATCATCCTGGTAAGGCTAATGTGGTGGCAGATGCATTGAGTCGGAGACCGACTGGGGAAATATCAGAAGTCTAGAAAGCGAAGTGGAGAGAACTTCGATACGAGGATAATGTAGCCAGGGCTTGCATGTCAGCATTATCCATCACACCCGAGATCATTATGCGGGTTGTGAGGGCCCAGACAGAGGATCAGACTTGCCGGGATAGGGTGAGCCAGTTACTAGCTGAGGGAGCAGAGGGTTACTCGATCAGCTCGGAGGGAGGCTTACGCCATAATGGGAGGCTAATTGTGCCATAGGATGCGGAGTTGAGGCACGCTGTGATGACAGAGTCTCATGGGTCGAGATTCGCGGTACATCCCGGTGGGGATAAGATGTATCAAGATATGAGGAGGCAGTATTGGTGGGCAGGGATGAAATGGGACATAGCAGAATTTGTTTCGAAATGTGCCACGTGTCAGCTTGTGAAAGTTGACCATCAGAGACCATCAGGGATGCTACAACCACTTGAAATTCCTATGTGGAAGTGGGAGAGCATCTCTATGGACTTCATTATAGGATTAATGACATCACAGAAGGGTCACGATTCCATATGGGTTATTATGGATCAGTTGACCAAGGTGGCCCACTTCTTACCAGTTCGCACAGACTTTGAGACGATGCATTATGCACAGCTATTCATAGCGGATATTGTTAAACTGCACGGGGTACCGATTAATATTGTGTCGGATAGGGACAAGATATTTGTGGCCCATTTTTGGCAGAGTTTTTAGGAGGCCATGGGCACGGAGTTACGTTTGAGTACAGCCTATCACCCACAGACTGACGGGCAGATCGAGAGAGTCAATCAGATGTTGGAAGATATGCTCAGAATATGTATACTAGACTTTGGGGGAGGTTGGGAGAAATATCTTCCTCTGGTAGAGTTTGCGTATAATAACTCTTACCAATTCACGATCGACGTGGCACCATTCGAGGCATTATACGGGAGACCTTGTCATTCACCCGCTTGTTGGTTAGAGGTGGGGGACAACAAACTGTTGGGGCCGGAGATTGTATAGGAGACATCTTCCAAGATAGAGCTGATCCGAGGGAGGATTCAGATAGCTCAGGATAGGCAAAAAAGTTACGCTGATGCTTCACGGAGACACGTGGAGTTAGTGGTTGGGGATCAGGTATTAGTCAGGGTGTCCCCCATGAAAGGGGTAATGAGGTTAGGCAAGAAGGGTACTCTAGCACCGAGGTACGTGGGACCTTTCCCTATTATCGAGAGGGTGGGGCCTGTAGCCTACAGGCTAGGATTACTGGAGCATCTTCAGCGGGTACACGACGTGTTCCATGTAGCATCGCTGAAGAAATACCGCAGGAGTGAGAGGGCCTTCTGGCACATCCCACTCGAAGAAATTGATTTACAGCCAGACATCTCATATGAGGAGAGGCCGGTGGCTATCCTAGACCGTAGCGAGCGGAAATTACGATCCAAGGTTGTTCCACTAGTTAGAGTACAGTGGGGTCATCACAACATTGATGAGTCTACCTGGGAGCGGGAGGAGGATATGAGGGAGCAATATCCAGAGCTTTTCATCGCAGGTATGACCTAATTTCGGGGACGAAATTCATTTGTAAGGGGGGGAGTATGTAACACCCCGCATTTTCATGCATTAAATATTTAATTAATTCGAGAATTTAAAATTACTTGTGAATCGTAATTTAATTGAATTAATTAGGAAAATAATATTTAAATATTAATCGAGGAATAAATGGTTAATATTTGCGGGAAGTTATTTACTAAATGAATAGTAATTATTTATTTAAGTCATTTCGAGTATTAATGACAGGGTAGGCACTTATCTCAACCGGGAGTCGGTATAGACTAAAGGGGTGAGGGGATACACATTTTTATAAATTAATTCGGATGCCATTTCTGAGTGTACGATTGAGTCCGGATGGGCCGAGATAGTTAGAAAAGTGTACCCGGGGGGTAGTAAACGGATCACGGGGCATTTTTAGACATAGCCGGGCCCACACGGGGGCATTTGGGTCACTTGGGCTTGGCCCATTAGGCAAAAAACGGGATTTAGGTAAATTAAGGAATTTGGAGGAATGATATAACGGCTGATAGAGTTTTAGAAAAAGGCTAATTGGATTAAAGAACCCTAATAGCAATTAAAGGCAATTTTGGGGATCATTAGAGAGCCAATAAGGATCATCTTCAACCTTGGAATTCATCTCCGAATCAGACACTACGAAACCTAAGGCAAGTGGATATTGAAATAGTATTAAATTTGTGTTGAAATTCATATTCATGTGATGTGTTTGATCAAGAATTCATTTTGGGTGTTCATGGCATAAACATGAGGTTTTGAAAAGTGATAATCTGATTTACGAATTTTAATGAAAATTCTGGTAGAAATCTGATATTAGGAAATGATACATATCTGATAGGATGATATCTGGATAATTAGAAATGAATTTGGTGAAGGGATTTGGGTTGTGAATGGGTTAAGGGTTAAAGATGAATTTTTCCCCAAATCCAGAAACTGTAGTTAATGGACGAATTAATGATGTTGGTGGACATTCTGGAGGTCCCTAATAAGGTTTCTAACATGTATTAATGCTAAGAAGGCTTGAGGTTACTGGTAGAAGGAATTAGGGTTTGAGAATTTCCGTCCATGGCTGATTCTGTCTTCGCGAAGAAGACAAAGACCTATTCGATCGATCGATCGAAGGTCTGGAGTCGATCGATCGAAGGTCGGCAGATTTCGGCAATTCTGCCCAGTTATGTGTAATAAAGAAAAAATTATATAATAAATCCTTATGTAATTAATTATGGGGAAAATTAATACATGAGTCTAAACCTAATTAATAATGAGTAAAGTTAATTAGGATTTGAGGAAAGTTTTGGGTGACACATCATGATTATAAATTCGAGAGTCGGGAATTTAGACTCGAGTGAGGTTATTTCGGGCTACGAGAGTAAGTCCAAATTTATGGTGGGAGCGACACCAAAGGAGACTAAATTAATTAATGTGCAAATTAATTAATAGTTAGGGTTGGACCATAAACTCTTAATAAATAAAATAGGTTAGTGTTACGAGTTTAGTACATGGTGTAGCCAAGACGTTTTATTTTTATATATATATACGGTGTGTGATAGTATATATATATATAGTGTGTGTGCATTAATATCAAAGATTGAATATTACTATTATATACTCTTGTGCTATAGGGGGAGGTTGCGCGTAGTGGATGAATCCCCTAGCTTGAGGAGTAGGGCGAGTATAATCCCAGGTCATAGCGTTCGTTATATGGGTGAGGGGCATCTCACTTTCAGGCAAGGAATATGACCGCCTCCAATTCGTATGTTAAACTAAGTTAGTGAGCGAATCTAACTTGGATAACTAGGTTACGTGAATACACCTAGTGGGATAGCACTTGGGAAAATTTATATTTTGTGAGTATTCTTACTCGGTCGAAAGTTGGCATTAAACGTTATTTCAGTATGTTTGTGAATACTATAATATGATTGAATTATATAATTAGGTAAATAATTATATAGGGAATAATCAATACATAGTGAAAAATGTATTAGGTGTATAACCGGTGTGAATGTTATATGAAATTAAAAAGGAGTAATGATTCAATTAAGTTGATGTTTATAATAACTTAAAAATCATGAATTAAGGCATACTCGGTTAGAGTAGGTAACATTCAAAGTTTAAAAATAAGCATTGGGTCAGGAGCGTAGGACCTAGTAATTTAAATGGAAGCGTTAGTAGTGCACATTAGAGGAGGGGTGAGGAAGTCCTCAAGAGAGTGCAGCACTAACTAAAATATGAAGAGCATGCATATTTATTATTACTGCAAGTTAATCATTTGTTAAATGTTTTCAAATGTTTTTGGGTACTAACCCTTGCTATAAAAATTTTAAAAACCTTTTAGGTGTCCAACCACAAGGGCGCCAAGCTTGACTCTATTCCAGGTATCCTTTGCTGCAGCACATGTGGATGTTGCGGGGTTTTGCTAGACGCCTCCTTCTTCCAGTCTTGTAGGGACTCTCTAGTAGTTATCTGAGCTTGTCGCTCACAGTTCTTTTATCTGTAGTAGACTTGTTGATATTTTTTCTGATATCTACTTGTATTGGATATTTGTACCGATGGTTTATTCGGTTAGGTGTTTTAATTGTGGATGTTTACTTTAATTAACTGTGATTGTGTATTGTTGTATGTTCCGCCTGAATTTTATTTTTTTATAAAATTGAAAGATAAAAATTGGCACCAGTCTACTTTTCTCACTTAGGTGGTTAGTAATTTAAAAAGACGACAGTGATGCTAAGAATGGACCAACTGAGAAAATTTTCTAACTTGATTTAGGACTGATCACCCGGGATTAATTAGGCGGGGTTTCACAGAGGGCAAGCAACCCGTTGTCTATAATGCCACCTTAAGTGATAGTGATCCGAAAGAGGGAGAGAGTTCCCCCATTGAGCGTAACTTTGTTACGTTTATGGACTGTCATGTGAGGGACGACGGCAATACTCATGTGAATGACACTTTCGAGGAGGTTTTGAGTGTATCCCATATTAGTGAGGGTGAAGAGAATGACGAGGATGAGGTTGATGTGAAATAATTACAAAATGCGTTTAATGAGTTGTATGCCGAAACGGTAAAAGTGAAAAAGGCTAACTCAAAATTGCAATCTATGTTGAATGAGCGTACCATAGAAAATAATGATAGTTTGATTGAGGATCTTAGGGCATGAGAGAAGAAGCTTAGGGAGAAATTAGAGTTTGTGGAAAAAGAGAGAGATAATCTCCGTGGTTTGATGGAGGCCTCGAAAAAGGAGATTTTAGTGTTTGAGGAGTCTAGACGTTTGCTCGAGTCTAGGATTCACGAGTTGGAGGAGAGATTGAGAGACTCGTCTAGAGTCAAGTTTGATTTGGAGGCTAGGTCGAAAAAGTTAAATAAGATCCTAGGCACCGTCCAAATTAAGGAAGATAGGGGAGGTATAGGTTTTGGTGAGAGAGTTGTTCCCATTCCCCCCGCACGTGTGAGAAACACTAGGATGGTTAGAAAAGGTCCACATATAGGTAATCATTCCCACCACCTCTACACTTGCACGTTTTGTGGTAGGAAAGGTCACCTTAGGCGTTATTGTTACAACCTTAGACAAGCTCCTAGGAAGTTTAGGAATAAAGTTTCCCTTGTTCCCCTAACCCCAATGCGTCGTTTTACACCTACTTGGGTTAGAAAATCGGATTTAGTGGCTTTAGGAATTAAACTTCATGATTCTCGTTTGGGTACACTTGATTCTTCACATGCTAAATCTAAAGGATGATAGTGTTGCCATGTTTGTCATATGCTAGATTGCTTTATGATATATTCATTGCTAGTATTATGACATGTGTATCATTTTGTATTATAGTTTTCATTTGTTTGAGTCTTATTTGAAAAATATAAAAAGATTTTGTTTTTTGAGAAAACTTTTGAAAATCCAAAAAGAATTTGATTTTCTTTAAGTCAAATATGTTTGAAAAGCCAAAAAAAATTTCAGTTTTTGTTTTTGAGTTTACATGTTTGATGTGGCATATTGGTGTGGTTTGACCCCTCCATCGTTTCATTATCCATGTGGTTAGGACATTTGGTCATTATTATCGATACCTAGAATGATCTTAACCATTGTTTATATGGGGTTGTTTCGAAGTTGATATATTTTTTTATTCGACTTTGTATATATGCCGACATTGCACACACGCACGAGTTTATATGGATGTTTGACTTCTCTTGCATATTTTAATTTGGTGAGGTGTTCTTATCTCAATCTTGTCATATATGCTTAAGTAGAATTATGGATAAGTGTGCATGTAATAACTGTTTACCGTGAGGATTTAAAATTGGTAAAAAATGATGATTGATTCATGGGAAAGGGCTGCGAGAGTTCATAATTAACTCGTCGTGAAAGCCACTGTTTAAAAGAGCCCAAAAGAAAATGCAATATGTCAAGAAAAGGGCCAATAACTTTTTCTCTAAGTTGAGAATGCTAGAAACCTCAAAAGGACTTGAAAAAGTATATATATATGAGGGAGTTTGGTTGGAGAAAATTTAAACGGGTTTGCACAACTAATCCTAATATTGAAACATTGCAATTTGACGCTATTGTTTGTAGAATCGTCAAAATTCTTGATTTGTGTGAATGTAGTATGTTTAGTTCATTAATCTCAATCTTTATTTGTCATATGGCTATGATAAAGTTTGATGATTTATCGCTATCAATTAAAGCTTCTGGATCGTTTCGATGTGTTGGAATTGTGACTCATTTGTTGTAGTTTCACGCCCATTCATTCCATGTCCATGTTTGAGCACATCGATACTATGTTTGCATGTAACTCGCATTTTAAGTTTTTATGCGTTTTTGCATTTTGTGTTAAATGCCTACTGTTTTAGCACTATTTTGATTCTGTCAGGCCCTTCCTGGAATTTTTTTGTGGAAATTTTTTCACTGGGCAATACTTTATATTATTTCTGGGAATCTGGGAAATTTTGGCAGGTCGCGCGAAGTCGTTCAAACGTCATCTCATCTTGCGCGAACGACATTTGTACTTCGTTCGAGCGACATACTCATCTCGTTTGAGCGATGTCCCTGGCTCGTTCGAACGACAGGCTGAAAAAATGTTTTCTGATTGGTTTGCCGTCCACTGGTATTTAATTTGATATATTTTTGGTACTGCGAGAAGCATTTCTGGACTGTTTGGTTTATATGCAGGTTCTTTTATGTTCCAAATTGGTATTTTTCATATGAGTCCGTTTATCACACCTGATTTGATTGGTATACTCTTTGTGTGATTCCTTAGTTTACTAGCTACTGATTTATCACTGCTTGATCATATTTAGCTGGTTGTTTCATGATTATCTAGCGGTTTTCAATTCTCAAATTGGTATGAACTTGATTGAAATTGGTTTCATATTCTCATGCTAGATATTTCATATTGGTTTATCTTTGCACCATATTGTCTATTCGAGACAAAAAGGGGGAGAGATGTATGTGATGTAGGGGGAGATTTGTTGAGCACTACTATTGATATCTGATTACATATTGTTTGATTATATTTGTTTCAAATTGGTATCAAATAATTGCTCACATGTTTCAAATTATTTGTTCTTATTAGAAATATAAATTGGTATCATTTGTTCCTCCATACTTCACTGGTTATCTGTTTGTCTATTTCATGTGTGTAGGTATGCTTTCAACGATTCGAGATTTCAAGTCTACATCACATTCAGACAGTTCATGCTTGTCGGTGCTACATATTCTAGTCTGTGTCCTGTATTTTTATTTTTGGGTTTATGGGATGGGATTTAGGCGTCACACGGCTTGACGACCCGATTAGGCATTTCACTGGTTTAGTTTTGTCCCGGAATAGTCAAAGGGGGAGATTTGTAAGGTCATAAATTTCCAATTGAGTCCCTGTATTGTTTTGACTTAATTCCGTGAAAAAAACTGTGTTTGTAATATGTCATAGGGAGAATTTTATTTTGTCACGATCCCACTTGGTCTATGACGTATTGAAGAAATTGAAGACGTTGCGGCAAAGCTTCAAAGAATCAAGCCATGCCGATGTTTAATTGGTGCAAGTTTAATCGTCTTCAAAGTTAATTTCATTTCGAGATCACTCAGGTATGAATGCGTATAATTTATGGTGATTTGGGCTAGGAAATCCTTTTATTTGTAGCATATTACGTGAAACTTATACTCTTACGGTTAGTTTATTCCGCATCCTCACCATCTAATTAAAACTCATTACCGACTGCTGCAACCTTTGCCGGGAAAGAAGAAGGAATTGAATCCAAGATAAGGATGTATTTTTTATAAAGAAAAATGTTTTTAAATGTTTTAAAAGTATTTTAAAGGTTTAAAATTCGTTTTATGATGATAAGATCGAAATAGAGTTTGACTAATTTAAATCTTTCTTTGAAGAGACATTTTGAACAAAAAGTCCAAAAGTCAACTCTGTCGCTCGAACGACATTAGATCTCGTTGTAACGAGATGCTGATGTCACTTGAACGACATGCTTAAGTCCTTCGAATGATACATTTTTTGAGGTGGCATTTAAATCCTATTTAAACAGTGTTTTCATCATAATTTTGTAAGTGTGCATTCTGAAAAAGAGGTTTACAAACCAGAATATTGTTTGCACATGTTTTCTAAGGTTTACAAAGCATAAACACATCCTTAGATTTTGCAAAGATCCGAGTTATCATCTTATATGTTTAAGTGATCTTGCTGCACCAAATTTGTTTGTTCTACACATTGAACACAAAGGGTTTTGTGGTGAAGAAGCGACGGACATCGTGTTCAACATCGTAGACGTATCAAAGCCATATCGGTGGACACCGAGACATACGTGGATGCGTGTGTTGTGGACAGATATCGTGAAAGATGGAATTTTTGTGTGGGCACTATTGAATAACGGTTGAAGATCAGAAGGAATGTCAAGACCCGTGGGGATCGAGTCTTAGTGTAAGGCTAATCTGTCTTTGTAAAACCATTATTCTTAGTGATTGTCTGGCTTGGGTCGTCCGAGGTTGTTTTCTCATTTTTTTTCCTCATAGATCCGGCATTGTGAGTATTCTTTACTTTATTTTACTTGCTTTAATCACTAGATGCATGTTTAGGATTAATCAAGATAAAACTAGTTTAAAGTAAGAATTGAGTTTTCACAATTTGGTTTGGTGCATAATTAAAAGTTGGATATTTTTCGGAGAAAAATTGGTTTTGTTTAAAACACACATATTGGGCACTCTTCAAAGAATGCTAATTTTTTTAACCCCAAACCAGAGAGGTACCGCAAACCGCATAGTGAACCGGTTCTGGGGGGAACCGGTTCGGGGTACATGGTGAACCGATTCGAGGTACACGCACAACAAAAGTCCCAACGACTCAAAACTCTTTTGGTTTTCCTATAAAAGACAACATCGGGGGAGTTATTTTTTAAGACTTGGAGAGACGTTTGCGAGAGTGCTATTAGATCAATTCTTCATATTTTTGAGTCCCAAAAACTCATGTTTTGATTCAAACATCTTTCCCATATTTTTTGTGAATCCTTTTGGAACCCAAGAACACTACCTTTCTTTTGTTCATCTTTGTGGGGAGATCTCTACAACCGAGGGTTGCGTGTTATTGATAAGGGAGTTTCTAGGAAGTTTTATGGTTGCGTGCCATTGAGGAGTGTTGCGGTTATTCCTTTGCTGATAGGATTGCGGTCCATGTGGATTCGCTGCGTGTGGATTCATTGCTAACGATACCGACCGACGCCTGCAGGTATTCGTGTGTCACTGTATTTCATTTTAATCCGTGTAAGTTGCGATTTACTTATTATAATGAAATAAAAGGTTTTTCCCTTTGGGGATTTTTTCTGAGTATTTGTGTGTCAGCATCTTTTTGTGTCACATGGTCTATTTTATTTATGGTTTGACACACGCACACACGTAGTTTCTTATTTAGGGGCTGAATTAATTTGGTTTAAAAATAGACTCTAATTAAATAAGGTTTAAATTGGATATTTGCGAATTAATTTAATCAATTATCACACAACGTCATACTTTACAACCTCCTGCGTGGGGGCCTTTTCTTAGTGCCAAGAGATCTATGTTCGTGTCATTTTTGGTCCTATCTGGGGAGGTTTGTAATTTCCCTCAACTCATTTATTATTCTATTTTCGTTTCTATTTTACTAATACATTTTCTGCCCTTGTCTCTTTTTTTACAGTTATCTACTGTATTCTCAACGACAACAAGGACTTCTTTTGTGTCCTCCTCTTCAGTCCAGGTAGTCATCAGTTCTCCTGAGTCTTTTACATTTTCTTGTCACATTTCAAGGCATATGTTTTTAAATGTTATGCTTTTGTACACATAGGTGACCATTTATCTTAGCCTCTTTTCTTCACCTCCCCCTTCTCTTGTGGTGAAAGGTTCTTCCATCGGGCAACCTGAGATACTTTGAGTCTGTCTCTTTTATTGTCTTTCTCTGTTCTGTTATACTTTATATATCCATGATTTTATCGTCTTTGTTCGTTTCTTATTACAGGGACCTTTATCCAGTGGTCCTTTCTCTACTAGGGGAATAACACTGCTCACGGGAGGCCACTGCCCCAGGTCTATCACCTTAAGGGAGGATTCCCATTTCCTAGGTCTTTGTGCCCATGGATAATAGGCCTCATATTTAGCTCATATCTTCCAGGCCGGTTTTCACTATTGCATCTAGCGAGTCTGTTACACAGGTTAGATCCACCTCCCAAGTATTACTTATTCCTGTTAGGATCAATTTTTTTCTTTATCTACACTTGGTTCTTTGATAATCTTATAATGATTAGGCCACTACATATGTTGCGACCATCTCGCCGTTCATCTCCCCTCCTTCTTCTTTAGAAGGTCTCTAGGTACACCTGTTTTGAATCTTCCGTCTTTTGACTCATCTTTCTTTGTCATTGGGATTTCATTCTCATAATTTATTTTCTTCTTGTTTATATATTAGTTGATCAGTGATACCACTTCATCACATGTTTCTTCGGCTCCCTCTTTAGTAGATCATATTACTGTTGGGGGATATCTAGTAGCTGTTGTCTATATGGGAGGCATCATTATAGCACCACTCCCGATAGTTATGATAACTTGTCTTTACTTATCTTCTATTTGTTTTTTCTTCATTACTGTAAAAAACTCCTGGATTTTTATATCTTTCTTCCATTGTAGGGTGGTGTTAGTGAGACTTCCTCATATGAAGCGCCCATGATGAGGGTCTCAGAAACAACTTTTGAGGTAGAACCTATGAGTCTCCCCTTATCTTTTATAGGGGAAGTTGCTTCATTTATCTTGACTGAAGTCCCCTTGTCCGAGGGGATTGTTCCAAGCTCTACATCTTCAGTGGTATGTTCAATCTTTACACATCTATTTTCTAGATTAGTTACATATCTGCATATTCTATAGTTTCTTCTAACATATCTGTAGATGTGGTCCCTTTACTTGCGGGACCTATATTTGAATCCTTAGGTGAGTAGTCCACCAATTTCTGTGCCCGAGGAGACTTTGGTCACCCCTCCGGTTAGTAGCCCTCCTACTTTGGCTTCTAAGGAATATCTGGCAGGTGTCTTAGTGGGTAGATCCCAGGTAAATACTTATCTGCCTGGATCTTTGAGCTTACGTTTTCTATGTAAACACTTACTGGCACTTGCTCGTTTCCCTGTTTTCAGGTTAGCGCAGTGATTGTTCCTTTGACTGTGGAATAACCAAGGGGAGCTACTGCGAGTCAAGTGTTATACTGTTATACCCTACTATTTTATTTCCCCCCCTTTTTCTTCTTAATTTTACTGTGAAAGTGGGATCACCTTCATGTTCCCGTTTATTTATTTTCAGGTTAGTTAGGCGGTCGTCCCTAGTTCTGCGGGACCTACCATGAGTGCTATATTGCGCACTCCCCAGGTATTAAACTGTCATACCTAGGTTGTTTTTATCTGTTAAAGTTAGTACATTTATCTTTTTCCTTAACAAAATAAAATGCTAACTCTTACCTATGTTTTGTCAGGCTGGTGCTCAGGGCCATATGGCGTCTTTTTGTTTTGATGTTAGCATATTGACCCCCTAGGCTATGGGGTAAGATATTCATAATATTTATTTATGTTTGAGCATGGGTATTCCACCACCTGCTACTTCTCTTCTTTATGACTTATCTTTTTTTTTTTACTTTTCTTTCTGCAGGATCCAGTTGGTGAGCCTGTTGAGGAGACTAGTGAGGCCGACTAATGTTCTGAGGCCACAGGTGATGCTAGTTCCAGTGAGGACTCTTTTATTCCTCTTTTGGAGCTTGAGTCTCATAACACAAGCTATGACGATATATAGGTAAAGTCTCCAAGAGTTTTCATGAGTGCACTGCGGCATTCAAAACTACTTTCACAGTTCTGCGCACAGGAGAGAGAGGTGTTGGAGATGCTTTTGGAGAACCACTACGAGACTTTTACTTCTCATAGAATCCTCAATATTGATAGCCTTACATTATTCAACCTGAAGGCCCTATCCAACCATCTTCATGAGTTCTTATCTACCTCTTCTGTTGCTATGACTACTCAGAGGGTTGCGTTATTCCTCCAAGTTCTTCACGATCTTTAGCACTTATATCACTTCCATCTGGATTGGCTTGACGCTTCAGTTCATCATTTTCTTGGTGTCACCTTTAGGAAGATGATGAAGCTTCATACTTCTAGATAAATAAGAGAGTATCAGCGTCAGGATGAGGCAACTTGGATTCAGACTCAGATTTAGTCCCTCGAGTCCAAGCTGACCAAGCTAGAGGCTAGTGTTACTGAGGATGAGGCCCGGATGGCTAGATTATATGAGCAACTTATTGAGGAGGCTGATTCTTCTTACATAAACTTGCATTCCCGATATGATTTATTTTTTATGTTGTCTAGTGGGTAGATAGTCTTATTACGTAGACTTTCTTTTGTACATTTTTCATATGTAAAGAACTTTGTCATTATTAATAAAAAGTATTTTTTTGGTTTCTTCCATGTTGTTCATTTGCTTCTATCTGGACTTTGATATCTATTTACTATAGCCGCTCTAATTTTTTGTGGCCACTTCATCTGTTTGAACCGCCCCTCTAGCTATGGGACACTTGTATATTTTCTGAGCAAATTAACATTTTTAGATCCGTTCCCTCTAATTGTTGGGTACTTGTATATTTTCTGAGCTAGTTAACATTTTTAGATTTGTCCCATCTAACTATCATGTACTTGTAAATTTTCTGAGCAAGTTAACATTTTAAGATTTGTTCCCTCTAACTGTGGGGTACTTTCTGAGCAAGTTAACATTTTTAGATCTGTCCCCTTGAACTTTTATTTTAAACCCTCTCACTCCACAACCGTTTTCTCTCCCACACTCCCTTAACTGCCATCATTTTTCTAATGCATAAACGTCATCTCCTTGGGTAAATACCACCTCCATGGCAGCATTGACAATGTCTTCTGATCCTCCCTCCGTGTTGTCTGTTCACCCTCAACGGGAATCGAAGCCTCCTGATAAGAACTCAGTGAAATCCTTCATAGATTTGCTTTCAGACACTTCTAGTAATCCCTCTATTAAAGATCTTAAACCAACGCCTTTACATAAAGGTGAGATCACTTTGTTCTTTTCTGAAGATAATATATCCTCCTTAGCTTCCCCTTTCAGATTCTCTCATATTGGCTAATTTCACCATGGTCGACCCTCACTTGAAACCATCAGGAAAAATTTCTTAACATTCTCTCTTAAATCGAGTTTTGATATAGGTTTTCTGGATGACAAACACATTTTGATTTGTTTAAATTGTGAGGAAGATTTCCATAGGATGTGGTTAAAAGATCTCTGGTACATTTATAGGTTTCCCATGAAGGTTTTGAAATGGTCTATAGATTTCCAAGCTAGTGTTGACAGTCCTTGGGTTCTAGTTTAGGTTAATCTCCCTATCTTTCCCATACACTTCTTTTCTAAAACGAATCTCTTCTCAATTGCTAATGCCATTGATAACCCGATTAAGATTGATGAAGCCATAAGGACTCTGGCCAGGCCTCATATATTTAGGGTTTGTGTTGAAGGATCTTCCTAAATGTATTTGTCTTGGTTCTCCTGGCAAAGGTTCTTGGCAGAGAATTATCTATGAAAATCATCCTCTTTATCATTCTCTTTATTCCAAGATTAGTCATGATAATTTGGGTAGCAAGAATGGAGAATATATGTGCTTGGGGAAGAATAGTGATCGGGGTGAAGCAGTTATGTCTCATGATCCTCCAGTTAAGAAAGTCCATTGGAAACAAATAATGATAGGAGTTTTTATTAAATATGGTGGTACTAATGTTTTGTCTATCAGTTTGACCAGTTTTGATAAACATTGCCCACTGTTTCATGATAAACTCGGTTCTAGTAATGTTACTTCAGATCAATTTAACGCAGTGGATAAATTTGCTTTGGGGAAATAAAAGGATATTGTTGCCAAGAATGACTCGGTTGTGAACACTTCTAAAACCTTGGCACTTTTGGGTTATGATCCCTCGGTTTTAGAGGAAGGTGAGTGTAATGCTCCTACAGTGTCTAATGGCATTGCCCCTATAGTGCAAGATACAGTTAAATGTTTGCGTGGTGACTTAAATATCAAAACTGTAGTTGCATGGGACTTTGTTACGATGGATGTCCCTAAGATCAAGAAAGTTATTACTGATCATGACACCGTAAAGACTTATGGCATTTCCCCAAGAGCTCCAAGGATTCAATTTAACAAGACTCTCGTGGAACATTGGCGTCATCTATACGCGTCAGATTCTAAAACAGACTTAGTGAAGGAGTTAAATGATGATTGGGAGACCTTTTCAAAAGAGTTATCGAGAGATTTCCAAGACTTGACAAGAAAGAAAATTTTAGGGGTTCAAAGCGGGGGTTGGCGAATTTTCTATGGTAAAAAAAAAGAAGATATAGAAAAGATTATTCATCTTGTAAAGCAATCTTGTCTAAAACTCGTTCAGGAGGTAATGTCACTAAATCTTAGAAAATTTTCCCTAACAAATGAGTCAATTCCATCTTTGGAACATTCAGGGTGTGGGGAATGGCCCATCGATATGAAGACTTAAACGACTCATCCATATTCACATATTTCTTTTTTAGTGTTGTTAGAGCCCAATATAGATGATACACATTTGAAAGAAGTTTGTAAGAAGTTAAATTTTTCGGGTGGCCTCGCTAATATTTCTAATAAGATTTGGATTCTTTGGAAAAATAATTAGAAGGTTAAATTGGCTAAAAATGGGGTTCAAGATTTATCTCTCTGGGTGTCTAGCAATCTTTTTGAAGATCCTTTCTTATTCATGGCCATGTTTGCGAAATGTCATAGGGTTAATATATTGGAACTTTGGGAGGATATTGAGTAATTAGCTTCGCTTGGTAATATGAAATGGATTATAGGTGGCGATTTTAATATTGTGACCAATCAAGACGAGAAAATTGGAGGTAATGAAGCTAATTGGGATGGTATGATGGAATTCAATTTATCTCTCCTTGATGGTAGGATGCAAGAAATTCCTTTCAACGGTTCAAGATTTATGTGGTGCAATAATCTTGAAGGTAATTCTCGTATTTAGGCTAGGCTTGATAACGTGGTTGGAAATTCTCATTAGCTTGACGAGGAATTTATTAGTTAGATTTATCCTCTCCATAGATCTAATTCGGATCATAGTCCCATTCTTCCAAAAATTAAAGAGATTAAATCTAAAATTTCAAAACCGTTTATATTTTTTTCTTTTTGGGTGAAATGTGAAAAATTCCTCCAAGTGGTGAAACAAGCTTGGTCTTTTGAGATAAAAGGCTGGTCTCTTTCTATTTTTACGGAGAGAGTTAAGAGAGTTAAGTTGTTTTTAAAAATTTGGTCATCTTCTAAATACAGTGATATCTTTAAGGTGGTTCGAAAAGCAGAGGACGACATGATGAGGCATGAAGTCGAGTTTGATGCACACCGTCCTCGGTTAATAGACTCAAGTTCCATAAAATTCAAGTGGATTACCTAAAAGCTTTAAAGATGGAAGAAGATTTCTGGAGGCAAAAAATCAAAGATTAAATGGGCATTGGAAGGTGACGCAAATACAATTTTTTTTTATGGGATCATGAAGAAAAAAAGGGCGGTTCTTAATGTCAATCGTATTCAAGAAAACGAACATCAATGGATTGGGAATAAAAAAGGGGTTGAGAATGTCCTAATTAACTATTTTCAATCCCTGTTGGGCAAAAATGATAACAGAGTTTTGACCAGGTCTTACGACGTTACGTTTATGCATGGAAATAATGGTTTTGATCCTCAAATCGTATTTGCTAATTTTAACAGTTATGAGGGAAACAATTTTGACAAGGCTGATTATTTGTTTGGTGTTAACAACCATGGTTCTCTGTTTTTAATTAATGAGGGTGACGTCTAGGACTGCATTCTGAAGTTAGTATCATCAGGTGATAATTCCATGCTTGGAGATATCCCTACTTTGGATGAGATTCATGATATTATTTTCAAGTTGAATAATGATGGAGAAGCATGTCTGGATGGATTTAACGATGTTTTCTTTAGAACATGTTGGTACATTATTAAAGATGATTTCTTCAAAGCGAAATATTCATTTTTCTTGGGTGACTTCTTCTAATGAGTTGGACTTCCACAAATATAATTTTGATTCCTAAGGTTGACGGACCAAAAAATTGTGATGATCTACGTCCTAATAGTCTATGCAATTTCTCCTTTAAAATTGTTTCTAAGATAATCGCCAGATTCTCCCTAAAATTATTTCCCCTTCCTAATCAGGTTTCGTTAAGGGGTGGTCTATCCTTGATAATTTGCTTTTAGCCCAAGAGTTGATGTCATCTTTTAAGAAGAAAGTAAGGGGTTCCAATCTTATTTTAAAACTCGACATGTCTAAAGCTTATGATAGAATGTCGTGGTTGTTTATTCTTAAAACCTTTCGGCATTTTAAGTTTTTGAAGACGGTTATTGACTTAATTTGAAGAATCATTTCAAATTGTTGGTACTCGATAAATGTTAATGGGGAAAATTGTGGTTTTTTCAATTCTATTAGATGGGTTAGACAGGGGATCCCCTTTCTCCGGCTCTTTTTGTAATTCCTACTGAGGTTCTTAATAAAGGGATTCAAAAAATGATGGAAGATGGGAAGATGTCTCATTATGCCCTTTCTAGGGATTGTCTGATTATTTCTTGTCTTTCTTTTAAGACGACACTCTTATTTTTTCTAATAGTAACTGGGGGTCTCTTAAAATATTGATGGACTTCTTAAAAAGTTATGAGTTAGCTTCATGGCAAGTGGTGAATTGCAAGAAAAGCTCATTTTATCTTCTGGGTAATGAGTCTCATGGCACGGGGAGGAACATTGAATCCATTATGGGTTTCAAACTTAGAAATCTTCCTATCATATATTTGGGGATTCCTCTTTTTGCGAGTAGAAAAAAGTAATTTTATTTTGCTCCCTTTGTTGATAAAATTATGGAGAAACTTAATTTTTGGAATCATCAAAACATTTCTCAAGAAGGAAAATTAACTCTCATGAAATTAGTGGCGGACGCTATGCATCTTTATCTCTTGGCATCCATTAATCCCCTGGGTATAGTTCTCAATCACATTAACAAGCTTTTGGATTGTTTCCTTTAGGGTAAACAAGATGACAGGAACAAGTTTCAATGGGTGGAATGGCCCGACATTTGCAAAACTAAAGAAGAAGGTGGTTTAAATTTAAGATGCATGATTGATTTATCTCTGGCTTATACTAACAATTTATGGTGGAAATGTAGTTGCCCAACTCATTATGGTCCCGGCTCATGCATAACAAATATAAAAAATTGGAAGCTCAAAATTTTAAAGGTTTTATTTCTGTCTCTTCTCATGTTTGGAAAAGGATGCAAAGTGTTTGGGAGGACTTCTCAGATAATGTTGATCTCAATACCAGGAAGTGGGCTTTGACAAAAAATGGTAACTTCACTATCAAATTAGGTGGGAACTTGGTGAGGGTTAAAGGTTGTATTCAAAGATCCTTTTCTCTTATCTGGGATAAGAGGATTTGTCTTAAATTTTAGTTTTCATGTGGTTGTTACTCCATTAAGGGATAGATATAGATGAGTATATCAAAAACATCCATATCCCTTTAGCTTCCAAATTTAGATATTGCGCAGTCAATTGTGAAGAGGATAGAGGTCATCTCTTTTGGAGGGGTGAGATTACTCAATCGATTTGGAAAAGATTCTCATATATTCTTGGCCTTAAGATGTCATCATCCAATTTTAGTGGCAATTTGATGATTTGGTGGATTAATTCAAAGGGTGGTAAGATTAGGAGCATAATTTGTCGTACTATCCCAGCCTTCATTTATTGTCATTTATGGTGTGCTCAGAATAAATCCTTTTTTAAGGGGTTACCTATGAAGGAATCTTTGATTTTAGATCGCATTTGTGGAGAAATTAAGATGAATTTCAAATATTTCCTTTTATGGGTTCCAAAACTAGTTTTTGTTTGGATATTTTAGAAACTCTTTGTAACGTAGGTGCATTTATCTATCATACTTGATGTAAGCCACCGGCGGGGGGCTTTTCTTCGCTTTTATCTATGCTATGGTTGATTTCATAAAAAAAAGATTTATCCCCTCTAGTTGTGGGGTACTTGAATATTATTTGGGCAAGTTATCATTTTTAGAGTTGTCCCTCTAACTGTGGGGTAATTTCATATTTTCTGGGCAAGTTATCATTTTTAGAGTTGCCCCCTAACTACAGGATACTTGCATATTTTCTGGGCAACTCATCATTTTTATAGCTCCCCCACTTTAACTGTGGGGTCCTTGCATATTTTCTGAGAAAGTTAACATATATATTTTTTTAGATCTGTCACCTCTAACTGTGGGGTATATTATTATGGTTATCATTTCTTAGGAAATAACTTGGAGATAAAGAGTTAACACTTCTCCTTCCCTTAAAATTTTAAGAAAATGACTATTTTATAAGGAAACAGTGCCCCTGGTCTATGGGGTCTTTTTTTTAAGAAATTAGAGCAGGGGTGTAAGTCCCATTTTCTTTAAAAATGAAAATTAAAACTTGTTCTCTAGGCAATTTTGTTGTAAAAAAATATTTATTATATTTTTTTTATTATGACTTGGAGGATGTCCTCCTACTGGTCTGGTGATAAGATTAAAATCATTTGTCTAACATGCCTGAAGAGACTTTGCTCAATATACTTTTCTCTTGTGGTGGATGTACCCCCCAAGTGTAGTGAACAAGGTTCTCTATATCATAGACTTTCTTCTAGTCTAGTAGAGAGTATGAAAAATATTCTGATGTATCTACCTCATGTAGTAGGCAAACAAACAAAATAAGATTCATCATGCAATGCTAACAAAGAGTTGCTATTCATTTCTTTTATTTTTCTGTACCATTTTCAAAGTTGTATTGCTCTATCATTTTTATAAAAGAAATTTTTGGGTGTTAGAGAAAACCTCTCAAATTCTTTAGCAGAAATGAATTTTTAATAAAACTAGGCATAATACCTCTTCAGCCACTTGTAGTTGATGGACTGGAGGCAGTCACTCTCTGGTCTAAAATCTGACAGTAACCTGACTTTCCTACCCATCTTACTAAAAATGGGCATTCCCACTTGGGTTTGAACTTTGATGCCGACATGCTGGGGAGATGGTGAGTGGATGCTCGCAGGACTAATCCTCCCACCTGGAACTCCCTGGGCTTGACCAAATTTTCATAGTCTCTGGACAATTTTTGGGTGTAGAATTAAAAGTTCTCTTTCGCCTTGTCTCTATGCTTGTCCAATGCCTTCAGCTGTACAAGTTGTGGGTCAGGGGTGAGTCCATTCCTTAGAGTAACTCTGGATGATGGTACTGCCAACTCCACTGGCAAGACAACTTCAGTCCCATATACTAGTGAGAGAAGGGTGAACCCGATCATTTTTTCTATAAAGTATGATAAGCCCATAGTACCATGGGTAGCTTCTCATCCCATGCTCCCAACATGTCTTCCAATAATTTTTTCAAGATATTGACTAGGGTATTATTAGTGGCTTCTGCTTGGCTATTACCCTTAGGGTAGGAGATGGTTGAGCTGTTGTGCATAATTTTATACTTGTTTGTGAGGAGTTCCATCTCTTTGTATACGAACTGCTTCCCCTTATCTTTTAAAAACACTTTGGTATACAAAATCTGCATATGATATACTCCTTGATAAACTGGGTTACCACTTGGGCAGTCACTCTCCTTAGAGGGATGGCTTCTTCCCATTTGGTGTGTAATTCTGTAGCCATAATGATAAAAGCTTTCCCATGTGAAGTTGGGTTCAATTTTCCAACAAGTCAACTGCCCATGTGTGGAAAGGGTAGGGAGTTGCTAAGCTTTGTAAGCTGACTGAAAGGGCATGTACCATGTTTTCATGTACTTGACATGCTTTACATTTCTTCACATAACCAATGGAGTCAGCCACCATAGTTGGTCAGTAGTACCCCAATGTCATAAGATGATCATATAGTTTGACACCTCCCATGTGGGAGGTCTCATGATCTTCCTTCATCACTCTTCCCGTTTCTTCCTTAGATATGCACTTCATTGCCTTCTCATTGTATCCTTTCCTATAAAGCTCTCCTTCCACCAAGTAAAAATGGGCTATCCTCTTTCGGAGATAAATTTCATCTGCTCTCTCCGTGGGTAACTCACCGTCTTTCAGATACGGTATGTATGGTTACCTATAATCTTCTAAGGCCTGCACAAAGTTAGAATCTGTTGGCTGGTCAAATTGGGCTTAGCACTTTAAATAACCTTTTTGCAGATGAGCAGCCACTGTGCTCATGGTGGGCCAATAGTAGCCCCCCGCTGCAACCGATAATGAAGGGTAATATCAGTGTCCCCATAATACTTTTCGTGCATTTCTACCAACCTTTCTTTAGCTTCTTTTTCTCCAACATACCTTGCTAATAACCTTCCAGGTCTCTTGAAGTAAAATGCTCCTTGCAGCAAGTGGTAGTTATCTATCTCCAATATCTTCATTGCCCCATCTCTTGTCTCTAGCTGCTTCACAACTAGGTACCTTCAATCTTCTGGCTCATTGCTTGGGAACAAAGACTTCACTGTATGCTTATGTCTCATCCATTTGCAGCTTTTGTTCTATCGTAGCTAGGGCATAGGGGTGCCTGTTCATTGTTCTTACATGCCTCTCAATAATTACTTCCAATAACTATCCCAACAATATTTGGATAATGTATCTATAGGGTGCCAAGTTAGCATGTTTGAGGGAGAACTCCCCATTAACCTATTTCACTACTAGGTTGGAGTCCCCTCATATTCACAACACCCTGACACATCTTTTGAGTTCTTACAACATTCCTAAAATGAGCGCCTTATATTCATCCTCATTGTTTGAGCACTTGAAATCTAACATGAAGGAGAGGGTGATCTTCTCCTTACTATTTAAAAGTATAATGCCTGCACCTCCTATTCCTTGAGCATTAGAGCCATCAAAATCCATCGCCCACTTTCCATTTCTTCCACCATGCATGCATATAAATTATCCCCAGACAACTCTTCACCCGGGGGCTCAAAATTCCCATTTGGAGAATGGGCCAGCAGATTTGCTACCGTTTGACTTTTGATGGCTCTGGGCATTATGCATTTTAAATTATATTATGGCAAAATCAAAATCCATCTTGCTGCTCGTCCTACAAGTGACGTCCATGCTAGGAGGTACTTGATAGGGTCACACTTAGTGACTATATGAACTATAAAGGCTAGCAGTTAATGTCTTAACTTTTGAGACACAAAGACCAGGGAAATGCAGTGCCTCTCTATGCTACTATATCTAGATTTTGTACCTAAGATTACACTTGACAAGTAGTACACTGTCTTTTCTACTACTTCCTTCTCTTGATCCAACAGTGCTCCTATGGATCTTTCTATGGAAGTAAGGTAGATCAATAGTGGCGCTTCTGCTTCTAATGGAGTCATCGTGGATGGGGAGGCTAAAATTTCTTTGATATTTTTAATGGCATTCTTCTACTCATCTCCCCAAGTCCACTTAGCTTTGTCTTTTAACAAGGTTGTGAATAGGTGGGTCACCTCTGCTAGTGCATGTATAAAACTTCTTAGGTAGTACACATTCCCCAAGAAGCTCTTGAGATGACTTTGACTCGTTGGAGGTGGCATCATCATGATGGCTTTATCTGTATCTACTTGCACCCCTTCCTAATCAAAATAAATCCCAAAAACATTCCCGCAGTGACCTCGAAGGCACACTTCGTGGGGTTCATTAGCATCTTATACCTGCAACACCTCTCAAATAATCTTCAGAGGTCCTGTATGTTCTTTCTTTCTTTCTTGGACTTTACCACTAGATTGGCCACATAAAATTCTAGTATATCATGAAATAAATCATGAAAAATTACCATCACAGTTTTTGGGTACGTGGCCCGACATTCTTCAATCTAAATGGAATGATTGTGCAATGAAAGTTTCCTAAAGGCAAGCGAAAGGTAGTATTCTCCGTGTCCATCTTAATTTGATTGTAGCCAACGTACCTATCCATGAAACTATACATCGCATGGCCTGCAGTAGCGTCAACTAAGCTGTCTATGTTTGGTAGAGGAAACTCATCCTCGGGACATGCTCGATTCAAGTATCGCAAATCCACATAAATTCGAATTTCGCTCTTATACTTCTTTGCCACCAGTACTATGCTGGAGAGCCACACATGATGCTGAATAGGCTTGATGAACTCCGTTGCCGATAGCATCTCTACCTCTGCTTTTATCTTCAGGTCGAGATTAACATTATATGTGCATGTTTCTTGCCTAACTGGAAGAAAATTGGGAAGAACATTCAATCCCAAAACACCACCCGCGGAGACCGTTACAAATGATAAATAACTTTACCATCAAGAAAAACCATTTTTTTGCAAGTTTGAGGAGGTTTAACCACATCCTCTACCTTTCTCTTACCTTTTTCTATGTGGGGGATCACCCTCCCCCTAAACGATCATCTACAGATTTCCTTGTCTAGGTACTTCCTCAAACCACTTGCTTCACTTCTAGCTTTCTTGTAGAATTATTTCTTTCCTCATCCAGTTCTATGTAGAATACCACATCCACTAGATGGGCCTCCTGAATGGAAAGGACTTCTATGTGGCCTTGATTATGATCTCTGTTCCTTGGATATTGGCCTTTGCACACAGATGGTAGGTGGGGGGCACTATGTTATGGGTATGCATCTATACCCTCCCAATGAGCCACTGGTGGCTGGTATTAGCATTGATGACATGGAATTTGATATGGGACGTAAAATTACCTAACTTAATTCCTACATTCATATATTCGAGGGATTGCATTCTAGCACTGTCAAATCCTGAGACCACTAGTGGCACATGCATAATCTTCTCTTGACCGATCCTCGTCTCGTATCTCATACTTATTGTCATAATGTTAATAGATGCTCCTCCATACATTAATGATCTAGTGAATGAAACTCCATTGATCATAGCTGTGGAATATAATGGGCGGTTGTGGAAGTAAGGCACCTGCATGCCTGCCTTAGAAAATACCACTTCAAAAGTATATCTTTTGATCAGCCTACCAATCGGTCCTTGGCAACCCAATGAGGGATCTGATCGCTGCTATACTGCCTCCAAAATTTTCTTGTTCTGACCACTATGGTGTCATACTTCACTCCTGTTTGGTTGAAGAACCACTTGAACTTTGGTCTCCTCGCTATGGCTTCACATTCAGAATCTGGGTCCACATCATATTTCAGGGCATTATAAACGTACGAGGCCTCAGATGTGCAACCCTCATCTAGAAAAAAATGACATGAACCTTTATCTCTAGGAGGTTTACCTGCTCGATTCCTTCCCCTCCATCATATTTTTGATCTGGAGTGAATAACCATTCCTAGCGCTTTCTTTCTAGCTCAGTTCTCTTCTTGCTGCTCAGTGATAGCCTTTCCAACTCTTTACATATTTTCTCACCACTTTTCCACTCCATTATATCTTGGGATACTGGCAGTGGTATAATGATGTGCTGGGAGTGGGTTTTCATTAACATCCACATGAGGTATCTATAGAGTACTACTGGACACTTGCTCGCCAATGATCCGCCTCAAGTAGTAATAGTCCTTGGTAAAGTGCTGCACCTGGGGGTGTAACTCGCAATACTTAGGGTTGGCTTTGTCAGTTGCTATTGGGTTTTCCTCATTCAGGTGAGGGGGACCTGCGACCCCCTCTCATACCAATGTACGATAATAATCCATAGTTTTCGCTATGCTGTAAGGTAGCAGTGGTGGAGCATCTTCTCCAAACTTTCTCTTATTGCCCGAGCCGTTGTTCTTGGATCCAGAGCGTCCCTCATTGCCTTTGGGATTTTCGTCCACACAATTAACTACTTACCTCCATGAGATTTGAAACCTTCCAGAAGTCAATGGCACCTGTGTCCTCCATCTCGAGATCCTCGACTTGACTATCATGGCTATTTTGTTGTATAAAGGTTCCATCTCTGGTTTAATTAACCAAATGGATCTTGTATTCCTCCAAGAGCCTCTCATTACAGATTTGAAGAAGCCTTGCCTTTGCTACCTCCTTGTGAACATCCAGTGCTCTTTCACAAAAGCTCTTGATATATTGCATTAACTCCTCCCCAGGCTTTTGCACCTCTTGTGCTAGGTGTCTCAATGTGAACTCATCTTCTGTCACAAAGAACTTTTAAAGGAATTGTTTATGCATTTCTTCCCATGAGGGAATACTATTGGGTGATAAGTGGGAACCACATGCATGCCTTTCCTGTAAGGGTCTTGGAGAACTCCTCCAACCTCAAGTTCTTTTCATTTCTATGAACTCTTAGGTACTCAACGAACCTCTTCACATGCTCTCTTAGCTTCTATTTTTTTTCCATTAAACTTAATGAAATTTTGTGGAATATACCCTTCTGGGTATGGTTTCTGATTCACAGTTTGAGGGTAAGGGTCTTGTAACTCCTCATACAAATGAGATGTTTCTCTTTGAGAGGAGGAGAGAAACTTCCTCACCTCCTCCATAGTAACTGCCTTGGAGTGATATTCCTCTAAACTCATGCCCTTTACTTTTGGTGAGCGTGATGGAGCCACAACCTTCTCTGGCACCACCTTTCTTGGTGGAATCATCTCTGTCAAAATTTCTGCTGGAATGGTTGCCCCTCCAGAGGGGGGCAGATGCTGGTGTTACACAACCTTGACCCAAACTTGATATGTCTACATTATTTTTCTTTAAGAAGTAAAAAATACATGCTCATAAGACTCATACCTGTCATTGGAGATGCTGTCGGTGAGCTGTTATGCCCTCCCTGAGGAGCAGGTGTCTTTGCTCCGTCACCACCATATCTTCCTGATTGGTCAAGTCACTTAGGGTTCCATTCCTAGGTGGAATATCTTCAAAAACTAGCTAATTAGAAATATTAAAACCTTCTTTGTCCATGGAAATAAGGATACCTCTCCAGTGGAGTTGCCAAATATAGGAGGGTAGCTGTACTGGGGTCTATGATAACTGGAAAGGGTAAGGCGTAACCCACTCCAATGGACTTTGCCTTCAAGTTCTTTCAAGAATTCTAGAGCAGCACTGGTAAAACCTTCTCCTTTTGGTAAAAATGAAACCAAAGTAAGAACTACTGCCTACAAGAAGATGAACTTCACAATAATAATAGTAAATTTTCTTAAGAGGAACTCCTGAGAATGATTATTGTTAGTGTGGAGTGAAGGAATAAGGCCCTTAACACTTATAAAGAGAGCATATAGTGAACACTAGGTATTTGGGGTGATTTTGACAGAGATACGATATCACTTGAGTTCTTATTTTTACTTGACCTTGCCGAGGGGTCCTATTTATACTGGGGCACTAAGGCTGAGTTGACGCCTTTTGGGCGCCAAAATTGAGAGGGTTGGTGAGGGACAAGGTATAGGCCGCATGTCCCATCAGACAGTTGACAACCAAAGTAAAAAATCAAATATGCCTGCGCTTGAAGATAAAATATCTGGTTTGGTAAATATCTTTTAAAATGGTAACTTGTTGTACAAACTTTGTAAACTTGAGGAGGGTTTCAAGGACCACCTCCTATAAAATCTTTTATAAACTTGAGGAGAGGCCTCAGGGACCACCTCCTCTAGAATAATTTTATAAACTTAAAGAGAGGTCTCAAGGACCACCTCCTCTTAAATCATTTGTAAACTTGAGGAGAGGCATCGAGGACCACCTCCTCTAAAATGATTTTATAAACTGTTCATTTCTTGTGAGCAACCTCTTGGTTGCTCACTTCAGTTATGACTGAGTGACTTCTAGGGTCTTTCTATTAGTGTTCTTTGAATCTTAAAGTGCTAATTGATTAATCTTGATCAACAAACCTTCTTCCTCAGCCACCAAGCCAAAACTCTCAAGAGATCCCAAAGTTTCCTTTTTGAGCCCTGCTTGCTCAATTAGGCTAATTGTATAAAAAATTAATATATCAATACTTTAGCATATATATGAGTAACAAATCTTGGAGAGGAGGTCACTCTAGGTGGCCCTCCTTTCCCACTGGTTCTATTCTTTAAGGAATTTGGACTTCTGGGGACAAGGAGCTCCTCATGGTGGGACTCCTCATCCAAACCTTGTTCCTATAAATTTTTGAGCATTTGGGAACGAGGAGCCACTTGTGGTGGGCCTCCTCTCCTAAACTTCATTACTGTGTTTGCTGAGTTGTTTGGGACAAGGAGCCCTTCCTGGTTCCCCTTCTCGCCCAAGTTCAAAGTTGTGAATTCCAGGGATGGAAACTTTCCCAGAATTCACTAAATTCTTAGAATTTTGGGATGAGGAACCCTTTCTGGTGGGCCTTCTTACCCAAGTTCAATTTCTATGAACTTTGGGTAGATTGGGACGAGGAGACCTTTCTGGTGGGCCTCCTCGCCCAAGTCCAATTTCTGCGAACTAAAGATAAATTAGGATGAGGAGTCCTTCCTAGTGGTCTTCTTCGCCTAAGTTCAATTTCAGTGAACTTAAGTGAGTTGGGACGGGGAGCTCTTTCTGGCGGGCCTCCTCGCCCAAGTTCAAATTATGTGAACTTAAGTGAGTTGGGACGAGAGCCCTCTCTGGTGGGATTCCTCGTCGTAGTTCAATTATTGTGAACTTTGAGTTTCTTGGGACGAGGATCCCTTCCTGGTGGGCCTCCTCGCCCAACTTTACCTTTGTCTTGGCTAGGGCACTTTTTGGGGGGGTTACTCGTGGTGAGCCCTTTCACCAATTGGGCCTGCTCGCCCAATTGTTTGAGTAACTGAGTGTGTACCCCTCTATAAGTTGCATGCATTGTTTTATTTTATTTTATTTTCTATATTATTACTTGTTGCGGTAGTGATGCTGAGAATGAAATCATACTATATTCCTATGTTTTTTTAATACAGGATTGATAACCAAAATAAGAATTGGCAGGGTGTTATATTAGGACCCGACCTTTGAAGCATATAGGGATTATAACTTCTCTAAACCGATCTATTATTAAGAAACGTAACATAACTGTATATTATTAATCATTATATGCTCATTATGATTAACCCACCCTCAGAGCCTTTTAACATTTTTAACTTGCTACGAGGCCTTCTGATTTAAGTTTAATATATAGATATATTCTCTAATTAGTCGTATAAAAAATTCCAAATCCCATGTATGCCTATAGGGGTATACAAATAAAATATACCAAACTGACCGTAACCACCAAAGCACACACAACCAAATTATACACCACCCTCGAAACCCAACATATATGAATTTAACCTTATAATTAAATTATCCTCACTAACAGACTAAGTATCTATGTGCGCGCGCGCGCGCACACACACACACACACACATATATATATATATAAAACAAAGGAGGAGGGCTTTTTTAGTCTCCCCCAATTAACGATTTAGATTAAATTTGATGAGTTTGGTCTTTATCAACTGGTCGCTGAGATTAAATCTTAAGATTTTCATCTAATGGTTAAATATTCGTACACGTGTGATAAGCTGCAAGATTTCCATGTTCCGTTACACCTGCTTTACCTCGAGTTTAGCTAGACCATACCTCGAGCCTCCCCCACACATTCTCTCTCTCTGGGCATGCAACAACCATAGTGCTATACACATCTTATTTTTCACCATCTTCACCCATTTTCTTGGTTAAACTCTAGTTAGGGGTGTTCGCGGTCCGTTTCGATTCGGTTTTGAGTTTTTTTTACTGCATCGACTTGGTCAGTTCTCTAAAAAAATGGACCGAGACAAAATCGATAATTTCGGTTAACTGACCCTAATCGGTTCGATTTTTTATAAGGTCGGTACGGTTTCACCCGTAGGTCCTCACATTAGTGAATTACATCATTTATAATAATAAAAATATATCCGAGTCTATTTTTTCCAAACATTAAAAACTATAAAATATCAAAATTTTCAATTAAAACAAACCTAGTATTGGATTAAACTATAATTTAAACAAATCAAATATCAAAATATATATTTTCATTATTTATTTATCTTATATATATATACATATATATTTAAAAATATATTATTTTATATAAAGTCAGTCCGGGTCGGTCCTAATAGGGTTTTTGAAACTGTAAATCGTGGACCGGACCGATTAAGTTAGTTCGCCAAAAAAATAAATTGAGAGCGGACCGATTAAGAAAAAAGATAAAAAAAGAGTCGGTTCGATTTGGTTTAGTCCATCAGTCTAGTCATTTTTTGAACACCCCTAACTCCAGTCATTTTCTTGGTTAAACGACCGGACCATACCTCGAGTATTCTTTTCCTTTTCTATTTTTCCTTTTATAATTTTTAGTAACTTTGTAGTATTCTGCAAATGGATTTTCGATTTTAGATGAGGATCCCCTTTGGTAGACTATCGATTTTGGATCTGACAGACTATCGATTTTAGATACGATTTTTTAGTTTTTAGATTTAACCCCTTGATGATTACGGATGAGGAATATACATGAGTTTGGATCTTCAATTAGCTATTGAGATACCCTTTAATTTCACGTTCTTATCTCAAATTTTTCTTTCCCTCTCTCTCTAACACTCATAACCTAAACTACTTGAGGTACCTTTTTAACTTTATTTACTTTTTGTTATTTTTTCTTTGCTTTGATGGGTATGCTGATAATAGAGACCTGAAATATCACGTTCTTATCTGAGATTTGTTGTTCTTTTATATTTACTTTATTTACTTTTTGTTGTGTTTCCAAGAGTGCCCAACTGGAGATTGGAAGAGACTTGGATAACAATCAGAAGTAATGAAGTTGGTGACAGAGACGGTGATGCATATAGTGGTTCAGTGACAGCTAGTTTTAGGAGTTGGTTATATATATATATATGTGTGTGTGTGTGTGTGTGTGTGTGTGTATGTGTTGATGAACTGATCCGTTGCCGGATGGAGAATATGTGTTGGTGGATCCGTTTCTGGGCACCTCTCTGCCTCTCCGCTGCCATCAAATATGTTGGGGTTTGGATTTTCTTTTCCCTTAATATACACACACTCTTCTCTTTTTGCTCCATCCGAGTTAATTTTGTTTCATATTTGTTGTGTGGACAGATTTATTTCTACATACATACAAATAAAGAAATAAAATGAGATAGTGGGGTGGAGTTAGATCCGTAGCCTTCACATTCAAGTCAAGTTAGATGGTTATGTATTGATTTAGCTTAAAGGTTTTTATTGTTTGGTATGTATTTGAGACATATTTTTGATTATACATGTTTGGAATTTTTATTATGGGTTTTAGATGTGGGTATAGGGAACTCTAAGAGTTATGATTTTTTTTCTTCAGGTATTTTCTAACATTTGGTTTAGATATATTACATTTTGAATATGACCATTTTGGAGGTATTCCTTTCTATTTTGTTCAGATATGGATTTTGTGTTTAGTTTTGCGGATCTCCTACAATTAGGTACACTTGTTGTCAAAATCTCCCTATTTTTATTTGCCTTTTATTTCTCTTTATTTTGTGCCATTGGTTTGGGACACTCAAGATTTAATTCTTACTTTATTCCTTATTTTTTTGCCTTCAGTAACAATTTTGGATCTCATAAGTGTTGTTTCCTTATAGTGCATTGGTTTTACAGATAGCTCGGGAATTGCCATGACTTTATTACTTATGGGTTTTCCTTTTGCATACACGTGCGTGTACAAATGGTTTTGGAATGCGTTTTATGAGTATTTATTCTTCTACATGTTCATCTTTAGTTTTAAGGCAGATATATAATGTTTCTCGAAGTTCATGTTTTTGAGATGTATTTTTTCAGCCTTTAATTTTACTTAATTTTTTTTCTTATAGCCCTAGTAATTTAAAAAGAAGAAGTATGTAGAAACTTAGTTTTACTGGTGAGGCTAACCGAATAAGAGCTCTTTTGATTAACAAATTAATAGTTTGATGTGATTTAGCCAAATTAATAGTTGGATAAAAACAAAACATGAACTATGGAATCTGAAAAAACCCGAAAAGTTTACTTTTTTTTCTCAAACTCATTCGTTAGTTGTGACTTTCATTGATCATTTTTTTTTACAAATTTAGATACTGTAAATTGTTTTTGTCTAGAGTGTTGCGAGTATAAAATAATGTTTTCAATTTTTTTCATTGAACTTCGTGAATTGAGTTTTAATGACATTAATTCATTTTTTTACGAAGTTAAAAAATTAGGGATGAAGATGTTTGATAAAATAAGAGTCAACAATACCTTTTTTTATGTTTCTTTATTTATATGATCAATTTTTGGTTTCGGTTATTGGGGAGTAACTAAAGGATTGTACTGGTGGGTAAGAATAGCAGGAGTGGGTTGTCAGGTAAGAGAGGTATAGTAGATGAGGGTTGTGGGGGTAGCAGATTTTGGGGTTGTGGGATTTGTCTAGTGAGAGAGAGGGTTTTGTATGCTTTTAATGATCAACATGTGATCTCAAAGTGGCTTTTACTCATATATAACATGAGCTACATTGGTTTTCAAACACATCAAAGGTTAAAAGTTAACAGTTGAATGCGTTTGTTGGTTTTCAAATTTGTTCATTGATTGTTCCCTACTAATAATTATGTTTCATATTATTTTGGCACTTAAATTCGATGTTTTATTTTTGTTAATAAAACCCAACCTTTTTAAAGTAAATGTAATGATTTAATTTACGAGTGAGAATTTTAAAGGCAACAGAATCACGGACCGAATTTTCTAAGCATAAAAAATATTTAATTAAAGTTACATCAATAAATTTTATTATTTACTTAATCCACATAAGACCAATATAATACGCAGCACCTCATAAAATCTTCTTCTTTTACCATATCACCATGTCTCAAATAAAAGTCATTTTGGACTTCAAATTTCAAGAAGTAATTATTGAAAAAAAATAATTGATTTTGGTCCTTAACGGTTTCTTCACTTCTTGGGGTTTAATCCTAAAATGAATTTTAACGGCGAACAAGTATCCCAAGAAATTAGTGAAAGACTTTTATGTATAGGTTTTGTGTCACTAAAAGTCATTTTAGGGGACAAAACCCCGCAAAAGAAAAATCACGTGTGCTAAATTCAATTACAAAAAATCGGATTCGTGTTTTTTAATAATAAGAATAATATATCTTTATCGCATAGCTTTGATTTGGGACATGTTTGTATTAGGAAAGAAAAGATTTTATGTCGTGTTGCTCTTTATTTTGGCAGAATTTGTGTTAAGTACCGACACGGTTTACACATAGCCATGATGAGTAAGTGTACCATGATATATCCAACAGTATTATATTTGCACAATTGGTGACACGTTTAAAATACAAAATATCTCGGGAATAAATTTTTCACAGGAACAAATTTGTCGCCGTGCTATCGGCACATGTACAAAATATCACGAGAACAAATTTATCGCCGTGCCATCATCACGGGTAAACACTAGTATGTATATATATATAGACCGACTCTAATACAGACGCAACTTGCGAATTTAACTTGTGGATGGATTTTTCGTCTTTTTAAAAAATAGAAAAAAAAATAAACGTTTTTAGCTTGATTTTTTGCTGTGGTATTTGAACATTTCAGGGGACTCCTGTAAAAAACATCAGCCCAAAATGAATTGTTTTGCTATTTTTAAAAAATCGATCAAACATATGTCAATTTTTAAGGCTCTTTAAAACTGACATATGTTTGATCGATTTTTTAAAAATAGCAAAACATTTCATTTTGAGATGATTTTTTTACAAGGGTCCCTTGAAATGTTCAAATGCCACCGAAAAAAATCAAGTCGAAATTTGATTTTTTGCTTTTTTAAAAAAATACATAAAAATTCGTCCGCAAGTTAAATTCTCAAGTTGCGTCCGCATTAGAGCCTGGTTGTATATATATATACTAGGGTGTACCCGTGCCGATGGCACGATGATAAATTTATTCCCGTGATATTTTATACCCGTGATGAAAGCACGATGATAAATTCATTCCCGTGATAAATTTACTCCCATGATAAATGTGTACCCGTGTTGATGGCATGGTGAAATAAAAAGTCAAATTAAAAATAATTTAATTCTAATGTGTGCCCGTGCCGATGGCATGCTCATAATTTATCCCGGCATCACCAGACACACGTTAGTTTTATTTAATTTATTTTTATTTATGTATTTGAGTAAAGAGTAGACTTTTTAATTTTTTAAGATTTAATAGTTTATGTTCTTAATTTGTTTTTATAAAGTTTTATGGTGACTATTTATGTTAAAAGGACAAAATATTAACCAATAGTACTGTCATATTGAACCAGCTATTAAATAAAAACAATAGAAAATGTAAAATAAAAGTGATGTTAATAAAAGATTACTCCAAGTGTTTTCCATATTTTTATAACACATGCGGAAAAAAAAACAGGAATGAGAACAAAATAATAAGAATGGATAAAAAATACAAAGAAACAAATGGAACAAACTCGTATAATATGACTGTAGAGTCAGTACAAACCATTGGGTGATATTTTTTGTCTAACCAAATAAACATAAAACCATAATAAACACCACAAACTAACCAATCAAATATAAAGTCACAACATCCACCTTAAACACCACCAAACTGACCATAAAAATGTTAATTTTTAAAATAAAGAGTAACACTAAGATATGGTAACAAAATATCACTAATGTCACTTTGGGGACATGATGTTGGCCAAGGCGGAGGTGGGGTTTTGCAATACAGTAATGCTCCAGATTGTAGATTTGGATTTTATCGGAGAATGGTATAGTCCACGCCGGGAATGTATTTGTACCCAGAAAAATTCACCATATGCCATAAAACAAATACGAAAGAACTCACAATAGAAACGAAAAAATATTTAAAACTACAAAAACATTCTTGTCCAGATTGACCCTCTTGTTTAGATTATAACGCCGGAGCAGGGATATGTACCCAGAAAATTTAAAACTACACAGTTATCAATACGCCTTATTTGATCCTCTTGTCCAGATTGCAACGGCGAATTCATCGAGCAAATCGAAGCTCCGGCGAGATCTGTTGTTTCCAGATCTCCCCGTCGACGATTTCCTGCGTTGGCGGTGTAAGTGAGGAACATCGGTGATCGGTCTCTTTTTTACTGGCTATTGGATCAGTTAGTCCATCGGCTTTTAAAGATTCATAAATAAAAAAGAAATTATAGGAACTCATATCTCATAAATAAAAAAGAAATTATAGGAACTCATATCTCATAAATAAAAAAGAGAAATAGAAAACTTTAATCAACACACAATAAGGAGATCAGGAGCAGGAACCACGGTGGCATTCTTGGCGGAGCAGGAGCAGGAACACGGTTCCACTCCATACACAAAATGTAAGAAGAAATCCAAAATGTAACCCAAAATGTAGGAACACGGTTCCACTCCATCCACTGCCCCCTCTATTTCCTCTACGATGAAACCCAAAATGTAAGAAGAAATCAAACCTAGTTCAGATGTAGACCAAATCGAGTTCAGGTGCTCGGACTCGGAGGCTTGAACAGCATAGACAACGAATGAGAGAAGTTGTGATTTTTTTCTTGAACAAAAAGTGGGTATATTTCTGTGAAGTTGTAATCTATATTCTTGAGTGAAGATGCTCCAATAGTGAAGATGTAATATTTCTCCCTCTACTCTTGGTAACGTGAGAGACCAGCTCAAAGATATGATATGACCTCATTTCTTACCCTGTGTACTATAAGCACTCTAAAGGTTTTAAGTTCCAATGCAAAGCAATATCCGTTGAGAGGCTCGAGGTAGACCGATTTTGAGAAGTTTGAGAGATTTAAGTTCCAATGCAAAGCAATATCCGGTGCAATAGTTAGATACAAATCTTGTATGATGTGGTTATATGACGTGGCAAAACTTATATGATGTGGCAATAATTGTATGACATGGCAAAAAGACCCTCCTGCTTTATTATATATATATATATATATATATATATATATATATACCCGTGAATATTCCCTTATCTAAATAATTATAGCTTAAAACCTAGTACACAAATATATGTAAACACATATGGCTCCTCACCCCAACAGTATACCGTTAACCATACTCGTGCCAACATAAAATCAACCATTTGGCCTAACCGAATAACCATATACGAAATCTATAATAATTATACATAACATAGTATATACACAGGATATGACATAACACTCGTATAAGCAATTTTTGTCCAAATCCTCAAAACTGATTTTTTAATTTCCTCGAATTTCCCAAATCGTAATTACACCTCTATATAATGACCCGAACATGACACAATCAGCTTTTATAGATTTAAATGTACCAAAAACATATAGTCAAATCAAAATCAACGCGATCCGCGACTAACCCGAATTGCCACCCCTAATTAAACCAAAGAAAATAGATTAAAAACAAAGAAAGCAATCCCCCATATGCTTACCCCTTCCCCCGCCTTACCTACTTCCATAATGGCTAGGTAAGACCTCCATAGCGACCATTGGGGGTGATATAGTGGTCGTAAATCTCATTGTGGTGGGAGGTCTTCCCCGTTCCCTAATTTTGCAGAATCTTTTATCCTCCATTAATATCTCATAAAACCTACGTTTTAAGTCCAAATTAACTTATGTTAACTCTTATAGATTCCTAAACAAGATCCTCACAATATATTTTTCAAACCCAACCCAATTCATTATACACAAAATCCACACTTTTCATACATCTTATTACGATTCAATATTAAATTGGGTTCTTAGTTATTTATTTTTCGAACCAAATACATTAACAACATATGAAAATCATTCCTATACACGAGTTCCAATAATCTGAATAATATAAACATAAATTAAAAAGTGTTTTCACTTTAAACTCTATAAAAAAATCAGATTTTGATACTCAATAACAAATTATAACTTTAATCTATATTAACCCAATACTAAGCATGATTAAATCAGCAGATTAATTCCTAAACATGATTCTAATTCCAAATAATTAAATAACAATCAATCATTAACAAGTTATATTAATACGATAAGCCATATAATATACCTTCCCTTAAAGATCACAATTTATCCAAAAATTGTGGTAGCAAATAAATGGAAAATAACTAAGAGAATGAATAATAAAGAGAATGGGGGTAAGAGATAATGAGAATGAGACAGAATTTATGTGGTTCGACCCAAGAAGGAAACCTACGTCCATGGGTGCTACTAATTCTTCTTCTATTATTATCAAGTATACAATTAGGGCTATTATGATTACAGAATGATTGAGCAACCTTTCCATGTGGGTTTGCCCTCTATTTATAGGTGACTTTGCGGAGAATATTTAGGGAATAGGTGGACTTCCTTTATAGGTCAGACAGTTACACCAATACAAATATGATAACTGATTGATAACAAACTGATATGCCTTGGATTCTGTGTGGGCATTCTGAGGTGCGTGCGAGTAACAAACCCATAACAACCACGTTTTCCTTATTTCTACGTGACTAGTGAGAAGTTCATCAGGTATATGCATCAACACATACGTATAGCATAATTGAGTAATTTCACTAGAAGACGACAGTAGTCCATTGAGGTTATCTAAATAGGCTGGTACCTAAGCTGACCTCTTTATAAGTGAGGCTGAGCACACATTGAACAACCGTGGGTCCTTTACCGGTGTTATTTAGGCTCCACATAGGCTGGGTTTTCAAGGGTATTTATCTTAACTCTCTCTTTCATAGTGCTATTAACTGTCTAGACTTATTGCTTATTTATTGATTAATTACTTCATTACTAATTGAATCATCATATTACAATTAATATTTTTGAGAGATGATTGACAATTTTTAAATAGCCATTTAACTTACAATATCCAATTCACCACCACCTATCTCTTGCGTATAATTATCGGATAAAAGACTCATTAAGTTAATAACATGATTGTAATTAAATTTTATGTTATTGGTTGGTATGGTAGGACCGGGATCTAGGGGAGTACAAAATTTAAAACATGAACTTTAAATAATTTATGAACGCTCATTAAGTTAATAACACAATTATAATTAGATTAGATTAGATTATATGTTAGGGTTTGTTATGGTTGGATTGATCCCTAGATGGATACAAATCTTGGGGTGGTATTTTTAATGTGCTAAATTGGAACCTATGGGTAGATACCCATTTATATCAAGTTTTAAGAGTATTTAGTTAGTCTTTGGGGCTTATTTGGGGGGTCCAAACGTGGATCTATAGTGGGCCAGTAGGATTAAGGTTATAAATAGGTTATTAAACCATATTCATCTTGATAATACATCATAAGTTAAAACCTAGAAGTAGAAATAGAAAGCCCCCCAAGACATCGTGCACGAGATCTGTGGCTAATGCAAAGCGAGTGGATGAAGTCTTTATTCTATTCGTATTAAAGTGGAATGGTCGACTCATTTCTGGTTGGCCTGGGCCGAGCGGATTGCCTTTGTTCGATTATGGAAATACTGAGGACACGTGATAGGCAGCTGAAGCGTCTTCTTAGTAATGATTATTGCAGGGCGTGTGTGTAGGTGCTTTGTATCGTCGGTTGAAATTTGGCCTCCCAATAGTCATTCAGACAAGGATACCTTTGCCTGAAGGGAGGTGTTACACTGTGAAAGACTCCAAAGAGATATTCCTTCCTTTTCGAGATCTTCAGGTGGGATTAAGGTTACTTCTTCATCTTGTGGTATGTTCAATATTAAAAGGCTCTGGGGTCACTTTAATTCGATTACCTCCAAATGCTTTTATAGGACTATTTTTGGGTCCATGATGTTTCGAAAACTTAGGATTGGGTTTGACCTTACTGGGGATATTTTTAGGTATGTTCATGGGTTAAGGGATAATACCAAATCCCCGGGATGTCACTAATTTTCTCCTAAAAAATCTTAATATCGAATGGTAATCATTGTTCAGACCAGCAAACACAGTCGGAAGGGTCATTATGTATTTGCTAAGGGGTGAGTGGAAGTTTAGATATTATGAGCAGGATAGATCGTCTATGATTCCCAAGGAGTGGAATGGACTAGACCAAATCGAATAGGTATAAATTTTTCTTTGTTTAATTACTTGTTTAGCTCATTTCATTATTCTGATGCTTTGTATACTAATCATTTCAGTGAAGAAATCCTTCAGGTTAGATGCGTCCCTGATGGATATATTTGAGACATACTATGCGAGGAAGGTCCTAAAGTTTAAGGAGTTTTTTTCGATAGAGAAGTTCGTTGCAGCTAGGTATCACACCCTTCTGCGTGATGCACGAGACTCATCTTGATGCAGCCGAGTAGGTGGTTGAGGAAGAAGAAGAAGGTGTTAGAGAAGGCGGTACAATACTTTCCTCGTTGGTTCTTTTCTATTTTAGATCTGTTATTTGAATTACTTGTTCATCCTTAATCAGGTGTTGCGTAGCATCCTTCTAAGGAGACGTTTGTAATGGTTCCTCGCAAGATAGATCGTAAGCTAATGGCACTAGAAATAAAGAAGGAAATAGAAGCTGGTCATAGCCAGGTGGAGACTGAGCAAAGAAGTCCAGCCGAGGAAAAAGTCGGGGCAAATAGACTATATGGAAAAAAGAGGATGAGGCTGCTATTGCCAAATCCAGGGGAAAGCCCACATGCATCAGTTAGTGTCTACATTTGGGGATAAAAGGCCTCTTGATGCTTCGGGTGCTTAAAACATGAATAAAATACCTCAGATGGAAGAAGACAGGCCTTTTGTTCGTAGGTTGGTAAGGGGTCAAGGAACTAATTCTTGTTGTGGAGAGGTACTGGAGTTCGAGTTTGACCCTTCTCACAAGATCACACCAGAAGAGTTAAGGGTCGATTCAGACTCCATTTTCTACCATGCCAATAATGCTACAAATCAGCTTGGTTTTCATGGCCACAATAAAGATTTTGAATTTATGAGAGGTTATGATCCCGACTTTATGGAGGTTGACCCAGCAAAGACTTTCAGTGCTAAGCCCTCCTTCCATTCAATAGTTTTGCCTCTTGTGTTATATCCTGATTCTAATGACTTATCTTTTTCTTGTTGTCAGGCTTCCATGACATGTACAACCTCGGGGCAGAAGGTGATGGTGAACCATTACGCTTTTGAGGAGCTATCTGAAGAGAACAAGAAGATGAAAGCTAACTTAGAGTAGGTGTCTAAGAATTTGAAAAAGATCGGTGATGAGTTGGTGGAGAGAGATGATCAGCTAATGACGAAAAGGACCGAGCTGAGCAAGGTGGAGGACGATATCACCAATCTTAAAGATAAATCCTAGACTAATGATGCCACAATCAAGATTTTAAATGAGGATCTCGCTGTTGCTCAGGAGGCCCTAAAAAGGCAGAGCATAATAAGGCAGTCATGTCTATCAATCTACAGAGTGATAGTGAGGCCCTCACTTTTAATGAGGCAGTGGAAGTCTATAATTTCAAGTCCTCAGCTGACTATAATCTGAATTTTGTTGGTTTCTTCTTAGATGGATACGAAGAGTTAAAAATATAGTCATGACCCATTATCCTAATATTGTGAGTAAGTGGAAAGGGGATGATGATGAAGCTACTGCCTTAGCTGGGAAGATGGTGATGATGCCCCATTAAATGACGTTCCTGCGGATGACCTTATGCCATCATAGACTGCTCCGGGATCTGCTGACCCAAATGCTCATGTTGTTTGACTCTTTCTATGAAGCTTATTTGTATTTGTTGTTTTCTTTTTGGAACTTTTTGGTGTGATATCTATTATTATTTTATTGGAGATCGAGAAGGAATATTTATACAACAACTCAATATTTTCTTCATACTAAAATATATTTAATCATGCCTTTACAATTACACATGTGAAGTTCCGTGAATGATGATTTTTGTGCAATAACCATTTTTCTTTTCTTTGTCCTATTTGTCAAAAAAATTTAATATGCCAACTTTGTATTCTTAAGTATGAAAGTAATTGACCACCTTTATTCACGACTTGTTGGGTTGTACATAGGCTAAACCGAGCTCTTTGTTCGCAACCTTGTGGGGACATGATTGTTCATGGAACTACTTTTCTATTCTTCGTCCATTTTATTTTACGGGACCATACAGTTTCTGATCATGACTTATTTGTTCAACGAAGTCATACAGATTTTGTTCATCCTGTTTGTGACTTGTTTATTCAATGAAGTTATACATATTTTTTTCTTGACCTATAAGGTCATATAGTAAATTTGTACAATTTTCATTCAGGTCGATGCCTAGCAATTAGATATGTCTGCACATATATGATTCCCCATAAAGAAAATGAAAGAAAAATATGGAGGTTGAAACATAATTGTATTAATATGAAGTTTCTGAATACATGACTAAAGTAGACAATTTTATTGATAATTTTTTCTCAGATGCTCATAGTTCCACCGGTTTTTGAACTGCTCCCACTCCAGCATTTCAATGTGGTAAGTTCCAAGCCTTACTATGCTTGTCACCCGGTACGATCCATGCCAGTTGGGCTCGAGTTTTTTATTCTTATGGATTACTTTATTTAGGACATAATCCCCTCCTTCAAATTGCTTGTATGTACACACCGATTGTAGTAGCGAGAAATACTCTGTTAATAGGAGGCCACTTGTAGTGTCGCATTCTCCCTGACCTTTTTTATCAGATTAAGGTCTATCCTTCTCATCATATCACTTTTGGGGGAATCAAAGTTGAGAACCCTATGGCTGGGGAATCCTATCTCAATGGGGACCACAACCTCCGTGCCAAAGGTGAGCATGTACATTTTATTAATTCTGTAAGCCCAAAGTATGTTGTGTAGCTCGTTAATACAATTTCCCTTCGCGTCATCCAAATTTTTATTGATTCCATCCAAAAATATTTTATTTGTGACTTCAATATAGCCATCACACTACGAATGTCCTAGGGCGGAGTGCATCTTTCGAATGTTGGATTGGGTGCAGTAGTCCTTAAATTCTTAATTATTGAACTGCGTACCATGATCTGTGATGAATTCATAAGGCATGCCGTATAGGAAGATGATATTATTCTAGATGAATTGGAAAACCCTTTCGTAGGTCATCTCAACCAATGACTCAACCTCTACTCATTTCGTGATGTAGTCCACTGTCACCACCAAGAATTTGAATTACCCCTTCGTCCTCTGCAAAGGTCTGAGAAAATAAATTCCCCATATCGCAAATGGCCAAGGCGATGTGATCGATGCTTACAGTGCTCCTGGTGTATGGTGGATTTTGGCATATTTCTGACACATGTCACATTTCCTCACATAATTAACACAATCTACCTTCATTTTTGGCCAATAGTAGCCTTGGTTTGCGATGCGCTTCACCAGTGATCTTCCAACGGAATGTGCTTCGCAATATCCCTCATGCACTTCCTTAATTAGCTTGTCAAGTTCTGTGTGATGAAAAAACATCAATAATAAGATGATGTATCCCCTCCTATATAACACTCCAGCCTCTATAACATAGTGAGCTGCTTTGTAGCATGATTTTTTTTCTTCTTTTAGGTTGGAGGGGAGTTCACCAGCTTTTATGTATGCTTGAATGGGATCTATCCATGATGGTCCTAGGCTTACTTCCATCACCTTTAAGACCTCCTCATTCGTACTTCTTCAGGTTAATATTTCAACCGGTACTGTTCTCCTTAAAGCAGTCCTTGTGGCTGAGGCCAATCTGACTAAAGCATCTCTCGGGCATTTTTTAACCAGGGTATCCTCACAATACTTAGTTCTGCTAATTTTCTAACCACTTACGCACTATAGAAAAGTACTTCACCGTGGACTCCTCCCTTGCTTCGTAGATCACCAGCTGAGAGTCGCTGTGTGCCATAATATGGTCGGCCCTAAGGGATGAGGCCAACCCAAACTCGATAATCAAGGCTTCGTACTACATCACATTATTGGAGGCTTCAAACTAGAAGCGTATGGCTTACTCTAAGTCTATTTCATCTGGAGTAGCGATAATGACACCCGCACTGTTACCCACCAAATGAGATGATCCATCAATACACAACTTCCCCATAACCCTATCTTGGCTAAAATCTGCTTCTTTCCCAAATATGAACGGTTTCTTTTGAGATTCGTTATGCGGATCCTTGTTGATGTGACTAAATAAATGTGTCTCTAATGTGTCTGAACTATAGTTCAAGTGTAAACCGGTCTCTTAAGTATTTATCCGGTAAATTGGGTGTCGAACTTAAGGACTAAGACAAATGTCCATGACAACTATTAAGCAAGAATATTAACCTTAAAGATTGACTCACGAAAAAGGAAGAAAAGATGATTGTGATGAGACTATGTATTACTACTACGAAAGCAATGAAATCCTAGATGAATTAACTACGCATGTAAGACTTAACAAACTATGGATTTATTAATATGAAAGAAATATAAGGTCAGAATACAATCCCCCAACCCCCATTAATTTCACCAGATACAAAACTAGTCGAGAATTAAATATTAATTTGAAATGGAGACTTTGTCTATTTCAAGTGTTACGTATATGAAGGAATGTACCTGCACAATACGTAATAAAGAATAAAAATAAAATACGTGACGAGATGATTAACACGCACATCGCATTCTTAAACACCCTGGTTACTGTAAGGACTTTGTCCATCACAATTAATTATGTCATATACAGCTACAAGTTGCTACAAGTCGATGAAGGATTGAGAAGCTTACATCTACATAGACGAATCCGAATTTCAAGAAGACTTCAACATTCAAGCCTTGCAAGGATGAATTTGGTAAATTGTGTTTAAGTTTCATATACATTTTACATTAAAAGTGTTGGGATATTTTTGTGAAAGATAAAATATTTTTCTATTTATGAAAAATGATTTTTGAATTGATTTTAAATGGTTTTAATTTTTCAAAAAATATTTATCACAAATTTTTTTTGGATAAATGTTTCTGATCTCGTGAACAGTCTTAAGTTTTTAAGTTTCTAAGATATTTAAAAGACTGAAGGTTTTTGAGTTACGTGTATGATGTCGTTCGAATGAAATCGTACCTGGTTCAAACGAGATTGAATCTCGCTCAAATGACATCGTGTCGTTCGAATGAGAAGTGTTTTTACCTGACATGTCACCGCCTTGATTTTTAATATAAATTGAGTGTTAGACTTCTTGATTTTCGTGTGGAGAAAAACAAGTTTTGACAGAATACCCATTTGAGGGTTCACAACTTTTGTTTTACAACTCACAATCCTAATTGCTTTTGTGTGAGTTGTTTTATGGAACCCAAAACATAGTTTGCTGGATTCTTTGTGGGGAGATCTCTACAACTGAGAGCAGCGTGATATTGTGGAGTGAGTCACTACAAAGTTTATGACTGCATGTCATTGAGGAACTTATGCGTGTTGATTCTTTACTGAAGACTAGGGGTGGCCATAGGCCCGAGGCCCGCCAAGCCCGCCCAACCCGCCCAATAAAAAAATAGGGCTTGGGTAAGGTAAATAGGCTCGCAAAGTGGGCTTGGCAAAATTTTATAGGCCCGATTTTTTTTTCGGGCGGGCTTGGGCATGAGTTCTTAAGCCCTATGAGGCCCGACCCGGCCCGAGGCCCGAAATATATATATATATATATATATATATATATATATATATATATATATATATATATATATATATATATATGTGTGTGTGTGGGGGGGGGGGGGGGGACTTCTATAAATATAAAAACGTATACCAAGTCTTTTCATGTAAAGTGAGAAACTTTATATATGGACTTTGTAATATATAGAGTTTAAAACATATTTTTAATTAAAAAAATTGGTCTTTAAATAAAAAAATAGGTATTTTAATTAAAAAAAAAATCTTTTAATTGACATAATAGGGCCCGATCGGGCGGGCCTGGGCAAAGAGCTTTCAAATCTGGACGGGCTTGGGATTACATAATAAGGCCCGATCTAGGCCCGAGCGGGCTTGGGATAACACTTAATTTTTCAAGCCCGGCCCGAGCCCGACCGGGCCTGCCCAGGCCCGGCCCACGGCCACCCCTACTGAAGACTGCGTGTTCTTGTGTTATAGTTGCGTGTGAACCATTGTTGATTTCTAGTCGATGCTTTGAAGGTTTGACGAAGACCCCGCGCGTTAAACTTGTCGGCGATTATTAGGTTGTATGTAAGTCAATGGTCTTATAAACTTGTCAAACTTATAGAAATAAAAAGGTTTTTCATTGAGGGGATTTTTCCTGAATTTTGTATCGCATACTTTATTTATGATGGTTTGACACTTGCACTCACATAGTTATTTCAGTTTAAGGGCTGAATTGATTTGATTCATAAATTGACATTAATTAAATAAGTTTGTGATTGGAATTTGTGCATCGATTAAAATATTTATCACACGTAGGTGTAGACACCACATTCTAGGACCCCCATAAGTCTCTCGTTAGACTCCCAGCACTTCCCCCTTCCAGCGCAAACCAGGTCACACTCTGAGTACCGATCTAGAGACCATCGAGCACTCCTAAGCCTCGAATTGACCCCAATCAACTCCACCATCAGAGCAAAATCTCTTTGAATCTTTTAAGGGCACTGAAATCCCTTTCCAATGATCTGCCCCGTGCATGAAATAGCATAACCATTCGGACGAATGATCAATTTCCCCCAAAAATTGATCTGGAGGCCACCGGGCGCTCCCAGACTCCATTTGACCAAAGTCAACTCTTCAGCTAAAATGAGATTGAATGAATCTACGAAGGGCACTAAATACCCTTTCTAACGGTCCGCCCCGTGCACGATTTTGACCTATGGTACGGACGAACGATCCATTTTACTCTGAGAGGTCACCGAGCGCTTTCGGCCCCCAGTTGAATAAGGTCAACTCTCCAAACCAAGCAAAACTCGTTGGAATGTCAAAGTACATCTGCTAACCTTTCCAAGGGTCTACCTTGTGCGTGATTCTGACGTACCATGCTGACAAATGATCCGTTTGCATCCGGCGATCTCCCGTCCAATGGATCGACATGCGCTTCCGAGCCACATTTGACCCAAAGTCAACTCCTGGACCTAGGAGAGGTCTAAAGGAATCTCTAAGTCGTCTGAAATATCTTTTTAAGGTATGCCCTGTGCATGATTCGGATCAACGGTTTGTGTTTTACAATCATTTTTTCGAAAAAGTCCGCACGAGACTGCTAATTGGCAGGTCCTGAACCTTACCTATCGACACAGTGTCACCTGCCGATAAGCACCCACTAGGGTACGCCGATCGGCACCTCTGACCCTATAAATAAGGGCCATGACCTCATTTCTAAAGAGAGAACAAAAACCCATAAGCATCGGTGATCTCAGCAACATTCTCTCGAAGTCAGCGAAGTTCCATATGAGAATTCCATTCAAGCCTAAATACCCATCCTCTTCACACCCAATTTGGCAAATATCCTTCTTTCCCATTAACATCTTTCAACATTCAAAGGAGTTCATTCAAGATCCAAGCTCAAGCTCCAAAAGAAGGTCCAATTCCTTCTCCCTCTTTTTCAAATCTCTTATTTTGCATAAATTACTTTAGATTCATAGTCTAGTTTCATTCTAGTTCATACATATTATCATCTACTCTTTTATTAGTATATTTCACATACTATATTTTTCATAAAAAACCCAAAAAAATAAATAAAAGAGGGTTACACCCGTAAATTCCGAATGGAATTATCCACCACACTTTTTTCAAAACTAGAAACACATTTTCTACACACATACGCCTAATAAAATTCTGCTCGAATCTATGGAAAACCCCCCACCACTGTTCTATATTCAAACTACGTGGACATTGATTCCTTTATAGGCTACGTAGGCGTCTCAGATTAAAATTCGAGACTCGATTCCAATTTTCTAATCTTTCAATTTCTATCATTTTCATAATTTCTCAAATCCCTCATTTTCATCACACACACACACACACACACACACACACACACACACACACACACACACATATATATATATATATATATATATATATATATATATATATCATATGTTTGTTCACGTTTCATCCCTCACATAATATCATTTCCCAATAAATGATTAATATCACGATGAACTCTCATATTCTATCTTCTACAATTATTATTATTTTGGGTATATTCCTACGGATGACCTCACCCTATCTTTTTCGATGATATGGGTCGAACGATTCTAATCTCCATTATATAAACACATGCATACACTTCACGGGGATAAAGAGGAAAATATTAACATTTTCCCCTAAGAGACCAAAAAGGAGGGACGGGTGCCTAACACCTTCCCATTCCGTAACTTAATCCCCAGACCTCCGATCTATTGGTTTCGCACGCATCAGTTTTATCCTTGATGCCGCTCTTTTGAGGTGGCAACATATTCTTTTGCCTGTTTTAAGAACAATAGGCTGGTGACTCTATCTCTTTACATTCACTCCACACCGATGATGATCGAAGCCCCCTTTTCGAAGAGAAGGGTGCGAGACCGTGATGTAGTTTCTTCCCCGGGGGATCCTCCTTCTTCTTTTCCCCCAGAACGAATGCCACGCCGATCGAGATGGCCACAGTGGAGACTCTACTGGGGAATATTTTTAAGAGGGCTAGACTCTATTTACATGGGTGTTTTATTTTCTTGTATATTCTCCTACTTGCATATTCTCCCTTTATTATTCATGTGTACCTCATGATTATGCTATTAGTCACACACTTGTAGAAGATTCTCCAAGCTCACTTATCACACACTCACTTGTAGATAGTTACACATAACTCACACATCATTTATCCATGCTTAGTATACTTTTGGTACTCGTACTTTGCTTCCTGTTTAGCATGACCAATACAAAGATACTCTCACCATAAGATACTAATACGAGAATCATGTATGATTCACATGACATCACCAAAGAGCATTGTTATTGACCAAAATTTTGTCATGTAAATAGAGAGTCACTTCGTGATGGGAACTGGTTCGGCAGGGCGCAGTTAGCCTAAGAGATATGACTCTAACCTTCTATTGGCCAAGTACCTTTGACGTATATCGAACGGTTCTCCTGCATCGTACCGCTTGACCGAAGTCATGACGGGAGGTATATTTCAAGGAATTCATTCACGTACATCGAGTATATCGAATTCGCTCTCACACGTACCGTCCCCACGAGATATATAGTGAAAAAATTCACGTACACTCAGGTATATCAAATGGCTCCACAAGTACTGATTGCCCTCAAAATCAAGACGTATATCATGGAAGTCACGCCAAAGGGGAAAACCCTTTCCAATTGAACCAACCAAACTGTATACCCGCATATATGTGTCAAGCCTTGGACACACATGTTAGATTGCCAGTTTCGACCTGAAACTCTGCTGAAATTCTGGATCGGCCTGCCATCCAAATTTTTGCACAATTTCAAAACGGGACTCTGCCCATGAACCTGGTTACAAGTCCAACTATAGCTTTATATATGTTACAAACCCAACTTTTCCAAGCTCGGGTCCCGTCCAACATTTCGTTTTGCATTTAGGAGAATTTAATACAAGTGGGAACCTAATAAACATAATAATCATGTCGAGACCCATCTCTAGTCTTTTCCTCTCTTTTCCCAAAAAGCATCCAAAAACTCTTTTCCTCTTTTATCCAAAACACCAAAAATATTTTCATTCTCGTCTTTTCCAAAAAAAGAAAAAAAAAATCAAAAAAATATTTTCCTCCTTTTCTAAAAATAAAAGTTTCCCCTTTTCTTTTCCAAAAAATAAATTCTATTTTTTTCTCAGGTCGATCACATACCCTTGGCCTGGCTCCTTATTTGCTTCGGTCTTCAATCGAACCACCCCGAAGTTCTATCAGTCCCTTTACTTCCTCTGAGTCTGAGACTCACCCGCCTTCCATGGAGAATAAGGAATCAAGTGTCGAATGTACAACCATATTTGTTGACGGTTGTGGCTTAGCTCACTTCCAAAATTGACAACCTTCAAATCGAAGTTCATGAGATGCAAAAAAACGGGGTCCTTATCCCCGAGGATCCTGAGGTCATTTTCCCTCACGCTATGGGTCTGCCTGCACCCGAACCTATCTAGGTTCCTGAGGAATACCGTCATGCTCCACGTGCTCCTCCTACTAAGGAGCCGCCACCAGCCCAGCTTCCCATGCCAACACTTGCTCAAACCGGGGCTAATTTACCCGTAACTGTTGATCCGAAAGAGGAAGAACTGAATAAGGTCAAGGAAGACCTCAAGATGCTAATTAAGAAATTGGACTAGGTCCGAATCTCTGGGAACTACATGGACTACTCCCACATGTCTCCCTATTCTAAAGCCAGGTTACCAAAAAAATTTAAGATGCCCAATATCGAGAAGTTTAGAGGCAGTGGACCCGCGATCGTTCATCTCTGTACCTATCACTGAGCCATGACTCTCCTAAGGGCTTTCAAAGATATAATGGATAAAATGTTTCAGCAGACTTTGAAGGATAGCACCCTACGTTGGTTCCTATCCCTTGAAGAATCCAAAATTCGCAGTTGGGAAGACGTTTCCCGTGAGTTTATGTCTTAATACAAGTACAACGAGGAGCTAGAGGTTGCCATGACTTAGAGTTACTTAAACAGAATCCTGGGGAATCAGTCAGCAACTTCATAAAAAGATGGAGAGAAAAAGCAGCTACCATGACCAATCGACCCTCCGAAGAAGAACAAGTTAGCATTGTGAAGAAAAATTTCCTACCCCATGTCCGAGCAACATTGGGAGGACAGTATTATCCTCACTTTTGAGCCCCCAAGAAAGAAGGAGTAGAAATCAAAGAAGGTCTTGCCAAGACAAAAGTTGAACTTAAGAAAATCTCTGGACAATTTGTTCCTAGAAAGTTTAAAAAACCTGCTAGTACCGCAGTCTCTACTATCAATAATATCTCTCAGCCTGTCGCTTCATGGGCACCAAAAAGTCTCGTAAACCCAATTTGAAAATAATATACTGAGATTTACGCTCCTCTCTCCAAATTCTACTAGGCTCTCTTGAATCGAAACCTGATCAAACCCTTGGACCCTCATCCATTAGCAAACCCACTTCCATAGAATTTCAAACCTGATTCCCATTATGACTATCACCAAACTACTGGCCATACCACCGACCAATATTTCCATCTTCGAAACACAATCCAAAGCTTGATTGACCTGGGAATCATCGCCCCACCAACTAATCCTAAACTAAATACTACCCACAATCCACTCCCAAGTCATACAAACGCCATCTTCCTAGAAAAAGACTCAAAACTCTACCCATCTACCCAAATCATACCAAGTAAATCACCCGTCATACCCATATACTCTCCTAAAGCTCTCCAAACATGCCTATGTTTCCTCTTACACCCTACCAACCTTGTAGATCAAACCTTATCACTCCTCACCAGAGCCTGCATCATTGTCCGTACCCGTTCTGGAGGTAAAAATATGTAATTATCTGAAGTACTGAACCAGCTCCTAGAGTTCAGGCTATAATTGCCCTCCCAGATGACCATTGACTGTTAGAGATTTAGTGGGTTATTCTTAGAAGATCAAAAATGGGCCCAAGGATCAGACAACTGGGTAGTGCCAGCCGACGAAGTCGGTCTAAATGACCTGGTCCAGATCATGGCATATTTGTTTTAACAGACTGGTGATATTTGTAGCATATCCGAGGTACTCGACGCTTGGAAATTATAAGGGCATCGAGTTCCCTCAGTCTTGCATTTCCCTACCGAATGGGAGGAATTATACGAAGAGGCCATAGAATTTATAAAGTGTATTGACTTTGCATGGAAAGATAATATCATTGCCATTGGATGGGGGGATGACTTCGAAGACTCAGATAAAGAGCCAAATTCCAGAAAGACTAGTATGATAGCCAACCTATGCGGAGTAATATCATTTGAGGAGATTCTAAGAGAGGTCAACCAGGTAGCTGAGCAGCCTGACATTGATGAAGAAATAAGGTTTCTTTTTCCCCCTCTTTCGTGAACCACATGACCAGGTCAGGGAGACATTACCAGAATCCGAGCTTACAACCATTAATAAGTGATAAACGGAAAGGTGTTGAGAATCTCCCTATGCCAGAATGACCCTTAAAGAAAGGAAGGTCCTTGATCAACAAAAGAAAACTCAAGAGAACATCACTCTATGGCGACTTTTCATGTCTTTCTAACTGCATAAAAATGCCCTAATCAAGCTACTCATAGAACCCCCAGTTCCTCCCTCAACCACACCAAAAGAAGTAGTGAACCTAGTTGGATCCTTGACCTCTACTCGAATGCTCTCCTTTTCTGAAGTGGAAATTCCTAAGAATGGTCCTAACCACAATCATGCTCTCAATATCTCTGTCGAAGTTATGATGAAAATTGTTCCCCTCTCACTCATAGACAACGGATCAGCTCTGAATGTTTGCCTGTTAAGAACCCTTAATTATTAGGGGCTAAAAGTGAGCGACCTTCCTCCAACCTCTGCTATCGTGCATGCCTATGATAATACCCATTGATAAGTAATGGGATCTATCAAGCTTGCAATAGGTGTTGAGAATCTTCCTATGCCAGAAATGACCCTTGAAGAAAGCAAGGTCCTTGATCAACTGAAGAAAACTCAAGCCAACATCACTTTATGGGGACTTTTCATGTCTTCCTAATTTCATCGAAATGCCCTAATCAAACTACTCACTGAAACCCACAGTTCCTCCCTTAACCACACTAGAAGAAGCAGTGAACCTAGTTGGATCCTTGACCTCTACTCGAATGCTATCCTTTTCTGAAGAGGAAATTCCTAAGAATGGTCCTAGCCATAATCCTGCTCTCAATATCTCTGTCGAAGTTATGAGGAAAACTTTTCCCCTCTCACTCGTAGACAACGGATCAGCTCTGAATGTTTGCCCGTTAAGAACCCTCAATTTTTTAGGACTGAAAGTGAGAGACCTTGCTCTAACCTCTACTACCGTGCGTGCCTATGACAATGCCCACCAAGAAGTAATGTGATCTATTAAGCTTGCAATAGGGGCTGGCCCTATAAATCCTATTATTGAATTATAAGTCATTGATATCCCAGCCTATTTTAATCTGCTCCTCGGACGACCATGGCTCCACAACATCAAAGGGGTTTCTTCTTCCCTTAAAAAAAATAATGTTTTTTTTACCAATTAACAAGTTATCACCATCTTGGGATATAGTGATAATACCGAGAATGCAAGAACTAATAATTAGGTACTTGAGATACAATACGGGGTGAACGATATGCTGCTATCAGGATTCCAGGTCGAACCACTCCTACTCCCAGTAGGGGATGACTTCAAAGAAAAGGTTTGTCCAGAATATGATCCTCATTGAAATGTTAATGTAATCTAAATGTTCAATAATATTCACTTCATGTACGTACTAGGTCTAGGTTAAAGACAACAAGGGAAAACTAAACCTATTGTGTTGAAGGAGGAATTTCCTCCCTATGGTTTGGGCTATCAACCATAAGAAGAAGAACTCATATTGATCCGTAAGCCTCAACTGAAGAGAAAGTTAGAATGCGCCAGAACTATCCCGGGAGACTCCCTAAATTGAAGATTCACCAAAGAGGGTGAATATTTCCCCTTCTGCGGCTTCCCTGTACCTTGGTATGACCCTGTAGACAAAAGGTTGAAACTAGGAATGGAGATTTTTTTTTAAAAGAGCTACTCGGGAGCCGAGAGTTCCCAACACTGTGTGCAACCACTCACTGAGGAGACCACAACTGATTCTGAGGACAACGATTTCGAGGACTCTTTTAACTTGCAGATACTGGGGCAAACACTCTGCAAGATCCAATCAGGGACTACATCATCTGATCTATCCTACCTCATCAAAGATGCTGATACACCTCTCCTCAACTGGCATGCTGCACCTGTGCCACCTGCTAATATTCAACCTAACCATGATGTTTACCCCCTTTCCCTTGTAGTTGTTTCCTCTTACTCTGATGTAATCGAGACCTCTTTTGATGAGGTTCTCAATGTTGTTTTTCCTATCAATAAAATAAATGAAGATTTTGAGTATCTTGCTGTGCCTTACATTAATTGTCTTGATTCTAATCAAACTCTTGATGATGATGACTTTTTAAATAAACAATTCTTAACTGATCTAAATAAGGTTAATAATAAACAACATAACCGCATTCAAGTTAATAAAGATGAAACTATTGTTATTAATCTCGATTCTAGTAGCCAAATGCGCAAGATTAGGATAGGGCCTACCCTTAATGAGCACGAGTGCACGTAACTCAAAGAGCTACTAAAGGATCTCGTGGATGTCTTCGCATGGTCCTATGATGATATGCCCGACATTGACCCTGAAATAGCACAACAAGATATTCCAATGCTCCCGAAATGTAAACCAGTCAAATAGAAGTTGTGAAAGCTCCGCATCGAAAGGTCACTTAAAGTAAAAGAAGTATTTAAGAAAATGAACGTGGGCTTCATTCATGTAATTAAATACCCCACATGGCTAGTCAATATCGTACTTGTGTCTAAATCAGGACAAAAGGTCCGCATGTGTGTCGACTACAGAGACTTGAATAAGGCCTCTTCGAAGGATGATTAACCGGTACCCAACATTGATACGATTGTGGACATCACAGCCAGTCATGTTCTCAAGTCATTCGCTGATGGATTTTTTGAATATAACTAGATCAAGATGCACCCTAATCATCAAGAGAAAATTGCATTCATCACCCCTTAGGGAACCTTTTGCTACACTGTCATGCCATTTGGTCTTAACGCAGGGGATACCTACCAAAGGGCTACCACAACCATTTTGCATGATTTGATACATAAGGAAGTTGAGGTCTATGTAGATGACATGATTATCAAGTCCAAAACTAGAAAAGGTCATGTTCCCTCTCTTCGAAAATTCTTTAAACGAATGCGACAGTACCAAATGCGGCTAAACCTACAGAAATGTGTCTTTGGCATTAATAAAGGGAAATTCTTGAGATTCATGTTCAGTTAGAAGGGGATAGAAGCAAATTCTACCATGTTGAAAGCCATACCTGAGATGCCACTTCCTCGAATGGAGAAAGAAGTTCAAGGATTCCTTGGGAAATTACAGTACATCAGTCAATTCGTTAACCAATTGACTTCCATCTGTGACCCCATCTTCAAACTCCTTCGTAAAGATTCAACTAAGTCCTGGAACGAATCTTGTGAGGAAGCCTTCAACAGAATTAAGCAATACCAAACCCGTCCTTCAGTGCTCATGCCACTGCAGCTTTGTCTTCCCTTACTCCTATACCTAACCGTGATCGATACTATAGATGCAGCTTTGCTAGCCCAATACCTTGAAGAAACCCGTAAGGAGAAAGCCATCTACTATGCCAGTCAAAAATTGGCCGATTATGAAGTTAACTACACCGCCTTGGAAAAAGCATGTGTTGCTCTTGTCTGGGTTACCCAAAAGTTATGGCACTATATGGCCGCCTTCTCCATCAGACTCGTATCCCAAATGGATCCCATCAAATAGCCCACCCTATGCAGCCGAATGGCCCATTGGTTGATGCTTCTAGCCAAATTTGATATCACCTATGTCACACAGAAAAGCATGAAAGGAAGAGCCATCTCTGACTACCTTGCTGACTACCCTATGGAAGAGGCCGATGTCTGGATTTATGAATACCCAATCGAGAATATCCTTTGCGCCTCCCACGAAGATCTTTGATGGCAAATGTTCTTTGACGACGCTGCCAATAAAAAAGGATATGGCATTAAGATTCTCCTAATTGGCCCTGATGACTCCCACACTCCTATTGCTATCAAATTGGATTTCCCTTGCACGTACAATATAAATGAATATGAGGCGTGCACAGTAGGCCTCAAAGTTTCCCTTAAGAAAGGAATTCAATACCTCGATGTCTACGGGGATTCAGCCCTCATCATCGATCAAGTACTGAGGAAATGGAAAGTCAAGGGTGAGAAACTCTTACCCTTCCATGCCCACTTTAAAGAACTAGCTTCCTAATTCTAAGAAATCACCTTCCACTACCTACCCCGAGCAAAGAATAACCTGGCTGACGCCCTTGCCACCTTACCTCCATGATTGATATGCCCAAAGGAATAACCATGGATACCTTCCTTGTCCAAAAACAAGATACACCAACCCACTGCTACCATATCGAGCTCTGCACAAAGGAAGAATTCAAAATAGCCGACTGCTGGTACTATGATATTTGGAGCCTCCTTAGACACGGTAGGTATCCCCAAGGAGCTGACAAAAAAGATCGAGCAACTCTTCGCAGACTGGCCGCCCAGTATATTGTTTATGATAAAGCACTATTTAACTTTGATGTAACCCATTTGCACTGCATCACAGCGGCGTTGAAGAGATGATGCAGAAAATCCATAGCGGGGAATGCAGACCCCACATGAACGGCCATATGCTCGCCAAAAGATCATCTGATAGGCATACTACTGGACTACCATGGTACTGGACTGCACAACCTACGTACGAAGAAGTCTCAAATGCCAACAGTTCTCCAACTTACAATATCTGCCTCCACGAGAACTATATAGCATGACTTCTCCCTGGCCGTTTTCCACATGGGGCATCGACATCATAGGGAAAGTTACAACGAAATCATCCAATGGGCATGAATTCATCCTAGTCACTATTGACTACTTCACCAAATGGGTCGAAGATGAGTCATACGCAGTTCTAAATGCCAAGAAAGTGGCAAAATTCTTCGAGAAAAAGATCATATGCCTATATAGGGTCCCACACGAGCTGGTATCAGATAATGGATTACATTTTGAGACATAAGTTACGAAAATAGTTGACGAGTATGGAATTCAGAGACATAAATCCTCTCCAAACCGGACTCAAACCAACGGAGCGATTGAAGTAGCTAATAAAAATATCAAAGCCATTATCAGCAAAATGATCGAGAGTTGTTGAGATTGCGTCTACAGGATTCCTTACTCCCTCTAGGGCTACTGCACTTCAGTTCGAACCTCTACTGGGGCTACCCTTTATTCTCTAGTCTACGACATGGAAGCAGTCCTACCTGTGAAGCTGGAAATACCCTCTTTGCGCGTCATGCTTGAAAATAAGGTCACCGAAGAAGACTGGTACCAAAGCCATCTTGACCAGCTGACCCTCTTAGACGAAAATAGATTGAAAGCTCTATATCACATAAAAGGGTACCATCATAGTATAGATCGATCATTCAATAAGAGTGTCAAGGATCGTGGTGTCCGAGAAGGGGACTTAGCCCTTAAATAAATAGTAGAGCCCATCTAGGACCCCAGAGGGAAATTCAAGCCCAAGTGGAGAGGCCCCTACATTGTGAAGAAGATCTCGTTGGGCGACGCCGCTGTGCTCACCGACCTCGACGGGGAAGAAATGGCGCGCCCAGTCAACTTGGACCACCTCAAGAAATTCTACCCCTAGATCGAAATCTCGGCGCGCTACAACTCTTCTCATCCCCCTTCTATTCTAAAAAAAATCTTCATTTCCCCTACCTAGAACTACGTAGGCCTAATCCTTTAAAAACATTTTTGAAAATAAATTTTAAATTTTTTCAAAACCCTCAGAGGTATGTAGGAAACTCATTCTCTTCACATAAGCATGACCCCCTTCTTTTTCATAAAATCATATTCTTTTCTTATCCCCGAGAACGACAATTCATCTTAACATATATATGAACAAAAGGATTATGTACGCCTTAGCGATTGGTATATATAATTCAAAATGCAAAAAGTCATCAAAAGGCACAGCTGTATAATCAAAAACTTTATTTCATTATTTGAAATTGTCGTACGATTACATTGGCATAAGGAGTCAAACGACTTCACTGGAAAAAAAAGATAATAACAAGCCCCACTTTTCCTAAAAATCACTCGAATTATTCTCACAAAACACAAAAATAACACATATTACAAAAATCTTCACAAAACCCTACCCACAGCTTCTAGAGGAACCAACACCATCATCACCTGCACTCTAAACTCCCCAGGCCTTCCCTGCATGAATGGAGTATCGCAGACGCTCCAGGGAGCGATAAGCCCGAACCAACTTGGGGTAGACCACAATGCTCCCCTCCATGGTGTCAGATATGGCAAACCACCTTTGACACATCTCCACAACCATCATCCTGGCCACTACCTTCTTTCACAACCACTTCATATAATCCCAGAGACATGCCAGACTCGCCAAGTAGACTGAGAAGGACGAGTCGACGGATGACGATTCTCCCATAGGGAACCAAGCTGCATACGCTCTTTTAGATCCTCCTCACGAAAGAAGTTTGGTGTCTGCAGTGGTATAATTTTCTCCCAACCATATTGGCATAACATCCGCCAGGGAAAGTAGAAAGAGGTATGCCTAAGGCCAACCAGTCTGACGTACTGGTACTCTCTAAGCTCCAGAATGGGCAACAGCTCCCCTCGCCAAGGCACAGACCAGAGTAGGACTCGAAACCCGTGCTCTACAAACCAATTCCGCCAACTCTCAATGTCCAGGCCCACACTAATGAAAGAGCGCGAGAAAAAGTTTGGAACCACCGATAAGGGACACTCAGGTGGGACCGACATACGAAACCTCTTTGATAGCCACATAAACACCATTACAGGGTACCCCTTAAAAACTCAGAACGACCCTCCCGCTAGGCATTTAGGCCATTTAAGGTCTCCACCAGTATCACCGCTGCAGGGTTGCAACGGTATGCCATCCAAGAAATAATAGAAGCCAGTTAGGGGTCCACCAGCGTCTCTCCGGTCACCAACAGAACTTTGGAAAAAATCCCTAGGATGACGGCCCTGGCATATCCGGCTTCTACGAATGCATGAACTGCAACACCGTCGAGAGGGAAATCATTCCCCCCGTAACTGGGGCCTGGCCGCCAAAGGAGAAATATGAATAAGCCCAGCCAATAATTCCCTAGGAGAATGGGAAAACTCAGGCTAAGCCGCAGCAATGCTGGGATTTATCCCCAGCATGGCAGAAAATTCCTCATAGGTAGGATAAATCTCATCCAATCCGAAGCGGAAGACATAATCCTCGAGATACCAAAACTCGACAGCCACCATCAGTATGTTCCACTTAATGGGTCGTTTACGCCACAAAGAAACTCGCCGCATGTGAAAGGCGTCATAATCAAAATTGTAAGAACACATTGCTTCCAAGGCTTCGAGGTAGTTAGCAAACTCAATGCGACCAGGGAGAGCCATCTTGCAAGACTAAGAGATAGTAAGCAAGTTAGAATGTGGAAAAGAAAGCAGGTGAAAGTGTGAGGAGGAAAGCCCCATCCACACCCTTTTTATACTTGGAAACTCCCAAGCTAAGACAAGGAACCCTGCAGAAATCGGAGTAAAACTTGTACCACCAAGTACCAAGAAATTGAAGAAAGTGCAATCAAAGACATGGATTGATTGGACTAGACTGACAGGCCGATAGGCCGGACATGGGTCATGTCGATCGGCAACCCTCCATTTTGGGAATTTTCCCTTTTTACTCTATCAAAATAAAAAAAAACAACAACAAAAATAATTTCTATCTTAAGGGAATTCCAAATTTCCTTTATACTTATGCTTTACTAATATCATTTCAAATAAAATACTTATCAAAATCAATTTTCAAAATTATTTTCACGGTCTCAGTAGCAAAATAAAAAGATCATGTGCATTAATCACTAAACAAAGAAAATTAACAATTTTTTTTATTCTTCATTTGCATATATTTTGTTATGTTACATTAACATTTTGCAGGAAAAACTGAAGAAATAATGGGACTCAGACCGAACCCAATCTCTATCCTTCTTATCTTTCTTCTCTCTCTCTCTCTCTCTCTCTCTCTCTCTCTCTCTCTCTCTCTCTCTCTCTTTCTATGATCCCCCATCCCTACGACGCGCCCTCTTCCCCTGTAGTGAGACTACGTGCCCCCACTGTTAGAGCTCGATCCTTCCCCAGACGAGGCAGACGATACCAAGTAAGAAGGAACTGGAACCGCCTCACAAAAGTGAGCAGTCGTCGAGGATATCCAGTCCCTGATGTCCTTCAATCAAGTGGTTGAAACACTGATATGCTGCAAGGAGGAATAGAAAAGATCAAATCATTCCAGCATGAGGAAAAAGAAAGAAATCAAGGAAATAAAAAAGGCATACTGCAGGCCAAAGAAATTCCTTCGTTAAACCCAACTCCTCTAGGTCCATCGCATGAGGGTGGTGCTGAAGATGCACGGATCCCCCATCAGATCGCCGAAGTTTTTAACTAGGGGAATGCAGCAGCATGAAATAAGGCCTTAAAGTCGTCACCGTCACTACTGACATAGTCGCACCACCTGCGCTATAAGAAGACCCCACCTACCGACTCGAGCCCGTCCCAGGGAGAGGCATCACATCATAAATGCTAGGGGGCATCAGCTAAGTCATGACGAAGTCCATATAATCATAAATCACCGCTATGTTAGTGTACATGGAGTACGACTCTCCTATCATTGCAGCCACCTGGGCATCATTAGACATCTCCCGCATGCGCCTCATGAATATAAGGGGCCTCGCCGATGGCACCGTAACCTCGTCCTATATAATCTAATGGACTACCCTCTCCCCAAAATACCGAGAGTGACCGAACTCATGAGCCAGCAAGCGCCGCATTTATGCATGTACCCCAGTCACCCTAGTGTGCTGAATAGCTGTCCCCCAAGGATAAAAGTTCACTTGCAAATCCCCAGCGAAAGCGAAGGATCAGTGTCAATAAAATGGCATCAAAAGAAAAGAACAGTCTCAAGGATAAAAGAATGCTTACCCGCTCGCTCATCAGGACATTCAAGACGTGATGCACTGCCTCTAAAGAAAGGTTCTTCTTCGACTGTCGGTTGGACCTCCGCCATCTGAACATTCGGTAAAATTCCCCAATGGAGTCATCCTTCAAAGAAATCAGTTGGGTGTTCAACTCAATCACCTTATAGAACTACATCTGTAAAGGACAAGGATCATAATTCAGGAAATAAAAAAGAAATGCATGAATGGAAAATGGGAATTCATAAAGGAAAATGCACAAAATAAAGAATACCTCCAGAAGATACGTGTCCCCACTAAAAGTCGGCCAGCACAAAATAAAGAGCACCAGCTGAATTCATCCAAATAATAGTAAAGGGTCACCAAAGTCAGGCTCCCCCAATCATAGATGCAGATGTTCGAAAACATCCTCAGAAATGGTAAAAACCATAAATGGATGACCTCGCCACTCATCGCCACCAGAATACTTCCCAATACCAACAAGATAAATAGATGGGCCATCTGACACACCTGCTACCCATCATTCTCGTCAATCCTCCTCCTCAACAAAAGCTCCCTCAAAGAAGATATGCGAAGGGAATCACCAAAAACCACCCTCTCCACATCACCAAGATCCGTCGTCACCCACAACGTCCTGTCCACCTCAATCTAGGAACCATCGCATCTAGACCCAGCAACTGCTGAACATCAATAGGGGTCACCGTCATATCCTCTAAGCCAAAATGGAAGGTGTGGGTAGTGTCCCACCACCTCTCTCCCAAAGCACATAGAATCGTAGTGGAGCGGGGTATCTCATCCAATGCCGATGATTGCCTTCCAAAACTCATAGAGGACACCACCAAGTGCACCATAACAGGAAGGTTCTCCCAAAAATTCTTAAGCCCTGTCGTACCGCAGGCACGAATAGTCGACATGGAGATGTCATACTGTCAAGAAATGAAGAGAATCCTTGTCAGATTCAAGAAATAAAGCAATCTTGTCAAGAAGAGGAGAAAGGAATACTAAGAGTCATGTAATACTTACATAACCATCAGGGTTTACCACCCTTGAAGAGCGATGATGCGAAGGCTCACACATAAGAGTCTCATCATTCGCCACAGGCTCAAACGAGTTGAAGGAGTTCTCACTACCCAATGCAAGGGGTACCCTAGCCCTCCACTCCAACCCTACCCAGTCATCGGCATTAAGCCATGCCATATGGGTTGTAATGATTGAGAAGTCAAACATTTTGGATGTTAGGACGATTTGTAGAGGTTTATAGAAGAAGAAAAGAAGTCAAAAAGCTGTGCAAAATGAGGAAACCCCCCCTTTTTATAGGAGGCTAAGGGTCATGCCGATCGGTAGCCCCCTCCATCCACTGATCAACACTGAGCCTTTCACCTACCCGAGGTATCCCAAAAGTCCGTGCCAATATCGATTGGAACACCCTTTAAAATTTCGTACAAAAAGTCCAAAAAATACCAAAATTTTTTGAATAATTCTCGAAAAACTCCTAAAATTGCCAAATTCGTTCTAGCACCTTGCTCACTAAGGAGAACATTTTTTACACACCAGTGGAATTCCAGAGAATCATTATCCCCAAAAATATATCTAAAGGATGCTCCAAATTTACCAGTTACAAAATCCCCGGATCATTCACTATTCCCCAGCCGAACCCCAAATCCGATCTTTGTCCCCAATGGAATCCCCAAATTTCCCGAAGGAAAAGTACACCTCTTTTAGGTCAGAATTGACCTCGATTTTGGATCGTCACCCTAGTTAGGTCAGAATTGACCTCGGTCCTCGGTCGTCACCTCCTTTAGGTCAGAATTGACCTCAGTCTTGGATTGTCGCCTTAGTTAGGTCAGAATTGACCTCTATCCTCGATCGTCACCTCTTTTAGGTCAGAATTGACCCCGGTCTTGGATCTTCACCTTAGTTAGGTCATAATTGACCTCGGTCCTCGGTCGTCACTTCCTTTAGGTCAGAATTGACCTTAGTCTTGGATCGTCACCTTAGTTAGGTCAGAATTGACCTCGGTAGTCGATCATCACCTCCTTTAGGTCAGAATTGACCTCTGTCTTGGATCGTCAACTTAGTTAGGTCAGAATTGACCTCAATCCTCAGTAGTTACCTCTTTTTGGTTAGAATTGACCTTGGTCTTAGATTGTCACCTTAGTTAGGTCAAAATTGACCTCGGTCCTCGGTCGTTACCTCTTTTAGGTTAGAATTGACCTTGGTCTTGGATCGTCACCTTAGTTAGGTCAAAATTGACCTTGGTCATCGGTCGTCACCTCTTTTAGGTCAAAATTAACCTTGGTCTTAGATCAACACCTTAGTTAGGTCAAAATTGACCTCGATCCTCGATCGTCACCTCTTTTAGACCAGAATTGACCTCGATCCTCGGTCATTACCTATTTTAGGTCATAATTGACCTCGATCTTGATCGTCACCTCTTTTAGGTCAAAATTGACCTCGGTCCTCGTTCGCTACCTATTTTAGGTCATAATTGGCCTCAAACCTTGGTCATCACCTCTTTTAGGTCAAAATTGGCCTCGACCCTCTGAATCAGCCATCTGCATCCCTTAGGTCTGCAGAATCGACCTCCTTCCATCATGTGGTATCGATTCGATGGCCATCATTTGTTCCAAGATCACCCATCGATGGGAACTATAGACACCACATTCTAGGATCCCCTAAGTCTCTCCTTAGACTCCTAGCACTTCCCCCCTTCCAACGCAAACCTAGGTCGCACTTTGAGTACCGATCTAGAGACCATCAGGCGCTCCCATGCCCTGAATTAACCCCAATCATATCCACCGTCAAAGAAAAAGCTCTTTGAATATTCTAAGGGCATTGAAACCCCTTTCCTATAATCCACCCCGTGTGCAAAATATCATAACCGTTTGGATGAACGATTAATTTCCCCCGAAAATTGATACGGAGGCCACTGGGCGCTCCCGTACTCCGTTTGACAAAAGTTAACTCTTCAGATTGAATGATACTAAATGAATCTCCTAGGTGCACTGAATACCCTTTCTAACGGTCCACCCCAAGCACGATTCGAACCTACGGTACGGACGAACGATTCGTTTTACTCTAAGAGGTGACCGGTCCTTTCCGGGTCCCAGTTGACAAGAGTCAACTTTTCAAATTGAGAGAAAGACTTTGGAATGTCAAAGTACATCTCCTAACCTCTACAACGGTTTGCCCCGTGTGTGATTCTGACTTACCATGTGGACGAACGATCCGTTTGCGTTCGATGATCTCCCGTCCAAAGGATCGACATGCTCTTCCCAGCCAAATTTGACCCAAAGTCACCTCCCGGACCCAGGAGAAATCCAAAGGACTCTCGAAGGCCTCTAATATACCTTTTTAACAGTATACCCCATGCACGAATTAGATCAACGGTTTGGCCTCTAAAGTCATTTTTCCAGAAAAGTCCGCACGGGACTTCCAATTGGAAGGTTCTGAACCCTGCCTATCGGCACAGTGTCAAGGGTGACCTGCTAATAGGCACCCCCTAGGATATGCTAATCGGTAAAACTACATATCGGCACAGTGTATAAGGGGATTTAAGGTAATCCTGAGATTAGGGATAATCTCTTAATTGGCAAGTGTTCGAGATTAAGCAACCGAAGCAGCTCAAGCGTGGCAACTCAAGCGCGGTAACTCAGTGAGGTTGCTTGGTGTGGCAACTCGTACTTTAACTAGTTGTGTTAGTCATATTGTATTTCTATTTTTATGTTGACTGTAAGCTATAACGGTAGTTGAAAGTGCACCCGAAGGTCCCCGATTTTTAATTTCTTAATTTAAGAAATATTATTTCCTTTTTATGAAATAGATCCGGAAGCGATGTGATTGTTCAACTTAAAACAAATTTTAATTTCTTAACAAATTAAAATTAAACCAAGTGAAATAAGATTAAATCGACACAAGTTGATTTTTCACTTAAACCAAATATTTCAATTCAAGTCCTAGAAATTTGTCTAACAAGAATAATCCATTTTTCAAATTAGGCCCAATTTTTCCAAAATAAATTATCTTTGAATTGAATTAATTTCAATTTCACCCAAATATATTTTAACACCAAAGAACATAAGTGTGATAATTAAATCAAAATTTATCTTGAATTACCTAAGCATGCATCTACGTGATTTAAGCAAGATAAAATTAAACAATATCACACTACGCCGCGATGTACGAGGAAAAACCCACAACGGGAAACAACCTCGGACGACCCTAGCCTCAAATCCACTAAGTACAGAATTACATTCACAAGACATATGACTTACTTCCTCAACTCGAACCCTCTCAAGCCTTGACGCGTCTTCTTATAACCATCTCTTCCTAGCGGATAACCACGGAGCTCCACCGCGATCTCGGACTCACCAATCGGACAATAGGTACACCGTCAACCACACGTGGTGTCTTTTACCACATAAGAATGTCGCAGCAAAACGAACTTTTTTTCTTTAAGGGATGTAGAAGAAATACCCAAACACTCTCTTCAATTCGGTGTAGAGATAAACCCGGTGCCAAACTCCAAGCAAGATGTATATATATGAACTTGGATAAATAAAACAATGGGTGAAAACTAGAGTGGTAGATGATTTTGTCTTTGAAAATTCTCACTCAAAACATGATCTTTTTCTCTTTATGATTTGTTCTCAAAAACCTCTCTAGAAGTTAGAAGGATATGAAAAAGATAGATTAGAAAATTGGTTTCCCGCACATTGATATTCAGCAAAAAGTAGTGGGGTAAAACCAAGTGGTAAAGTGGGCAAAACTGCTTAAAACTGCCAAAAAACTGTTCCCGCCAAATCTCGTTCGAACGACATTCTCGTTCGAACGAGTCTTCTAATGAAGTTCCAGTATGAACTCGTTAGAAGCTCGTCAGAATCTCGTTAGAAAGACCATCTCGTTCGAACGACATTTCGAACGAAGTTCTAGTATGCCATAATGGGAAGTCGTTGGCAATCTCGTTCGAACGACTTGTGGTTCGAACCACAATCTCGTTCGAACGAAACTTCGAACGAACTCACAGAATGTTCAAAAAATTCTTTTTAAGCCCAACAACATTATATATTATATATATAAGTTTTAATAGGGAACATCTGAAAACAAAACACAGTTTTGAAAACCTAACACCCAATATAGACTTGTTCCAAGCTCCTATATATATATGTAATGCATTCATACCTTGGGAGCATGGAACCACAGTTGATGACGTTGAAACGAGGCACATAAACCATGACATTTTGATGAAGCTTTGTAAACTTGGCCGCTACGTCTTCAACAAACACGTCATAGGCTTGAAAGATGATCAATATACTCTATCCTATGACTCAAAAGATTTTATTCGAAATTGAGACAAAACTACAAAGGACTCAATTGGAAATTTGTGTTCTTACAAATCTCCCCCTTTGGCTATTTCGGGACAAAAACTATACAAAAATCCTAAAGGGCCGTCAAGCTCTACTAGACTAATAAAAAGTCCCACCCAAAATAAAAATACAATGCTTGACTCAAACAACCCAAAGGATCAATATCTTTGCCGATGTTGAATGTTTCCAATTTGAAGTATTCATGCACACTTAAGCAAACTATCAAACGCATAGGGAATATCAAAATATTAAATGCATAGGCACATAAACCACGACATTTTGATGAAGTTTTGTACACTTGGCCGCTACGTCTTCAACAAACACGTCATAGGCTTGAAAGATGATCAATATACTCTATCCTATGACTCAAACGTTTTTTTCTGGAATTGAGCCAAAACTACAAAGGACTCAATTGGAAATTTATGTCCTTACAAATCTCCCCCTTTGGATATTCCGGGACAAAAACTATACAAAAATCCTAAAGGGCCGCCAAGCTCTACTAGACTAATAAAAAGTCCCACCAAAAAATAAAAATACAATGCTTGACTCAAACACCCCAAAGGATCAATATCTTTGCCAATGTTGAATGTTGCCAGTTTGAAGTATTCCTGCACACTTAAGCAAACTGTCAAATGCATAGGGAATATCAAAATATTAAATGCAATTAAATAATTACTCCCCCTAACTTAATTCTCCCCTTTATCAAACAAATGACCTACTTAGAAATATGTCTCCCCCTAAGATAAATCTCCCCCAAACTAAGATACGATAATAATAGGATTAGATACCATTTGTCCCCCTATCTTTCTCCCCCTTTTTGTTCAGGAATAAACAAAGGCTAAAGAATCAAAACAGTAACTTATCTCCCCCAAATAAAGCATATACACCCTCTAAACTAAGCGAGGGATAAAAGAATGTGATAACAAGCTAAAACATGTAATTGTGCATATAGTGATGAGAACGTTAAAGCATATGGGCAAAACAAGTTCAACTAATCCAAACAATAACATCGGATACCAACTAGGATGCAATAAAATGATACCAATATGATATATAAATTATTAAGCATGGATATTAACAAACAATGCAATAAGATGGATACCAAGTAGGAATTAAAGCATATATAGATTAGAAATCAAAGCAAAGACTAAACAAAAATATCAAATATATGTATACATAATATATACCAAGGAGACGCAAGTACACATGTATAGATATAAACATACAAATGACGCACACAAAATATAATAGGAGTCTTTCACACTCGTATGGAAAAAATGTGTCATATGAAAACGGAAGTGTTGGGGTGTGAACTAGTAACGATTAAATTTAGACCCAATCACTTAAAACATGTTCACGGAGTTCTCATTTGATTGCAAACTTCATCACATTTGAATATAACCTCATGTGACAATATAGATTGAACTCAATGAACAAACATACACAACGCATACAAGCCTAGCATATTGATGATTCTACAAACCAATAGAGTCATGACATGAAATACGCAACTAGGATAAATGGGCATTGTGAAAATCGTTGATATAACATCCAATCTCCCTCAATAAGCATTTATATTAATTTTGAATGAATATATCAATCAAACATAGGCCTTGGCAAATTATTTTTCTTTTTAATACCATATTTTTGTTTTTAGGCCTTTGGACCACGTATTTATTTTAGGTCCATTCAAAACGGTGGCTTACGATCGCAAAGGATAACTAAGTCGTTTCGGAGCCCTTCCCCGTGCAAATTTATATTTATAATGTTTTCATTTTTCACACAAATCTCACGTGCAACAGATTTTGACATGCACTAGTCCTCCTAGGTCACAAATATGTAGATGACAAGATTGCTAGGAGAACACCTCACAAAGCTCAAATATAACACGTGACATTAAAATTTCAAAAGAGCTCGTGCATGTGTGAATAGAGGCATATAAAAATAGAATCCATTTAAACAACACAAAATCCAACTACTCCATGTAAGAATGGTAAAGAATATAATAAGGATTGATAATCTAAACCAAAAGTTCTAGCCACATGAGAGTGTTAAAGGAGGAATTCAAACACAAGTATATGCCACTTTAAGTGTGTCAAACCAAAATACACACAAAAAAAAATCTTTTTGAGTTTTTGACATTTATAACCAAAAATAAAAATATATACTCAAAAGACAAACCAAAATCATTTGAATTTTTCTTTAAGCTTAAATTATCAAGAGATAAAAACTTCAAATGATAAACAAAAATCATTATTCTAACATGTGATATGATATAAGGTAAGGGATAGAAAATGATTAAACAAGCATACATTTAGCATGTGAATATAGCATGAAGTACAAAAGCTAAAGTATGCAAGCACTAACACATTCATCCTTTAAATTTAGCAAGGGAGGAAGTATGTGAAAGTAAATGAGAATCAAAAACCCCATTTTGCAAGGCAACCAAGTCAGATTTCCTAACCCAAATTAATGAAGAATGACTATCTTGGGGTGTAGGAATTTTAACTACCTTGGTTGCTTTACGTTGGGATTTTGTAGGAATTCGTTTAAGATCAAAATAAAATTTCTTAAGATGACCTTTTCGACCACAAAATGTACAAGTAAAAACATGTTGAAAAGATTTACCTCAGGAGTGATCTCTAAAAACTTTCCTAGTAGATTCTCCTAAACCATTGGTTTTGGCGTTATGATTAAATTCATTACAAGTATTGAAGCCGAAACCACAAGTGTCATTTTTAATTTGGACCGTTCCTAATATTTTATCTAATTTTTTCGAACGACACTCCAAATAAAATATTACATTACTAGAGTCTTTTAATTTATTTTGCAATTCTAAAATGTTAGACTCTAATAAAACATTTCTCTCTTCAAAAGCAAGAAGCTCATTTTTCAAGGATTCCATTAAACCCCTAAGGCTATCTCTCTCGCCTTCTACATATTCAAGCTTCTCTCGAAGAGTCCTCTCACATGTCCTAAGGTCTTCTACCAACAAACTATCATCAATGTTTTAAACTATCTTCTAACTTCAAATTAGCTCTTTTTAACTTAATTGATTCTTTATATAATTCTTGAAAAGCATTTTGAAGTTCACTCACATTAACCTCTTTTTCATTTTCACTCCCTCTTTCTTCTTCACTCTCACTATCATAAAAAATAAGAGAATCATAAACTATGACCTTGGAAGTGCCATGTGTTAAAGTTTCATCAATCGATGAGTTCTCACTATCACTCACATGACTAGCCATAAAAGCCACAAAATTAGGCTTAGTGGGGGAATCGGGTCCCTCTTCCTTATCACTATCACTAAGGGTCTCATTATATGCAATGGGTCGTTTACCCTCTTTCCTTAGTTTAGTGGGGCACTCAGAAGACCTATGTCCATAACCCTCACAACCAAAACACCTATTAGACTCGTCCCTATTAAGTTGTTCATTAATAGGTTTAGGGATCTTCTCGACTTTGTCATGCTTAGAAGTTTCAAATTTCTTAAAATCATTTTTAAATTTATAAATTTAAGAAATTTTCTAACAAACAAAGCCATGTCTTACGAGTCACTATCACTCTCGCTCTCTACTACTTGTTTGACCTCTTTCCGGGCTTTTAAAGCAACGCCCTTTTTATTTTCTTTTCAGTTTTAGAGGGAAACATGTCTAGTTCATAGGTTTGTAAATCACCTACAAGCTCTTCTAATTTCGTAGAGGGTAAAGTTGGTAAAGAATTTAAAACGGTCACTTTTGGAATAAATCTATCGGGAAGGGACTTTAAAATTTTCTTTACAACTCGGTTGTCGGGTATTTTCTCTCCCAAATTAAAAGATGAATTGACAATATCGGAAAGTCTAGCATAAAATTCATCAAAAGTTTCATTATCGTTCATTTTGATAGTTTCAAATTGAGTGGTGAGGTTTTGGAGTTTCGAAGCTTTAGCGACACTAGTTCCTTCATGAGTTAGTTGTAAAATATCCCAAGCTTCTTTAGCTGTTTCACACGTCATAATACGTCGGAATTCATCCGGTGTGATAGCGCTAAACAAGGCATTCAAACCACGAGAATTAAAATTAGAAAGTTTACACTCATTCTTAGTCCATCTATCGGCCGGTTTGGGAACACGTTCATTTTCAACTAAATGAGTTGGTGGAGACCACCCGTTAACTACAGACATCCAAACCCTTTCATCGATAGATTTAAGTGCTGATTTCATTCTCGCTTTCCAATAAGCGTAGTTAGAACAATCGAAATAGGAAATTTTGAAAATGGGAAAAATTCCAGTTTAGCCAAAAAATTATTTAAAGTATTTTTAACGAAATAATTTATCGCTTTGGCTCTGATATCAATTTGAAAGTGCGCCCGAAGGTCCCCGATTTTTAATTTCTTACTTTAAGAAATATTATTTCCTTTTTATGAAATAGATGCGGAAGCGATGTGATGGTTCAACTTAAAACAAATTTTAATTACTTAACAAATTAAAATTAAACCAAATGAAATAAGATTAGATCCACACAAGTTGATTTTTCACTTAAACCAAATATTTCAATTCAAGTCCTAGAAATTTGCCTAACAATAATAATCCATTTTGCAAATTAGGCCCAATTTTACCAAAATAAATTATCTTTGAATTGAATTAATTTCAATTTCACCCAAATATATTTTAACACGAAAGAACATAAGTGTGATAATTAAATCAAAATTTATCTTGAATTACCTAAGCATGCATCTACGTGATTTAAGTAAGACAAAATTAAACAATATCACACTACGCCGCGATGTACGAGGAAAAACCCATAACGGGAAACAACCTCGGACAGCCCTAGCCTCAAATCCACTAAGTACGGAATTACATTTATAAGACATATGACTTACTTCCTCAACTCGAACCCTCTCAAGCCTTGACGCGTCTTCTTATAACCATCTCTTCCTAGCGGATAACCACGGAGCTCCACCGCGATCTCGGACTCACCAATCGGACAATAGGTACACCGTCAACCACACGTGGTGTCTTTTACCACATGAGAATGTCGCAGCAAAATGAACACTTTTTCTTTAAGGGATGTAGAAGAAATACCCAAACACTCTCTTCAATTCGGTGTAGAGATAAACCCGGTGCCAAACTCCAAGCAAGATGTATATATATGAACTTGGATAAATAAAACTATGGGTGAAAACTAGAGTGGTAGATGATTTTGTCTTTGAAAATTCTCACTCAAAACATGATATTTTTCTCTTTATGATTTTGTTTTCAAAAACCTCTCTAGAAGTTAGAAGGATATGAAAAAGATAGATTAGAAAATTGGTTTCCCGCACATTGATATTCAGCAAAATGTAGTGGGGTAAAACCAAGTGGGAAAGTGGGCAAAACTGCTTAAAACTGCCAAAAAACTGTTCCCGCCAAATCTCGTTCGAACGACATTCTCATTCGAACGAGTCTTCTAACGAAGTTCCAGTATGAACTCGTTAGAAGCTCGTTAGAAATACTGTAAGAATGACCATCTTGTTTGAACGACATTCGAACGAAGTTCCAGTGTGCCATTATGGCAAGTCATTGGCAATATCGTTCGAACGACTTGTGGTTCGAACGACAATCTCGTTCGAACGAACTCACAAAATGTTCAAAAAATTCTTTTTAATCCCAGGAACATTATATATTATATATATAAGTTTTAATAGAGAACATCTGAAAACAAAACACAGTTTTGAAAACCTAACACCCAATATAGACTTGTTCCAAGCTCCTATATATATATGTAATGCATTCATACCTTGGGAGCATGGAACCACTGTTGATGACGTTGAAATGAGGCACATAAACCACGGCATTTTGATAAAGCTTTGTACACTTGGCCGCTACGTCTTCAACAAAAACGTCATAGGCTTGAAAGATGATCAATATACTCTATCCTACGACTCAAACGTTTTTGTCCGGAATTGAGCCAAAACTACAAAGGACTCAATTGGAAATTTGTGTCCTTACAAATCTCCCCCTTTGGCTATTCTGGGACAAAAACTATACAAAAATCCTAAAGAGCCTTCAAGCTCTACTAGACTAATAAAAAGTCCCACCCAAAATAAAAATACAATGCTTGACTCAAACAACCCAAAGGATCAATATCTTTGTCGATGTTGAATGTTGCCAGGTTGAAGTATTCCTGCACACTTAAGCAAACTATCAAACGCATAGGGAATATCAAAATATTAAACGCATAGGCACATAAACCACGACATTTTGATGAAGCTTTGTACACTTGGCCGCTACGTCTTCAACAAACACGTTATAGGCTTGAAAGATGATCAATATACTCTATCTTATGACTCAAACGTTTTTGTCTGGAATTGAGCCAAAACTATAAAGGAATCAATTGGAAATTTGTTTCCTTACAATTGTAATGTTGTAACGAGATTAATAATGAGTTTGTGTGAGGTCAAACGGTACTGGCGAGAGACCAGGCTTGGCAGGGCCTGGGAGAGCTTTCATGCTCTATCGAATGACCTCACCGTGGGAACTTTAGAGGGACTTGGTTTGGAGGATTGAGAAGTGAGGCACTATTGGGGCTTGTCCTAACCATCTTAGATACACTTGGTAAAAACACCGAAGGACCCTAATCGTGGAACCTCGGGCGGAGCAGCTTGGAGTTCCATCGGGTGTTGAGTTATGAACCAAACAACCCTCTACTTAATGCCACATATACTGTAGGTGATGTCACTAGTCATCTAAACAATGTCAGACCTGCACTTGAGTAAACCACCGTGGTATTTGGGGCGGCCAGGTAGTTGGTGAGCCACCTCTGCGAAGACAGCCCCCTGACACACAGTGGTTAGGCAAAAGGCATGTCTTGGCATTTAATGTTTATGATGTGGAGACAACTAGTGCATCAGGCATTTAATGTTGTGACATAAAGTGTGTGGGATGGCTTTCATAGTCTTTAATGACTGAGTTTCCTCGGGGGTGGCGGGGGGAGGGGGGGTATTTAAGGACCCCAACCACCTTTGAGGAGAGGGGCGATCTTTCGAGAGTTCAGGAGTTATTGCTAGAGAGAATACACACCAGAGAGAATTATTGCAAACCAGATTGTTTACTGACCCACCATTGTTATTTATTACGAAACTTTTAATACCTAACAAAGATTCTTAAGGGTTTTTTATGTGTTTTTACCTGCCTACCAAGGTGTATCTAGGGTGCTTACTTCTCTCTCCCTCTAGATAAGTTACTTCTAAAGTTCATTACTATTTCCTGAGTTATACACAAGAGACTTGTGAGATCAAACTTAGATTCTCTTCATTAGGGTCTGTGTCTGTATGTCCTATCATTCATCCGGAGTTGTGGCCAAATTAGATTATCATTACCACACTCAAACAGGTGTTACACCTCCATCTATAATCTAAAGTACCCTCTTACATTTGGCGACTCTAATGGGGAGGCATTCTTATAAGAAAGAAGTATGGCGCGGGATAATGCTACTCGAAGGCTCAATTTTAATGACATCCAACATAATGAAGAACAGGCTGTGAGAGAACTAGATGCCATAAGGGATGGGTCTCCTCGAATAGAGGTACCTCCGGTCCAGGCAATGGAAGGTGTTTCAGGGGTGGCACAAGCTCCCACGAGCAAGGAGTTGGGACCCACTCATGTCACGCTCCTCATGATCAAGTTTTATGAGTTTTTACAAACCCCAGTAGCTTCAACTATGCTGGGAGGATTGGAGGCTAATGCCTTCGTAACACCAGGGGTAGTTCCAACGACCCCGCTAGGTGCAGGTGTCGCAGGGACGGTCCCGACAAGCATTCCCTCCTTTGTGAATCCAACAATAGGAGCCGAAGGAGTATCAATGGCCCCAGCTGTAACGTTCATTCCAACTTTGACGAGCAATCAACCCATGGCCCCTTTACTTATTTCTCCAGTAATATTCCCCATGGAGGAGATGAGAAAGGAGATGCTGAAATTCATGAAGGATTCCTCGCAATCTGCTGGTGACGTAGCTTCGATTTTTGATGACTTTCGAACACCGTACCCTCAGTAATACAATGATGAGCCCTATCCAAAGGACTATATTCCTCCTATTTTTGAAAAATACACAAGGAAAGGTGGGAATCCAAAGGAGCATATTAAGCGTTTTGTTGAACACTTGAGAGCGCATTACAACAATAAGAAACTTAGGTTGAGAGAGTTTTTTAAATCCTTAACAGATAAAGCATATACCTGGTATTCCCATTTGGCTCCTAACAGCGTTTCTTAATGGGAGGAAATGCACGTATTGTTTGTCCATAAGTTCTTTCTGACAGAAGATGAGTTTACTTTGACCCAACTAGGTAGGGAGAAGCAACGACCTGGGTAAGAAATGGAGGCCTATGTTCGAAGGTTCGGGGAAAGATCCCTCGATGTGAGGGAGAAGGCTAAAGAATCCAAGTTATTGCAGATCTGCGCTGAGGGGATGCTTCCTGAGTACATCTGCCATCTCATCAATGAGACGCGCGAGGGGACTTTTGCGTAGTTCTTAAAAGCAATGAGAGATATCACTTTGGTGGTGCGACCCAATTCAGTGGCAGTGCCTATGATGTTTAAGCAACCAATGCAACCCACGGGGGGGGGGGGGGGGAGGTCTCAGCCCCCACGGGTAGGGTACACCGAGGGGGAAGATAGGGGCAAAGCACCGAAGAGGGATAATAAGAGGAAGTTTAAAAGAGACAAGGAAGACCCACCACCTTGCCTTGTACAGTGGAAGAAGCTGTCAGTTGTTACAACGCGATGGTCCAAGGGGGAATGGTCTATAAGCTAAAGGATGTTCCCGCCGAGGAGACCGATGCGGCAACAAAGGCGGATACAAAGTATTGCCAGGTTCATCGGAGGATCCAGCATCCAACAGAAAGTTGCTTCACACTGAGAAGAATTATTGACAAATATGTGAACGCAGGGATATTGTAAATCCCTCCACAGGACATCAATAGCAACCCACTACCAGCACATGGGGCCAATCTTGTAGTGGTCTATGATGAAGAAGCAAAGAGAAGAGATAGAGATGAGTACGAGGAAGCTTAGGAGATTTATACCAAGGGAATGGCTAATGTCGTGTTGGCTTATGATGAAGCAAGCGCTAAGGATGTAGACGATGTATATGGTGTTGAAGGCGAAGAGGTAGACCCAACCCTAGAATATTGGGCAGTTTCAAAATCCCCGAAGTTCACTTGGTTCTTCGAACAAGTGGGGATTCCAACAGAGAGTAGGTTGGAGATAACCCAGGCAGTACTTGATATTACAAGGAAGAACACGATCCCTTTGCTGAGATGGAAGGGACCCATGTCCAGGTTGGTAAGGAGGTTTCTATCAGAAGTAACCTTCAGCGATGCAGATAGGGTCGTAAGGTTTCCTCATAACCAGCCATTGTATGTGAATGCTAGTGTTAACGGAGTTAGATTTTCAAGGACTCTCATGGATGGGGGAGATTCCATCAATATCATGCCAATTAACTCCTTTCATGCAACCAATATTCCAGAAGAAAGGTTGGTCCCCATGCCTTTGGTAATTTTGGGGTTTGATAACCAGTCCTCAAAATCCATTGGGTATATTAATGTGGGTATTGTAATGGGGAATTTGAGTTCCCATATAAAATTCCAAGTAATATAGAGTACAACTTCCTATCATCTGCTAATAGGGAGGGTGTGGATGCACAACTAAGGGATAGTTCCTTCTATATACCACCAATGCGCTAAGGCGAATATCAAGGGGACAAAGGCGACCATTAGGGCAACGAAAAGGCCCTTTGCTATCGAGGAAGCTCACTTGGTGGACACGGAATTTTATACTGAGTTGGAAGGGGATGTCCGGGTCTTAATGAAAAGGATGGAGGGACCATGAGTGACCTCGATCAGAGAAAGGATGGGGTCATTGAACGAGCAGGGTAAAGAGGTTGCTAGCAGCGCAATATTTATGACCGAGGAAGCTCACCTGGTGGTCCCTCGGCCCCAAGTCATCTCGAAGCAGCTCAAAGATAGGATGAGGCTCAGAGCGGATCCGGTGGAGCATGATGTCTAATAAAAAGGCATGTTGAGTCGGTTCTTAGGGAAAAGAGTGGCCGAGGCGTCTAGAGAGAAGAAGAGGAAATCAGTCGCCGCTACCAGTAGATAATGCAAGAAAGTCATTACTAAAAAGGGAAAGGTGGTGTATCGATTGTAATGGTGTGAGAGGGCGACCGAGGAAGCTGAGACGAGGTTGAACCGATTTATGAATGCTTTTTGGTGGATCAACGAGGGCAGTGCATGGTGATAGACAATTCCAGCATACAAGAATTTGTGGAGGAAGTCGTCGAGGAACCAGATTACATGGCAAGTCAGCCAAAGCCCCAGGCAAAAGAGTAATAGCAACTAAACCTGGTGAAGGAAGGAGAGGATCCGAGGCCCATATTTATCTCGAAGTATATCAATAAGCAGAAACGAGGGGCCTTGGTTGAGTTGATTCGGGAATTTATAGACGTCTTCGCATGGAAATACACATAGATGGAGGGACTAGATGAGGAAGTAAGCTGCCACAAGTTGAATGTAATGACTTCATCCATTCTAGTAAAATAGGTGACGAGAACATACACACCCGAGATAGATTTGAAGATCAAGGAAGAGGTTATACGCTTACTAATAGCAGGGTTCATCAAGCCGATAAAACACCCGATCTGGCTGCCTAGTATTGTCCTAGTAGGGAAGAAAGACAAAAACCAAATAAGGATCGGTGTGGACTTTAGAGATTTAAATATAGCTTTCCCCAAAGATGAGTTCCCTCTACCCTCCATTGATAGCTTGATAGATGCAACGGTAGGTCATGATATATATAGCTTCATGCATGTGTATGTGGGGTACAACCACACCAAGATGGACCCTTGAATTAAGAAAAGACAACATTCAGAACCCCGTTGGGTAACTTCATGTACAAGGTGATGCCGTTTGGACTCAAGAATGCTGGGGCAACTAACTAGAGAACAATGATGGCCATTTTCCATGACTTCTTTCACAAGTTTGTGGAATTCTATGTGAATGATTTGGTCATCAAGTCGAAGAAGGAGGAGTCCCACCTGAGCGATTTGAGGAAGGTGTTTTCCCGTTGCAGGAATTTTAAACTAAAGATGAATCCACTGAAGTGCATTTTTGGGGTGACAAGCGAGAAATTCTTAGGCTTTGTGGTTGATCGATAAGGAGTGCAGATGGACCAGGATAAATAGCGGGCGATATTGGAAATGCCATGTCCGAAAATGGCGAAAGAGATGAAGAGTTTCCTCGGTAAAGTCTCTAACCTTAGGAAATATTTTGCCTGACTTAGCCGAAATAACACATTCGTTGATGCTGCTGATGCGAAGGAACATGAAGTTCAAATGGGAGGAAATTCACCAGGAGTTTCTTGACGGACTGAAGAAGCTGCTCATTTCACCACAGACCATGGTTCCACCAAAGGCAGGAATACCGTTGCAACTGTATCTCACATCCACCATGACGTCCATGGGAGCTTTGTTAGCACAAGAGATCGAGGGGAAAGAACGACCAATTTATTACCTCAGCAGGATCATCCATGGGCCAGAAGTCAGATATATTAGCTTAGAAAGGCATTGTTTAGCCTTAGAATATGTAGCGTAAAAACTTAGACATTATATGTTGTCTTTTACAATTAATATTATCACGAGATGTGATCCCATTAAGTATTTACTTGCAAGAACTATATTGATTAGCAGGGCAGCTAGATGGTTCCTTATCCTCTCTGAATATAACTTAAAGTGTATGATTCGTCGCGCAATCAGAAGCCAGACGTACGCTGATCTATTGGCTATTTTCCGTTCAGGAACATTTGAGCCTCCCAAAGAAAGCATTCTAGGAGACGACTTGTAGGCCAATCACCTAGATGAAACGAATGAAGAATGGACAATGCAGTTCGACGGGTTATCGACAGAAAACAAGGGAGGAGCAGGGGTTATTCTTTTTAAAGGAATGGACGAGATTTGCCTTTCTTACAAGTTAGATTTCCTTTGCTCCAACAATAAGGCGGAATATGAAGCATTGGTGTTGGGATTGCTAGAGGCTCTCTGAAGAGGGATCCATTCACTTTACATAAAGGGGGATTCAAACTTGGTGGTTCAACAAGTGAATGGAGAATACGCATTGAAACACATGAGCCTGGCACCATACAGAATGATCATTTAGAGCCTCCTTGGCCAGTTCCATCGGACCAAGATTAAGAGGCAGCTCAGAACGATGAACCGTCACCCAGACGCCTATGCCACCATTGCCCAGAAAATGATTATAAAAAGTGATACAACTACTATCATGATTTAACGAAGAACAACTCCTTTGATGGTACAACCAATTCTATCGATGGAAGAGGACACAGACTGGAGATGAGAGATTAAGAGGCAACTGGAGTCTGGGGAAGGAATAAGGGGGCTCAGAGAATTAGCCCAGTACTTTACAAACCAGGGAAACCTTTACTTCAGAAACGCAGGAGGATGGTTGTTAAGGTGCATCGACCCAGAAGAAGTAGGGCAGAGATTGAAGAAAATGCACAAAGAACACTGCGATACGATTGAGATCCCCCTTTTTATAAGAATTCAAAGGGAAGGATATTGCTGGCCTAGCTTGAAGCAGGATGCAGTCGAGTTATAATGGAAGTGCGATAAATGCCAATTGTTCTTCGAGGCAGCAGAATATCATTTTGTGGAGACTCATCTTGATTGCAGATAACCCTATATTGACTTAATTAAAGATGGAATTGTCCCAGAAGAGAAAATTGATGCGATGGGACTCCGATGAAGGGCCCCTAGGTTCTATGTCCAAGAGGGGCAGCTTTATCGAAGGGGATACTTCAATAGGCTATTGCATTGGATCACGATGGAAGAGGCAACTGAGGTTCTCAAACAGGCGCACGATCCAGTTCATATAGGAGGGGCCAAGCTATATGACCAGCTGATGACTCTGGGTTACTACTGGCCAACGATGGAGAAAAATTCTGCGGAGTTCGTTCAAAAATACAAGGCTTGCCAGCTTCATGCAAACATGATCTATGCCCCATAGGTGGACCTACTCCCTGGAAACACCTTATCCTTTTCACACTTGGGCGTTCAACCTGGTAGGGGAAATACACCCTTCTTTGAGGGGGAGGATATGGATCCTAGTAGCAATGGAGTGTTTCACAAAGTGGGCTGAGGCAATACAACTGAGACGGGCAACAGCAGAAGTGGTGAACAACTTCATCAGGGAATACATCATTTACCATTTCGGGATCCCAAAGGTTATCCTTTCTGATAATGGAACCCCTTTCGTCAATTCAGAGGTAACGATGCTCACGAACAAATACTCCATTGTCCATTACACTTCGATGGTGGCATACCCAAAGGGGAACGGTCAAGAGAAAGAAACTAACAAGACTTTGGTCAATATCTTGGCTAAAACGATGGAAGATTTCCCAAGATCATGGGATGACAAAATACCAGCCATTTTATTGGCCTATCAGATGACTAAGAGGAAACCTATATGGTATACATCGTTCTCTCTTATTTACGAAGCTGAGGCAATTCTCCAGGTAGAGTTAGAAGTTCCCTTAACTCGATATGCTTTGCAAAGCAGCATGCTCTCTCAGAATATACACGTACAGTTGGAAGCATTGGACGAACACAGGGATAATGCGATGCAACGCTTTCAAATGTATATGAGGTAGCTCTCCAAGGCATATGATAACTTGGTGAGACCAAGGAAATTCGTGGAGGGAGATCTCCTATGAAAGGCAATAGTTAAACATATTAGGGGGCTTCCTCTACCTAAGTTTGCAGCGAATTGGGAGGGACCTTTCATCTTAAAGGAGGCTCATGACTCAGGTTATTACTTAATTTCTAAGATAGAAAAAGACATGCTATTTAAGATTAACCACAAATGGTTGAAGGTCTATAATGTGTAAGCAATTACGTTTAGGTCCACCAATGTATTTAACTGTTATGAATATACGAGTTTATTTTTGTTTTATGCATGTTCTCTTTATTTTAATTCAAGTAGAGATGAAAGAACCACATAACATATTTCACAATCTATGTAAACAATTGTAACACAAAGAAATGTCATGGGAATAAGTATCTTTTTCCATTTATATACTTTGGGGCATTACAAAATTGGGAGCTATCGCCCAAGAATTACATGAGAAGAAAGGAAAAATACATATACAAAAAACTCACTGACCCAGGAGAAACCACAAATATAGGGAGGAGAAAAAATCTCCACGAAGTCCCGAAGAAGCTTCTAAGCAAGACCTTTCGGCATTAACGGAAACTTCCGACCTGGTCTGTGCTTGCGTACGTTCGATAAGAAGCTTTTCTCGCTTTAGCTTTGCCAAATGCAAAGCTTCTTAGAGATCATCCACCTCCTTATCAATCGCTCCAAGGAGAGGTACTAGCTCGGCCAGCTTGGCTTCATCGGCCCTCTGATCCTCCTGATGTTTTTATAAGAGATCTCTTTGGTTGTCCAACCGTTGGCTCTTCAAATTCTTCAAGTGTAGGATGAGCTAGTTAAAATGAAACCCGTCATGACCCAGCTCCCTCAGATAACCTAGGAATTAGTTGAAGAGGGGTCAGGTCACGTTTGCACTTGGAGTGGTGGCGATTTTAGCAATGACGGTGGCTATGCCTTGGAGCCTATGACTCATAACTATGATGTTTGAACGAAGGCAGTCCACCGTAAAGGTCTCAGGATGATGACTCACAGGTTGGTCAATGACAAAACGATGGTTGGTAGGCATTTGGGGAGAACATTGGAGTACCATCGGGCAGAAAGTGGGGGGAGCCAAGTCGGGCAGAAGAAGCTCACACCCAGATTCGCTCTTCACGGAAGCACCTGTCGTGGAACCTGGATCATTATGGCTCGATTCTATGGAAGAGATAGGTTCACGATGTGGCAAGGAAATAGGCGAAGGAACTTGTGGAGAATCCTCCCGAGTAACCTGAAAACAAATAGACAAAATAATGAATTTATGGAAAATCTTAACAAGTGTTTGGGTTGTTAAGTCACCGTTATAGGTGGAGTTTGTGGAAAATTCTTAACAAGTGTTTGTGTTGTTAAGTCACCATTATGGGTGGAGTTTATGACAAATCTTAACAAGTGTTTGCGTTATTAAGTCATCGTTATAGGTGGAGTTTATGAAAAATTCTTAACAAGTGTTTGCGTTGACAAGTCACCGTTATAGGTGGAGTTTATGAAAAATATTAACAAGTGTTTGCGTTGTTAAGTCACCGTTATATGTGGAGTTTGTGGAAAATTCTTAACAAGTGTTTGCTTTGTTAAGTCACCGTTATAGGTGGAGTTTATGAAAAATCTTAACAAGCATTTTCGTTGTTAAGTCACCGATATAGGTGGGAGTTTATGGAAAAAACCTTAACAAGTGTTTTCATTGATTAAGTCACCTATGCAGGTGGATGTTGAGAAGTTGAGAAATACAGATAAATTAGAAAAGCACCTCAGCAGCAGCAGGAGCGAGAGGGGTAGGTACCATGGTAGCCATTATGTTAGAAATCGTGGGAGGCGGGATCACTACCTCAGAAGCCTCAAAGGTAGGCACGCTCCCCTCGCCAGCATAGGGTACTATGGACAATATGGGAGCATCATCAGAAGGAGATGTTGGACCTTTGAGAGATGCCCCAATGATAGCAACTGCACCAACCTGGGCCTGGGAGGGAAAAAGGCCACTTAGGGCAAAGGGTGGAGAGAGACTTAGAGAAAGCTGCCAATGAAAATCCAAATGTCAGACACAAGAAGTGAACAAGAAGGATAAGACACAGAGATGCACCTAGCTTACCCCCGTTATGGCACTGAAGATAGGAACTGCAGTAATGGGCCTTGATAATGCAGGAGGAAGGAAAATGTTGGCTATCAGTGACGCCACTTCCACCTAAAATAGCCCAACATGTTAGAGCTGATAAATAAACCAATGGGATAAATAAAAGATGCAAGGCTCGTAAAGACATTTACCTGTGGGACACCTTCTTCGACCACAACCAGGGGCAGAGAGACCTCCCCCTCCGAGGAAAACTCAGGGGAAGCTGGAACAGGTGCCTCGGGTTGTCCAGACAACTCAGTAGCACCCACGACGGCATTTTTAGCCGGTGGGAGGAGGAACGACGCGAATAGGTAAGGCTTATTAACGGAGAGCGTGGAAGGGCGGCAGTGGCTGGAGGAGTACTGCAACGTCCCCCAAGAAACGACTCACTGGGGGACTGGGGGGACTGGGAGGATATACCCTCACTTCTTCAACTCCCTGCACCAAAGATATCAGGCAATAAGTAAAGGCGATATGTAAAGAAAAAAAGAACGAGAAATAAAGAATGCACATATACCTCAGATCTAGAGGGAGAACGAGAGGGTATGACCACCGGTTAACGTGGTGAGGGGGCAGCAGCTGAAGGAACTGGGGAGGAGGGGTCCTTATGTGTCTATTTCCTCTGGGACTTAGTACCCAGCGTCTTCTTCCTGGAGCTCGTTGCACCACCAGTTTCCGGCACCTTCGACCTTTTCCTCCTTTTTGCTGTTGGCTCCGTGGGATCAACCACGATCACAGGGAACGTACTCAGAGGAGTAACGACGACTGCACACTGTTGGAATTAAGCGTTTATTTGGGTAACTTCAATCTCCACTCGCCTCCTCAGCTCTTCAGCCAGCTCCAGAGACATAGGAGGTGGAATGGAGGCAATTGGGAATGCCTCCAATGGAGTTTGCGTTTGACCTTTGGCCTTAGCCTTCTTAGACTTGGACTTCCTCGCTTTCTTGGCAGGTGGCTCAGAAGGCCCTTCTCTTGTGGCAACTTAGGCCATGGGGACAGATGGTTTGGGGGTCACAGCGGCCTTGGGTTTCAGGGTGGCAGTTGGGATCATAGAATAATGAGGGGGTAGTTCATGAGGAGACTCCTTAATAGTTTTACTTAAGGGAAACTCAACCCCATGCACGGAGTTCCCCTTTGGACCCAACTCAAAAGAAGAAAAAGAAAGGACTGGGGGATATTGAGGGGGGGAATGGATGTACTCATGAATCATGGATAACTTATCCAGATGGAACTTTGTGGCAAAGGATGTGGATACGTCTCCCTTCCTAGTAGCACTCGGAAGGGTGACACGCCCATTAATGGTGGATGTCACACCAAGCATCGCAGCGACAGTGTAGAAGTTGCATGCCTCAACGAAGGTGGCCTTGGGATGGTTGTTCTGAAATAAAGGTCGAGCCCCATGGTCAAACCCGTATTGCCTGCTGCATCTATCAGGGTTGTAAGGCTCAGAAGTATATACCCATTAAGTATAAGAAGGGAGGAACCCCAGGGTGAAAATAAGAAATATGACTTGTGAAGGATCTTCTATAACCGGGTTAAATTTGATCGTTGTGGCTGTAGTAGGAAAGAAGTCCTAACTATGGGCAAAAGTGGACTCACTACATGGCCTCATTACGAAGGAATCTAGGTTGTCAAAAACCTCCATTATTTCCATTCGGCTTTGCTTCTTGTGGAAACACAGGAGGCATGGCGATTAATACCTTCGTTCACGGGCAAAGAAACTGACTTTGCAGTGATAGTAGGAAAACAGGTATAGAGGAAGCCAGTCAATATGATGGTGTTGGCAAAATTCGCCAAGTTGTAACGGCCCAGTGATCGCTCCATATCAATATAGGTTTGATCCAACCAGGTGTAGAGGGACCCCAAGGCGATGGCGGCCAGAGGTAGGTTGAATCCTCTGGCTAAACGAATTGAAATGTTTATCAGGTCCCTCCTGGGATGATCATTGGGATTTCCAATAAGAAAGAAGCATGAAATTAGTACGAGTATGTAGGCCGGTAGTTCTAGGGAGGTACCTCTACCACGACTCGTTACATCACTAGCATCCTTCGGCGTCGGAGATTTGAAAAAATAATTAATAAGGGGGGAAAATGTGGTTTTATTTGAGGGACCGATGCAACTGTGGCAGATGCGATCCAGCTCAACCCGATCAGTAGCCTTCTCGGTATCCAGGGGCTCGTCGTGATAGGTGAACTCGCCCATGGGCTCAAACCCAAGGAGTTCACAGACATCCTCCTATGTAATAGTAAACTCTCCCCACACAACGAAGAAGGTTTGAGTTGTGATATTCCATCGGGAGACTAGCACTTGAAGTGTCGCATTGTGCTTTGAGGGTGAACTTGCCAAACTAGTAGGCTCGATGCAACCCAACCTTCGCAAGAGCAGTAGCATGGGAGCTCTTCATATGTGTGTGCCAAGCAGTTAAATGGGCTAGTGACCAGCCAAGTGATTCAAAATCGACCTGGGAATAAGGAAAGTCACCACGGTCCAAACGGAAGCGCAAAGTCCCCTCGGGTGGAAGATAGCTCCACTTCGACGAATCCACTTCTTCATCACCCAACAGTAATGGATCGAACTTGGATGAGAAATGGCAGGTATTGAATGCCTCAAAAAATTTATCATCTTCTTCTTCAAAGATGGGTGCCCAATAATAGAATCGTAGTTGCTCTTGGCGAGTAGTGACTAGGGCAGCGCCGCTAAGGGCGGTGGCAGCACTAGCAGCGGCAGAAGGGGAACCTGGATGCGTAGTGGAAACAACCTTGGAAATACTTAAAGAAGCCATGAGAAAGTTCTGATGAGTGGTACAACCGGGTAAGGAGGGCTAAGAACAAGGACAAAGGAGCACAACCGCAAATGGTGGTGCAAAAGGATGAGAGAAGGAGGAGACTGGGTAAAGAAGGGGGCAACAATGGAGGTTGCACACAGTTCACACAGAGTTTCTCTCTGAAAAGGCGGGGAGCTTGAAGAAAATAAATAAGATGAAGATATATAAGGGTTTTGAAATAAAAGAGACGTTTGAAGGGTTTTAAACTCGACGATTGGAGTTTCCCACCATCACACGTGCAAGGGCCGCCCTTAATCATTTCGAATGAACACGTGGCACATCGAGAAGGGTCTCGATAGCTAAAAAGACAGCGTTACGTCGAATACAAAGTGACGTCTGGGGAATAGAAAGGGTTGCCTTCCTAACCAAGTTTATGTTTTGGCACCAAATTGGTGTCAGACTTATCCACCAACGCCTAACAGCAAATATGTCCCAACGGTTTAAAAAAGCTACGAAGTCCCCTCACCACAGGTCCAAACATTGTTTGAATTTTGACTCAATTACATCAAGGATAATTTATGCTTTTTTGAATATAGCGAAGCATTATAAGAGAGAATTTCACTTTCCAAGAGATCAAACGGGTATTCGAGAAGGTTAGTAGGTCTTTCGGGAAAATTTCAAATAAGTAAAGCCAGAACGATTGAGGCTCAGCATGAGGAAAAAGTGGCGATGCCCCTTCGCCCAAGCCTTATTAAGTTATGGCGCTTCGACTCAGGTACATCGGTGAGAATTTTACTTTTTCCAGGAGTTTATAATGATGCGGCTCTAACGAAGGAAATAGGGCCAGATTTTTTTTCGTGAAGAGTGGGTTTATCATCGAATTGAGAAGTTTTCGTGTAGACATTTCTTATTTCAACAAAAAATCTCTCCACAAAGGGGAAAATGTTGAGGGGGCTTGAAGGTAATCCTGAGATTATGGATAATCTCTTAATTGGCAAGTGTTCGAGATTAAGCAACCGAAGCAGCTCAAGCGTGGCAACTCAAGTGCGACAACTCAGCGAGGAAGCTTGGCATGGCAACTCGTACTTTAGTTGGTTGTGTTAGTCATATTGTATTTCTATTTTTATGTTGACTATAAGCTATAATGGTTTTAATGTTATAACGAGATTAATAATGAGTTTGTGTGAGGTCAAACGGTACTCGCGAGAGACTAGGCTTGGCAGGTCCTGGGAAAGCTTTCATGCTCTATCGAATGACCTTGCCGTGGTAACTTTAGAGGGACCTGGTTTGGAGGATTGAGAAGTGAGGAACCATTGGGGCTTGTCTTGACCATCTTAGATACACCTGGTAAAAACACCTAAGGACCCTAACCGTGGAACCTCGAGCGGAGCAGCTTGGAGTTCCATCGGGTGTTGAGTTATGAACAAAATAACCCTCTACTTAATGTCACATCTACTGTAGGTGATGTCACTAGGAACCTAAACAATGTTAAACTTGCACTTGAGTAAACTACGGTGGTGAGCCACCTCTGCGACGACAGCCCTCTGACACACAATGGTTAGGAAAAAGGCATGTCTTGGCATTTAATGTGTATGATGTGGAGACAACTAGTGCATCAGGCATTTAATGTTTTGATATAAAGTGTGAGGGATGTCTTTCATAATCTTTAATTACTGAGTTGCCTCGGGGGTGGCTTGGGGGGCTATTTAAGGACCCCAACCACCTTTGAGGAGATGGATGATCTTTCGAGAGTTTAGGGTTATTGCTAGAGAGAATACACATCAGAGAGAATTATTGCGAACCAGAGGGTTTATTGACCCACCATTGTTATTTAATACGAAGCTTTTAATACTTGACAGAGATTCTTGAGGGTTTTTTGTGTGTTTCTACCTGCCTACCAAGGTCTATCTAGGGTGCTTACTTCTCTCTCCCTCTAGCTAAGTTACTTCCAAAGTTCATTATTATTTCTTGAGTTATACACGAGAGACTTGTGAGATCAAACTTAGCTTCTCTTCATTAGGGCCTGTGTTTGTATGCCCTATCATTAATCCGGAGTTGTGGCCAAATTAAATTATCATTACCATACTCAAACAGGGGTTACGCCTCCATCTATAATCAAAAGTACACTCTTACACACTGAATACCCTTTCTAACGGTCCACCCCTTGCCCGATTCTAACCTACGGTATGGACGAACGATTCATTTTACTCTAAAACATGATCGGGCCCTTCTGGGTCCCGGTTGACAAGGGTCAACTTTCCAAATTGAGAGAAAGACTTTGGAATATAAAAGTACATCTCCTAACCTTTCCAACGATTTGCCCCGTGTGTGATTCTGACTTACCATGTGGATGAAGGATCCGTTTGCGCTCGATAATCTCCGGACCAAAGGACTGACATGCGCTTTCAAGCTAAATTTGACCCAAAGTCAACTCCCAGACCCGGGATCGGTCCAAAGGACTCTCGGAGGCCTCTAATATACCTTTATAATGGTATGCCCCATGCACGCATCAGATCAACGGTTTGTGCTCTAAAGTCATTTTTCCAGAAAAGTCCGCACGAGACTTCTAATTGGAAGGTTCTAAACCCTGCCTATCGGAACAGTGTCAAGGGTGACCTGCTAATAGGCACCCCCTGTGATATGCTGATCGGTAACCCCCTGACACTATAAATAAGGTCCATGACCTCATTGCTAAAGAGAGAGCAAAAACCCATCAGCATCAGTGATCTTAGCAACATTCTCTTGAAGTCAGTGAATTTCCATATGAGAAGTTCGATTAAAGCCTAAATACCCAGCTTTTTCACACCTAATTTGGAAAATATCCTTCTCTCTCATCAACATCCGTCAACATTCAAAGGAGTTTATCCAAGATCCAAGCTCAAGCTCCAAAAGAAGGTCCAATTCCTTCTCCTTCTCTTCAAATATATTTTTTTGCATAAATTACTTTAGATTCATAATCTAGTTTCATTCTAGTTCATACATATTAACATCTACGATTTTATTAGTATATTGCACATACTCTATTTTTCATAAAAAAAAACCAAAAAATAAATAAAAGAGGGTTACACCCGTAAATTCTGAACGGAATTATCCACCACACTTTTTCCAAAACTAGAAACACATTTTCTACACACACACCCCTAATAAAATTCTGTTTGAATCTATGGGATAAACCCCACCCCTATTCTATTTTCGAACTACGTGGACTTTGATGCCTTTATAGACAACGTAGGCGTCTCAGATTAAAATTCGAGACTCGCGTCCAATTTTCTAGTCTTCTAATTTCTATCATTTTCATAATTTCTCAAATTCCTCATTTTCATCACACATATACATATATCATAATGTTGTTCGCGTTTCATCCCTCACATATTATCGTTTCCCAATAAACGATGAATATTGTAATGAACGCTCATATTTTATCTTTTACATTTATTACTATTTTGGGTATATTCCTACGGATGACCTCACCCTATGTTTTCCATGATATAGGTCAAACGATTCTAATCTCCATTATATAAACACATGATACACTTCACGGGGATACACTCAACTCAACTCAACTCAACAAAGCCTTTTCTTAATTATTTGGGGTCGGATACATGAATCCTATTTTTCCATTCCATTCTGTCCAGTGCAATATACTCAGTTAAACCACATGACATCATGTCCTTTTTTATAATATCCCACCAAGTCAATTTAGGCCTACCTCTACCCCTTGTGTTACCATCAATACTAACTAAATCACTCTTCCTTACAGGAGCATCCATTGGTCTACGCTTGACGTGTCCAAACCATCAAATTCAATTTTCTCTCAATTTATCTTCTATAGGAGCTACTTTTACCCTTTCACGAATTTGTTCATTTTTAATTTTATCCTTTCGAGTTTTACCATAAATCCATCTTAGCATTCGCATCTCCGTCACACTCATTTTCTGCACATTTTGTTTCTTGGTTGCCCAACACTCTGTCCTATATAACATGACGGGTCTAATGGACGTCCTATAATATTTACCTTTTAACTTCAAAGGTATACGCCTATCACCCAAAACTCCAGTAGCACTTCTCCACTTAACCCAGCCTGCTCTAATCCTATGAGTAACATCATTACTAATATCTCCATCTTTTTGGATAATCGATCCTAAATAACGAAAATTATCATTTATAGGTATCTCTTGACCCTTCAATTTCATCACATCTCCATTTTTCCTCCTATTACTACTAAAATTGCACTACACATATTCTGTTTTAGTTCTGCTTATTTTAAATCCTCTTGTTTCTAAAGTTTCTCTCCACAATTCCAACCTAGCATTAATCCCTGTCTTAGTCTCATCCACTAAAAGAATATCATCTTCAAATAGCATACATCATGGCACCTTATCTTGTATTTTTCCAGTCAACTCATCCATAACAAGCGCAAAGAGATAAGGACTTAATGTTGAACCTTGGTGTAGACCTACCGTAATTGAAAATTCACTACTTTCTCCGGCTGAAGTTCTTACTGTAGTCATTGCACCATCATATATATGCTTGATCACATCAATATATCTGTGAGTCACTACTCTTTTATGTAGAACCCACCATATTATATCTCTGGGTATCCTATCATACGCCTTCTCTAAATCTATAAAAATCATATGAAGATCCTTCTTTTTCTCCCAATACCTCTCCATTAATCTCCTCAATAAATAGATTGCTTCCATTGTTGACCTCCCAAGCATAAACTCAAATTGATTCTCAGATACTGTTGTCTTTAATCTCAATCTATATTCAATCACTCTCTCCCAAAGTTTCATTGTATGACTCATTAACTTAATACCACGATAATTTGAACAACTTTGTATGTCCCCTTTATTTTTATAAATAGGTACTAAAACAAATTTTCTCCATTCATCGAGCATCCTATTAGTCATTAAAATTCTATTGAATAATTTTGTAAGCCATGATATTCCATCCTCCCCTAAGAACTTCCAAACCTCAATAGGGATTCCATCTGGTCCTAAAGCCTTCCCTGTTTTCATCTTTTTTAGAGCAATCCTTACCTCTGTTGTCCTAATTCTGCGAAAAAATATATTTTCTCGAGTCTCCCTAAGTTCCTATATATCTAATCTACTCCCATTATCTCCATTTAATAACCTCTCAAAGTAGTTTTTCCATCTTTCCATAATTTCATCATCTTTGACAAGGACTCTCGAATCATCCCTTTTGATACACTTAACGTTATTAAAATCTTTTGTTTTCCTGTCCCTAAGTTTAGCAAGCTTATAAATACTTTTCCCCTTCTTGTGTACCTAATTTTGTAATCATCATACGCTTTTAACTTAGCATCTCTTACCACTTTCTTAACTTTCTTTTTAGCCCATTTATATTTCTCAAAATTTTCTTCATTTCTATTTGTTTGCCATGTTTTAAAGCACTCCCTTTTAATTTTTACTATATTTTGTACTTCTTCATTCCACCACCAAGTTTCTTTAGACCGTGGCCCCTTGCTTTTTGATTCTCCAAGAATTTCTTTTGATATTCTCCTAATGCATGTGGCTATCTTATTCCACATTATGTTAGTCTCTTCTTCAGTATTCCATGTTGCTTCATTTAATAATTTATCTTTAAATAGTTATAATTTATCTCCTTTCAAGTTTCACCACCTAGTTCGTGGGTTAATCTTCACTTTTCGCACTCGTGATTGATTTTTAATATTTATATCCAACACCATTATCCTATGTTGTGAGTTTAAGCTCTCTCCTGGGATAATCTTACAATCTTTACACGTTAATCGGTCTCCTTTTCTAGTAATGAAAAAAATCTATTTGGCTCTTGTGCGTTCCACTTTTATAAGTTATTAAGTGTTCAAGCCTCTTTTTAAAACATGTATTAGTACAAAATCATAAGCCATTGCAAAATCTAAGATAGACTCTTCCCCGTCGTTCCTATCTCCAAAACCATATCCTCCATGCACTATCTCATATCCTACACGATCTTCTCCTACATGGCCATTAAAATCTCACCCTATATAGATTTTATCACCTACGGGTATTTATTGAATTAGTTCATCCATTTGTTCCCAAAATTGTACTTTAGTGTGCTCATCGAATCCTACTTGAGGTGCATAAGCACTAACAATATTAATTTTGTTTTCACCTAATACCAATTTTACAAGTATAAGTCTATCACCTTTCCTAATAACGGTTACGATATCGTCCTTAAAGTTCATATCTACTATTATTCCAACTCCGTTCTTAATTCTATGTTTTCCTGTATAATAAAATTTAAATCCTGTATTTTCTATTTCTCTAGCTTTCTCACCGACCCATTTAGTTTCTCGTAAACAAGCTATGTTAACTTTTCTTCTTATTATGGTATCTACTAACTCCATCCCTTTTCCTGTCATAGTCCCTATGTTCCAAGTCGCTAACCTAAGTCTAGTATCCTGGACTAGCTTCTTTACCCGCACACGTCCAGCTTTTTGCAGGAACCCTTGCGTATTTATCGTCGCATCCGGGCGCCGATGCGACGCCCTTTGCCTATTTTTCGAGACACCCAGTGGCAAGCGCAACACCCCTTGCCTATTTTTCGAGACATCCGGTGGCAGGTGCAACGCATCGCTTAAGGGGAATGCCCTAGCATTAGCACGTATATTCATAGGATTCATGCTCATAAGGATCTGACAAAGTTTTATGCTGGCTGTCAGCTACCTAATGCAACCCTCCTCCTTTATCCAGGCATGGGACCGGAAGTGTAAAAAAATATAAGAAGTTGAGCACGACACAGACGGAGTTATACACTTCATGGGGATAAAAAGGAAAATATTAACATTTGTTCGTGAGAGACCGAAAGGGAGGGATGGGTGCCTAACACCTTCCCATTCTGTAACTTAGCCCCCAGACCTCCGATATATTGGTTTCGCATGCATCAGTTTTGTCCTTGATGCCTCTCTCTTGAGGTGGCAACATATTCTTTTGCCTGTTTTGAGTAAAATCGGCTGGCGACTCTATCTCTTTACATTCACCCCACACCGACGACGACCGAAGCCCCTTTTTCAAAGAGAAGGGTGCGAGACCGCAACACAGTTTCTTTCTCGGGGGATCCTCCTTCTCCTTTCCCCTCAGAATGAATACCGCACCGACCAGGATGGCCAAAGTAGGCATTCTCAAATTAGTATCAGAGCAAATTACGCTAATTTATCGCGTATTCCTATTTTTGTAAAAATTGTGTGATATTGATTTTTTTGAAAAATATAATTTTTGAAAGTTTGTCACAATGTTTCCAAATGAAAATTTATATAGTCGATTGCCAATTTTTGACGGGTCTAATTATGCTTACTAGAAAGCCCAAATGAAATTCCATTCAAAAGAAATCGATGAAAGAGTTTGGGTCTTTTGTGGAAGAGGTTGGAATCCTCCCACTATCACCGCAAATAATGTCACTAATTTAAAACCCGTGTCAGATTAGACTAAGGATGAGTTTTGGTGGAGCACTTACAATTCATGAGGGCTTAGTGAAATTTTCAATCACGTCACCCCTGATGAGTTCCGATGTATTATAACGTTCACCACATCTAAATAAGCGTGGGATATTTTTCAACTCACCTACGAGGGCACTAACGCGGTCAAAGAGTCTAAAATTCAAAATTTGATCACTTAGTTGGAGACAATCACTATGTTAGAGACTCAGTGTTTTGACGAGTTTTATGCATGTTTGTCTGATATTGTCAACACTAGTTTTAACCCAGGTGAGCCTATACCTGATTCACGAGTGGTTAAAAATATTTTAAGATCGCTGCCTAAACGTTTTATCCCTAAAGTGACTGTTTTGAATACCTTAGGAAATTGGAATCGTCTAAAATTAGAAGAGTTATTAGGAGACCTACAGACGTATGAAATTGATATGTTTTACAACATTTTCAAACCTAAGGATAGAGGGATAGCGCTTAAAGCCCAATCTAAGAAAAAGAAAGTGATTTTTTATGATTCTGAGTCTGAGGACGAGTCTGAGTTTGGCATGGCCCTGCTTGCAAAGAATTTTAAAAAAATTCTCCAGTTTTCAAAATAAAATTCTTCCAATAAAAGATTTTTGGAGAAAAACAAAAGGAAAGATAAGGCCAAAGAAAGAAGTGAGAAAATGAAAGAGGGTGAAGAAAAGTTTGAAAAGTTTAAATGTTTTGAGTGTGAGGGGAGAGGGGACAAGTCATTTGAGTGTCCTACTAGACTTAGGAGAGAGGGAAATAAAGTTGTTATGCTAGTGACCCTGAGCGATAGTGAGGAAGATGTGAATGATTCCAAGGATGAGTCTTCACAAAGAAAGTGTATTGCCTTTTTAGCCAGTTATAAGAGCACACCTGGTTTGTCTCACAAAAATGAGGACACTTGTGCACGTGATACCCCCGATGAGGTTTTAAGTGTTTATAGCGAGTCTGAGAGCGAGTGTGCTAGTGATGATGAAAGTGAGCTCTAGATTGCATTTTGAGAGTTGTACGCCGAGACCTTGAAGACTAAAAAATTGAATAACAAGTTGGGTCTCAAGGTGAAATATTAAGAGAGAGAGATTGAGAATTTGAAGGAGTTTGAGGAAAAAGAAAGTCAACTCGAGAAAGTGAAGGTTTCTTTGAGTGAGCAGTTGATTACTTTGAATAGGGAAAAGAGTGAACTTATGGCCCTCGTGTCACAATTAGAGACAAATCTTAAGCACGCTCTGGAGGCTAAAGTCACTTTGGAGAATGCATCTAATAAGGTGGGAAATATGGTTCTAAATCCGATTTTGGGGAGTAGTGAGAGTTTAGGAATAAGTTATGACGGTGCCTCTACTTCATTTGTTGCACCCGAGCCGATTCCTACTTTAGAGTTAGATTCACATGACTCTCGACCCGGACAACCTAGGCGTCCCGTAACTGTTAAAAAAACACGTCCTAGAGTTTTTGAGAGAGGTGTTTCAAGGCCTGTTTATGTTTTCTCCCATTAAAAAAAGAGAGGACACTTTAGGGAGTTTTGTTTTAAATTGGGTTATATATCACACTTTACTCCTCCACATGTTCGCACATATGAACCTACCCATGATAATTTGCTTGCACATAATGATAGAAGGTTTGCACACATTCGAGAGAAAGTAAAGTTTTTGGTCAATACTTCTCATGCTTTGATGTAGTTGTTTCAAAAGATGTCACCGTCTTTGGAAAACTCTGTTGCACTTACCGGTTGAGGTCTAAACATGTTTGCTAGCATAGGTTGATTTACATGATGTTATCTTATGCCTATTTCTAGTATGTACCATTTGTTTTATACTTTGTTACCATTATTATTTGCTTTTCTTATTTTCGGTACTGTTTTAGATCTGTTTGCCCATTCCAGGAACTGTATTCTCAAAGTTTTTCCCACCGGACAAAACTACATTATTTTTTGGGATTACTGTGTTCTCTTTCGAGCGAGATCACATGTCGCACGATGTTGTCATTCTAACGACAACTATTTTTGTTTGAGCGACTCTGTGTTTCGTTTGAATGACATGATTGGGTTTTCTGGAGTTATCTATTTGCAGTCCTCTGTTTCATATTGATATATTATTTGGTACTGCTGGGTTGTTTTTGAACAGTGTTCAAAAATACAAAAAAGATTTTCTTTTTTATAAAATTTTTGAAAAATTCAAAAAGAGTTTTGTATATTGTTTACACCTTATATGAATTGACATTTAGGTTGACCAAGTCACAACTTCATGCCATATTCATGTGACTATTTGATAGTATTTGAGATAATATGTTGTGTCATTCATGTACTTTACAAAGTTTGAAGTCTTTGAGATAACGAAATGTTGCTACCTACATGATTGACTCTTCTTTTCCTTCATTGCACACATGCACGAATTTATTTGACTCTTATGCTTGTCTATCACATGTTGGCTGAGTGTTTCCATCTCAATTCTATTTATACAATGAACCAAATGCGATAAAACGTGACAAAAAGTAGTGCATACGTTAGTGAGTTTGTGTGTTTAGTTTTGAAAGACGGGGAGGGGCTACGAAAGGTACTCATTTATCCTTTGCGATTAAGCCACCGTTTAAATGGATCTAAAAAATTGAGGAATTGAAAATTATCCGTGGTCCAATGAGGTTTAAAAGAGCGCCCCCCTAAAAAAATAAAAATAAAAATTAGAGGGCAATAAAAAGAAAATATATGCCAAAAATGGGCCAATTGATTTTAGTTTCATCACCTCATAAGAAAAATAAAAATCACTATCTTTTAATGATGGAGTTTGAATGAAACTTTCAATGGTTTGCACATCCTTGAAAGTCATGAGAAAGCATTACATAGTGTTGGACGTTATTGGTGTGGAAATCATTTATACTCTGATTTGTTGATATGATTAAAATGATGTCATCTAAATTCAATAATTTTACACCAAAGGACTATTTTTTATGTTCATTCGTTAGGAGTACACTTATGCATCTTGCATATATGATATGATTGATTTGATTTTCCAATCGAATGTGTTCACACCCATTCATTTCGTTTCCATGATTTCGTTGTGTTAGTGTAAATTCATGGCGTGTGATTTTGTAACATCATTTTTTTCATTTTTTGTATGAAAATTTTGAAAAATCTAAAATAGTTTGTTGTCTTGGTTTATCGTGACATCCCAATTTTCTTTAGGTGATTTATTCTTTTCCTTGTCTATTTCGGACAAATAAAAAGGGGGAGAATGAATTATGATATTATGGGGGAGTTTTAGTATGGAGGAGATTTGATTATGCTTTCATGTTTATGCTTTATATCTTTTGAAACTCAATACGTCACGATGTATTTTTCTTTGTCTCATATGTGTAGGTACAATTGAAGATTTTGGATGGCACACCCTGATGAGAAAAGCTTGAAGGTTGTGAAAAGTTGATCGTTGAAGCTAAAATGTGAAAAGTTTGAAGACTCGTCAGTTTATCTTTCCACGTTTTAGTTTATTGGGAAGGTAGATTTGTATAGGTTATTTGAGATTGATAATTCTGATATTTTTATTTTGTACCAACATAGAAATAAGTGGAGATCTGTAAGGACATTGGTTGTCATAATTAATTTTTTCGTATACCACCACAAGTTGCTACAAGTTGTCTACAAAGACCAATCCGAATTTCAAGAAAACTTCAACATTCAAGCCCAACAAGGATGAATTTGGTAAAATGTGTTTAAGTTCCATTTACATTTTACATTAAAAGTGCTGGGATATTTTTGTGAAAGATAAAATATTTTTCTATTTCTGAAAAATTATTTTAAATGGTTTTAATTTTTCAAAAATATTTTATCATAATTTTTTTTGGATAAATATTTCTGATCTCATGAACAATCTTCAGCTTGAAGTTTCCAAGATATTTAAAAGACTGAAGGTTTTTGAGTTACGTGTATGATGTCGTTCGAACGACATCGTACCCAGTTCAAACGAGATTGAATCTCACTCAAACGACATCATGTCATTCGAACGAGAAGTGTTGTTACCAGACACATCACCGCCTTGATTTTTAATATAAATTGAGTGTCAAACTTCTCGATTTTCGTATGGAGAAAAACTGGTTTTGACAGAATACAATTTTATATTATTCTCCAACCATTTGGGGGTTTATAACTTTTGTTTTACAATTCACAATCCCAATTGCTTTTGTGTGAGTTGTTTTTGTGGAACCTAAAACATAGTTTGCTGGATTCTTTGTGGGGAGATCTCTACAACCGAGAGCTACATGCTATTGTGCAGTGGTTCACTATGAAGTTCATGACTGCGTGTCATTGAGGATCTTCTGTGTCTTGATTATTTGCTAGAGACTGCGTGTTCTTGTGGTATAGTTGCATGCGAACCATTACTGATTTTTAGTCGATGCTTTGAAGGTTTGATGAAGAAATCGTGCGTTACACTTGCGGGCGATTATCAGGTTTTATGTAAGTCAATGGTCCTATAAACTTGTCAAAGTTCTATATATAAAAAGGTTTTGCCCTGAGGAGATTTTCCTGAATTTTGTGTCGCATATTTTATTTATGATGTTTTGACACTTGCACGCACATAGATATTTGAGTTTAAGGGTTGAATTGTTTTGATTCATAAATTGACACTAATTAAATAAGTTTGTGATTGGAATTTGCACATCTATTTGAATCTTTATTACACATAGGCATTCTCGGTTACCTAGGGTAAAAGGAGTTAAAAGTCCTACGACGAATGTGTTAACAAAATGACGTATTTCCAATTACTTATTTAACTCAAGAACTTATTTTTATATCCTTGCGAATCACTTAGTATTGGGTTCTTGCATTCCAACCCTTGAAAATCTAGTCGTACATGACGTTACTAATGAAATACACGATTTTGATGTTGCATGTGAATTTATCCATAATTATAATGTATCTAAGCATGCAAGAATGACTAAACAATGCAAGATATTCAAAAAGATAATTAAAGGCAAAGATTAAAGGAGAGAAAGGTAACTTATACTGATTATTGCATGAAAGAGCTCTACAGAGCATAAATTTGGTGCCAAAATATTCTATTAGGTTCTTCCCTCATTTTCACCTCTCAAAACTAGATTATGGAAAAGTTAGATATGACTAATGTTAGTTTACAACTCAAAAAACCCATTTTTACAAGAGTCCTAAACCCATACAACTCTAGGCTAAAAAATAGGGCCAAAATTCAAAATTCTGCTTCTGGTAATTTGTCACATTTCTAGAGCATGACTAATGGCGAACCGGTTCACCCACCAGTTCATGCCTAGCCTCTGCCTAAGTGATGCCTTGTGTGCACGAAATTCTCTTATTTATGATTCTGCCATTAGATTTTCTTCTCAACTTCAAATGCGCATAATTTATTCATCGCACCTCGGATTGAGGTGCCGTTTTTTCTACTGTTCTTGTGACTTCAATATATTAAAATTTACAAGTCCACCTCCGAACTAAGGCTAAAAAATTATGAAATTGTCCTTCAACTCCCTTTCCTTGGTTTCTTTCACTGTTTCGGGGTCTCTCCTGCAGTTACTTACATGAAATACCTGTAAAAACATGAGAAATATATATATATATATATATATATATATATATATATATATAAAGAAATACTCACCAAAAATGGTTAGTAGCATGAATATGAGATCGATCTAGTCTATTTATACCGCAGGGGACCATAAAAGAATCGAAATAAAAGGGATAAATATGAAATATTTATGCCTCATCAAATCTCCCTAACTTAGAATGTTGTGTGTCCTGAGCAATGTAAAAGCATAAGAATATGAGTTAAAGAAATTTGCAAAAACTTTATTGGTATAAAATACCTCTTTTGTGGGCAAGCGATTGCATTTAGCATATGCAACAAGCCATAAAACCTTTACGCTACCCTAGTAGGGCGAGTGGTGTCTCATGAGGGTTGGCAGTGAATATACCCACAAAATTAGTTTTTCGACTCAAAGAAAAAATCAAAATACTTAAAAATTGTACAATTTAAACTCACCAAAACAGTCACCTTAAATTCATATTCAAGAATCTCAATTTGTTATGTGTATGTGCGATGCTGAAAATTAAACTGCCAACTTCCACCGATTGATCATTACGTTACTTTCCAAAAATTCATTTTGATTCAAGTTCTCACGGATGCACTCATAAACGAATCACTCGGAATGTGCCTATTTATCTCGGTGTATGTGATTTATAAGAGTAAATATAATGGAACATAAATTCACGAACACAAATTTGAAAGACGAATTTTTTATGGTGAAAAGATCTCATCATTGAAATTACGGTCATTGGAAAATGGGAGACATCGCCTCTTATTCACACTAATTAATCTCTCTTATTATTTTTTCGTGTCTTAGGTTCTCCACGAGGTAATTAATTTCATTATTCCAACTCAATTAGGTCTTTCTCAGGTTATAAGGTGTATTGGGTAAAAAAGGGACGGTAAAAAAATTTGGAGTTGCATAATTTTCTTGCTTACAATGTCGTACTTTTCAGGCATTTTATATTTTTCTTCATTTTCAAATTTATTTCCCACGTTTTCTCATTTTTTTTATTCTTTTTCTCTCTTCTTTTTTTTTGCTGAGCATTTTCTTTTTCTTTCCCCTTTTTATTTCACCATTTGGACTTATTTAATGGACTTTTGTTTTCACAACTGCGGGCAAAATGGGTTTTTCAGGTTATCAAATGAAATTGAAAAATTTTATTAGGTTCAAAATGGCTAGCAAAAGGATAATTTTTCATTAATTTTTTTGGCTAATATTTTTGGTTAACAAATGATGGTCTAATTTCATTTATCCAAATTACTTATCATTTTACCATATGCGTGTGGAGATTATATTTAATTTTGAAACATTTTTGGCGCGTTTTCACGACAACATCTCCCTCGTTTCCTATAACCGATCAAAACAAAGGAATAAAGATCTTCAATGACCTTTTTGAATGCTGAATTGATCTTTGAGTTAACCATTAACTGAAATTAATTTAATTACTCGGAAAAAGTGATAGGCTCGAAATCTCACCGGGTTAGTTAATCTCCACACATATTCGTAAAGTCTTCAGTTTTTGCTCAATTTTCATCTTTGGTCAATTTCGACTTTATGCATTAAGTTTTTACAAATTGAGACTTTAAACAAAAAAATTAGTGATATTTTTGAAGATTTTAAATTCTATTTTTTATTTATTTTGAAGAAAAATATTTTTAGCTTTTTCAAAATTTTTCGGCATTTTAAAAAGTTGTGAAGTTTTTAAAAGACGCACTTGTCACCCCCCCTAACTTAGACTTTTGCATTGTCCTGAATCAAAAGGACTAATATTTAAGGAAGAAAAAGAATAAGTGTGAAAATAAAACAAGCAAAGATTTAAAATGCAAAAGACATTATATAACTCCAACACACTACTAAAAAATACAACAAAAATCACCCCATATGCATCGGGGGTGCGATGACCTCTCTCTCTCCCCTAAAACTTACCCAACCCCATAAACGGGGTCCAATGCTCTCTTCGTCTCCATCTTCTTCACATCGTGAGCCAATAATCGGAACAAGTGGGGATCACCCCCATTGATATGGGGGACACCCTGAGGCTCGTAATGCATGATGCAAATAAAATAAATGGAGTGCCCAATCACCTCAAAACAACATTATTCCGACCTTAAGAAAATATCTCGATGAACAATGGAAGGACACGCTAAACCTAGATTCCCTTTATAATCAAGAATGCATGGATTAGGCTGTAAATCTGATAGAACACTAGTCTTCTCCTCGATCGCATTCGAAAACTCAAATGGCATGGGTGGATGGTCACAAAGAAGGAATTTATCTATCCCATCCTTCCATTCGTTCTCTTCTAAGTGACTAAATGAGTTCAATAGGGATTGGACTTCGGCATTGAGGTTCTCATCCACTGGCCCAAATTCTTTCTTAAATTTTTTTAGGCTCATCTCTCCTAACTCTCTCTCTTGCTCACTATCCAAATCCCCTATCTCACTCTCATATAACCTCTCTCCCCCACTCACATCTATGTGCTTGCTTTCGGTCTCAATGTACGTGACTAAACATGCTTCATATATCTCTCTCTTAACGTCAGAGTTATCGCTCTCACTTGATGTTACAATGCGTACCCCTAACGTCTCTCTCGTGTGATTCCTTTCAACATGTGCGTGTACCATCTCTTTAATAATACCCGTCTCATGTAATTTGCGCCCATCAGCCTCGTGCTTATTGATGTGGAAGATATTTTTTTTAGAGTCATATTCCCGAATGTGAGTTGCATTTGCCCATAGAGTGTATTAATAAATGGATTAGCCATAGCTATGAATGGGCGGACAAGGATCGCGGGAACATGATTACTTGCTGACCCGGACGGATCTTTGTCCCAAATGACAAAATTTACAAAGAAGTAGAAAGTGTCAACTTGGATTATCACGTCCTCAATAATCCCCCAAGGTATCTTCATGAAGCGGTCCACGAGTTGGAGAGTGATCTTAGTGGGATTGAGGTCCCCCAAATCTAATTACCTATGGATATAGTAAGGGCAAATGTTAACATTCTCCCCTAAATCTAATAAGTCTCTCTTGATGAGGTTCTTTCCAATGATGCACGAAATGGTCAATGCACCCGGATCTTTAAACTTCGATGGGAGGTCACTTAAAAGAATTGAAATCACATTTTATTCTAGGAAAACATTCTTTTTTCACCTTTAATCTACATTTCGCCATCTGTAAGTCCTTAAGGAACTTTGCATAGGTGGTAATTTTCTTGATTGCCTCAAGAAAAGGTAAAGTAAGCTTGACTTGCTTTATCTCATCTAGCACATCTTCATGGGAGGCTCCTTTAGGAGGAGGAACCAATCGCTGAGGGAAAAGCATGAAAATGGGAGATCTCACTACAACCTCAGGCCTAATAGCTCCATCATTATCATTCTCATTCAAGGTGTCATCTTTGACCTCTTTCGTGTTCGGCGAAACCTCCTTATCTGTAAGCTCGTTGTGTGCGGGAGGTGATAAAGCAATAAATCTTCCACTACATAGAGTGGTCACGGATTGACATTACTCTTTATTATCGTTAGAAGTAGGGATAACACTAGTTTGACCTTGGGGAGGTCTTTGGCCTTGGGCTGGAAACTTACCCTTCTCTTGGATACTTAAGGATGACTGCAGCTTATAGATCAATGCTTTTTATTCAGTAAATTTTTGCGCATTTTGAGCGTTGATAGCTAATTGGGTTTGCATAAATTGGTTCAAAGTGTCCTCGATATTTCTATGTAGTGGGGTGATATAAGGCACATGAGGTGGTTCTTGCATAGGTGGAGCTTATTAGAAATTAGATATCGGTGGCGGAGGTGGGCCAACATTTGAATTAGGATTCATCGCAGCATGCCCATAATTGAAACTAGGGTGATTCCGCCACGAAGGGTTATAAGAATTTTTGTGAGGGGCATTAAAATTATCCTTAAAAGCTTGTACTGCTTCCACTTTCTCTTGAAGCATCACTTTATAGGCGGGTATTGTCGGGCATTCCTTTATTATATGTCCCTCCTCATAAATCATACACACCTCTTCTATAACTGCTCAAGTGGAGCTGAATGTTTCTCTTCCTCTCAATTCGAGTACGTCTTCCAACCTCTTGGAAAGTTTGTTGTTTAAAGCTTCAACTCTACTTATTTGTTTAAATGATAAAGTTCGGACGCAGAAGGGTTTGAGGACATTTGTCGAGCCCGGGATTGGGTGTTTGGATCGTATATGTCCCATGCTTGAGTAGTCTTGCCGACATACTTAAGGTGAGCCTCCACATCGTTCGCGTCTAACCCTAGAAATTCTTTGGAGCATATGGTTTCAGCAAGTTTTTTGGAACTTAATCCTAGCCTGTGATGGAAAAAGGAGATGATTCTCCATTTCTAAAACCCATGGTGTGGGTACCTCGTTATCGAAGGGCTTTTTTTTGTAGGAAGAGGGACGGTACCTCCACAAGTGTTATTGATGAATAGAGAAATACCTTCTTTAGGTGGCATAATCAGTAGAACATGCCTCTACTAGATAGCTTACATGACATATCCTCTTGAATACAACTAACCTGACTTAAACATAAATTAGGATCTTTATAATAGATAGCCCTTGTAAGAATATAAGGACAAATTGAACAAATTAAAGCTAGCTTGGATCCTGACAGGGACGATATAAAACCCCATTTACACTTAGACATACATAAAATTTGGAAGACCCCATGAATCCACTTTAATTAGACCCTTCAATTGTTTTAGAAACTCCCCTATTGAGTGGGAGAAAACTTCTTTTTCGTTGATACTACATCTTTTAGCCAAAAAATTAACCACTTGATTTGCTTCCCTATGAGAATACTGAAGAGAGTACTTAAAATCCTTTAAAAGATTTTTAATGATATTAATAGACCAAGATATTTTCTAAGGAATTTGGGCCTTTCCTTGGAGAATGTCTATAATAACTATAAAGTCACTCTCTATAATTACTTCATACTGATCTAGATCCTTTAGAAGCTACACTCCACTCTTCATCGCCAAAACCTCTGCTTCCATGTTAGAAACTACCCTAATTGAAGCACTAAAAGCTCACAACATTTCTCCTTTCTGATTTCTTAGGATTCCTCATATCCCTCCATTGCCAGGGTTCCCTATCGCATTACCATTAGTATTAAGCTTTAATACACCTGAAGGGAGGGGAGATCCATCTGATTTTCATCCTTTTTTTACCTGTTTGGGGAATTTTCCTTGAACTACAAAGAGTTTTTAGATATTTGACCTAATAAAAAAACAAGTTTAGCATTTGAGGAACCACTATCATACCTACATATATTTCTGTGCAACCATAAGCACCAACAAGTTAGGAATGGAATAAGAAAATTAATCACTAGATCATCTTTAGTCCCCTGAAACAACCATTGAAAAAGAATGCTTCTAACTCCTCCCGAAGTTCTCTCGACCCCATACTCTTGAAATAATTTTCCCCAAACGCTTGTAGGACCTTCGCCATACCTAAATATATGATCTATGATTTTTTTTGGTGAACTAAAACAACAGTTACATTTAGATGACCCCCTTACTCCAATAGCTTTAATTTTACCATCAGTTAAAAGAAGATTATTTAACAATCTCCACATAAAAACTAACACTTTCAATGGGATTAGACTATGCCAGATAAATTTTGAACTGATTTGGGAGGATTATTTGGACCTACATATCTGCCATGCAGATTTAGAATTAAAATTACCTGTTGCACTTGGGTTCCAAATCAGAGTATCTGGTTGGTTATACCATATCTCCTTGAATCTATAGATTTCAACAGCTACTGCAGAGGGAAATTTATTTTCAAGTAATGGTCTATCCCAGGTCTGATTTGGCCCCCAGAAGTTGTATATTCGTTGATCTGCTACTTCTTCATAATTCTTATAACCTTCAAAACCCCAATTGTCTTTGCACATACATATTTCCCCTTTTTCTATATTTCCCTAACATATTTTCTTCTGCTACTGTTCTCACCGAAGAAAGCCTATTCCATGTATGATCTCCATTCCTTTTAAGATCTATTGTAGGATGATGAGTTCTATAGTAAGCTGCGCGCATATATTTAGCCCATAATCATTTTTGGGTTCTAAAAACCCACCACAACTTCATACTCAAAGAGTTTATAATATCTTGGAGATCTCTGATCCCCAAACCACCTTCTTTGACAGGTCTTATAATCTGATCCCACTTACACGAGTGATGCCTATCCTCCCCAAATCTAGAACCCCAATTTTTTTTAGCTAGAACCCTGTTCAGTCTGGATATAATAGCTTTTGGAGGAGATAAGGCTGTTAGTAGATATAAATTCATTAAAACCAGGACTGCTTTTATTAACACTAACTTTCCTCCTGCTGATAGACACTTTTCCTTCCATCCAGTTAATTTTTGTCTCACTTTGAGCACCATGTTTTCAAAGAAGCATATTCTCTTTCTCCCACTATACAGAGGACAACCTAGGTAAGATAGAGGGCCATTTTTGAATTGCATCTGAGTAATCATCTTCAAATTTGAAACTGCTTGAGGCTTAATTTGCTGAGATATAACTATAGAGCTTTTGCCCTTATTTACCAATTGGTCCGATCCATGCTCATAAAAATTCAACACCCCCATGATCTTTTTAACTTCTCTCTTTATCCCAGAGCTAAAAATAATCAAGTCATCTGCATATGCCAAATGATTAAATTTGGGACATGAAATTGGCATCTTAAACCCAATATACCCATTGCGTTGAACAAGTTCATGTAAGTTCCTAGAGAGCACATCAGCCATAATAACAAAGAGGGTTGGAGATAGAGGGTCCCCTTGATAAATTCCACTTGTAGCATGAAAGAATCCCACATTGTTCCCATTAAGCATAATGGTTATCCAATTATTAGATATTATTCTCCACACTAAGTCTAACCATTGTTCACAAAAGCCCAATTTCCTCATTACTTTGATCAGGAACACCCAATTAACTCTATCGTAAGCCTTAGACATATCCAATTTCATGACGATATTACCCCCCCACCCACATTATTTGCATTGATTCTGGACATACATTCCTGGGCTAATAAGACATTTTCAGTAATAGATGTCCCCTTAATAAAGCCTGATTGCATTGAAGAGATTATAGATGGTAGAAATCTGGATACTCTATCATTAAGAATCCTTGAGAAAATCTTATTTATGAAGTTTTGCATACTAATTGGCCTAAAATCATTAAAAGATTTCGAGTTATCTTTTTTAAGAACCAAAGCAATTCTAGTAGTAGTGAAAATCTTTGGAAGACAATTACCTGCAAAGAAAGAGTGAACTACCTTTAGCAAGTCTTCCTTTACTACATCCCAATAGAAATTGAAGAATTTCCCATAAAAAACATCAACTTCGCGACTGCTATTGGCATTCAATACCTTTACTAATGCTTCGAAGTCTTCCATTGCTGGCCAATGAACTAGGAAAGAGTTCATGTCCTCTGAGATATGATGATGAATTGCTTCTAATAAGTGGTCCCGAACAACTAAATTTTGAACACCATCTTGAGAAATCTGCTTTGAGAAAAAGTTTATTTCTTCTGCTTCAATGGCTGCTGATGTATCAATCCAAAGTCCATCATTATTTTTAATTCTCCAAATATTCAGCCTCTTATTCTTCCCTCTAACTACATTGTGGAAATAAGCTGAATTCTTATCACCCTCTTCAACCCACTTTTCATTAGATTTTTGACTCCAAAAATCTGATTCAACTTTGAACCTATGATTATACATTACAGTAATTCTATGTAAATTCTCTCTATTTTCCTCTATTGGGTTATGATCATAAGAAATCTCAGCATTGAGTAAGTCGTCCTCAGCATTTCTAGCTTATTCAAAAATATCTCCAGAGGTGGATTTGCTCCATGATCTAAGTATAACCTTTAACTTCTGAGAAGTAGCTGAAATAGGTTGGGACATGTCTCTTTCATCCATGAGACTTTAACTATGCTACCACACTCTTCTTTTCCTGTCCAAAAGTGTAGGAATACAAAAATTCTAGCTGTTGCATTCAGGTGGGATTCTCCTCTAAGATGAAGATGAGAGTGATCTGACATACTCTTTTTTAAATGAGAAACAATCCAGTTATTGTTCATATCCATGTAGGCTTGATTCATCATAACTCTATCCAATCTACACCATATACTATTCTCCACATCCTTTTTATTACGCCAGGTATACCTGGACCCCTAGAAGCAAACATCTATAAGGCCATTCAACTCAATGCACTCCACAAACTCATACATGGCTCCTATATTAACTGCATTACCCCCTGCTTTTTCATTTATAGAAGCCACAATATTTAAGTCCCCTCCTATCATCTAAGGAGCATTTGTTTTGCTATCATTGATGTACTCCCATAATACCCTTCTGTCATCTCTGTTACAACTAGCATAAACCATACTACACTGCATATGACTATCATCCATAGAGATTCTAACTATGATACATTGATTCATTTTAGAAATAAGCTCCCACTTAATATCTTCCTTAAAGAAACACCATATTTTGCTATTCTAATTAGACACATAGGATCCAAAGCCCAATTTCTAGCAGATAGATTGTATTTTGCTAACCTCTTGCTTTGGTTCAAGCACTACTAACATTTGAGGACTGTGGACTTTCTTTAATCTTTTAATTTTCCCTATAGGTCCTTTCTTTGAGATACCTCTAATATTCCAAATCAGGGCACTTATCATTGAGACTTTCTAAAGTTTGAAAATTTTGAGTTAGACCTTAGGATCCTAATGGATCCGTAAGAAGGGACTTTGTTTTTACCTCCCCTAGCAGCTTTTTTCTTCCTTGAAACAACTTTGAATCCATCATAACATCTTCTTCTATTAACATTATGGGAACTACAACACCTGGGCTTTGAGTGCACTGATTTGAAACCTCCTTTGTGGTTTTATCACACTCGACACCTCAATTCGATCCTGATTGCCTGTTGTATCTACTACTAGAGGAACCATCTCCAGTTGATTTTAAAGTACTGAATTGGTCTCTAACCTTTTCTCTTCAGTACTGTTGACACACTAAATCTCCTGTAGTGACTCCTCGACTATACCTCCCCTTGAATAATTTTTAACTGTTGTAATAACATCCTGATTGAGAGCTGTTTCTACATCCAACGATATCATCTCCAACTGAGGTTGAGAAGCTGCCATATTCACCTTTAGATTCTCGTCATCCTAGCTAGACTTTTATTGAGTTTGTTGTAACAATTTCTCTACCCCTTATTTTTTTTTCTACCATGACCTGTGCCTCCATACTTTCTTCCAGACCTAGTGTTCTTTTAATAAAAAATGAGGATATGAATGTTTGCCTTAATACTTTTTTCTAATTCCCAGTAATAATTTCACCTTCCTTGATTTTTGGATTTTCTTTCCCTGCTCCTTAGAATAAAATGACTTTTAAACCCATGTTTTCATTTGCTCTTTGTCCTACTGTACTCCTGAAGGTTGAAAGGCTGGACATCTATCTACTGCATTCTTCATTTAGCATTTGTTTTGGTGGTGTCCTTTCTTTTCACAGTGGAAACAAAAAAGGGAGGGAGGTTTTCATTCACAATTGGTTGCCAGAAACATATCCTCTTATCTTTATTACCAATCCACACTCTTGATGGCAAGGTCTTCTTTAGATCAACTTCTACACACATTTTTACTTGACTCGGTCGTGTTATAGAATCTGTTGAATTATCAATTTTGAGGGGGGGTGACTACTACTTGGGAAATTGAGAACAGGGCATTCCTATTGTATAGATAAAGAGGAATGATGGGAAAAAGGATCCAAGAAGGGACAATCGATGATTCTCTGTTTGTGTGAAATTTAATATCCCATTTGAATGTTCTCATGGGATAGATGTGTACATACCATATGTCTTTTAACCACATTCTGTGATAACCTTCCTCATTGTCTAATCTAATCAATACATGCTTTTGGTCTATCAAACCAATATGGGATGATGCTTTTAAATAAAGGGAGGAGAAGAACTTACGAATATCGTCCATTGTTGGTCTTCCATGGGAAAATTTTCCTACTATCGTGTGTTTAAATGGAGTTTCCATGTCTTACAGCTTATAATATTCATATATTATTGTTGGTTCCCCTTTATAAGAGGTGACATCCTATAACTCATAACTCGTTGAAGCTTTGGAACCAAGAACTTAGGCAAAAGATTTGAGTGCATGCTGCTGGCTGTGTGTAAGGCATTCCTTGCTGGCTAGGGTGAATGGGCTTGAAGAAGACAACCCTACCCCCATGGGGGGAGTAGGGTGGGCAACCATGCAAACCCTGGAGAGGGTTTACGTGAAGAGGGTGAGATATGCTCAATTCAGCTCTTGTTGTCTAAACATTTGAATTTGAGCTTTGATGGAATTGGTTCGATGTGGGGTAATTTTCTTTTTGGATAAACTTTGATTGCATGTCCCCCCACATTCCAATCGAGTTAGGTGCCAAAGACCATAGCCAAGTCTTGGACTTATCCTTCAGGAAGAAAGGGAAAAGTTTGAGGTGATTGACATCCACAATGCACGTTTGATCGGTGAAGGTCTCGCACGCCTCCTCGAACTCTTGGATGTGGAGGTAGGGTTTTTTCGATTCCATACCATGGAATGTAGGGAGGATTTGAATCATCCCATTTCGAAAATGAAACTGCCCCATATTATATGAAAATATAATGCATCCAGGAGTGTCGGTTTGCTCGAGATATAAGAGGTCTCTTCTAGGGCGGTATGGTAACTCACCCTCACCCATACCATAACTAGCGTTGTCAGGAATCACGTTCTCTCTTGACGCCCTAGACGTGTGACTCACAGTGTGATTCATGTTGGAGTTGGGTGGTGTAGGAGGTGGAACCCAAAACTGTGGAATGCAAGGAGTGTGTGGGCTATCGGAGTTAAGCTCCATCGTAGGATTCTCATGTACTCTAGGAATGATGGTGTTAGAAGGAGTGTTTTTCATTTAAAGATGGAAAGAATATTTTTGGGATTTTTATTTATTTATTTTTTTATATATATTTTTGATTTTTTTGGATTTTGGATTTTTAAATTTTTTTTTTTCAAGAATTCAAGTCAAATTATAGGATTAATTCGACCTAACCTAAATGTAAACCTAGTCCCCGACAACGATGCCAAAAACTTGACTTGACTAAATAAATGTGTCTCTAACGCATGTGAATTATAGTTCATGTGTAAACCGATCGCTCAAGTAATAATCCGGTAAATCGACTATCAAATTCAGGGACTAAGATGAATGCTCGTGATGACTATTAAGCAAGAAGATTAACCCTAATGATTGACTCACAAAAAAGGAAGAAAAGATGATTGTGATGAGACTATGTATTACTACTACGAAAGCAATGAAATCCTAGATAAATTAACTACGCATGCAAGACTTAACAAACTACGAATTTATTAATATAAAAGAAAGATAAGGTCGGAATACAATCCCCCAACTCCTAGTAATTTCACCGGATACAAAACTAGTTGATAATTAAATATTTAATTGAAACGAAGACTTTATTTACTTTAAGTATTACATATATGAAGGAATGAACCCGCACAGTATGTAATCAAGAATAAAAATAAAGTACGTGGTGAGATGATTAACACACTCATTGCATTCTTAAACACCCCGATTACCTAGGGAAAACAGGTTTAAAAGTCCTATGATGGTTGTGTTAACAAAATGACACGTTTCTAATTACTCATTTAACTCAAGAACTTATTTTTATATCCATGCGAACCACTTAGGGTTGGGTTCATGCATTCTAACCCTTGGAAATCTAGTTGAACATGACTTAATAAAGAAAGACACGATTTTGACGTTGCCTGTAAATTTATCCATAATTAAAACGTATCTAAGCATGCAAGAATGACTAAACAATGCAAGAAATTCAGAAAGATAATTAAAGGCAAAGATTAAAGGAAAGAAAGGAAACTTATATTGATTATTGGATGAATGAGCTCTACAAAGCATAAATTTAGTGCCAAAATAATCTCTTAGGTTAAAGAAAAGTTAGATATGATTAATGTTAGTTTACAACTCAATGAACACATTTTTACAAGAGTCCTAAACCCATACAACTCTAGGCTAAAAAAATAGGGTTAAAATAAAAATCCCGCTTCTAGTAATTTATCACTAATATGCCTAATACTGGCACTGCAACTGTGAATAATATCTAAGGGCCGCTGCCTGGGATCAGACAGGCCACGACACTCATCTAAGCATTTGTTGCTGTCTGGGATCAAATAGGATATAGTCAACACTGGCCGATGCCTGGGTTTAAACAGGCTCCGACATTCATATGAGCATTCACCTCTGCTTGGGTTCAAACAAATTGTAACCCCTACTCTCGCCAGTCATTTGATAGCTATCAAGATTCTAAAAGGATTAATTATTCAACTTATACATATATCACGTGCTCCATGCACGTGTCACCACCTTTATGACTTCTATAAATAGAATTTCCCACCTCACTATTAGAGAGAGAAAAAACTTGGCGAAGGCCTGCTAAAATCAACTCCATCTCTCTCTAGTGATCACCACATCTAGGGACTTACCCCCCGTCACAGCCATACTGGTCAACCTTCACAGGCCACATCCTGAGTTGCTTGCTTAACTAAACTCATATATTCTCTTACCTCTTTCTCTTGTATGCCTCTAATGGCCCCATAACTTTGTATTATACAACGTAAATAATGAGAGTAGTGCACCAAAGTGGATGTAGGCTCGTTTTTATGGCCGAACCACTATATATTTTGTGTTTTTTTCCTTCTTGCTTGCTTTAACTCTACTTTACACTTGATATAATGGTTGAGAAGGATGTATGTCCAATTTCTTGTATCATCAGTCACAGCTTTTAAGCGTGAAAATTTTTGTCACGTTTCTAGAGTGTGACTAATGGAGAACCAGTTCGAGCCTAGCCTATGCTTGAGTGATGCATTGTGTGCTCAAGCTTCTCTTATTTACAATTCAACCATTAATTTTTCTTTTCAACTTTAAATCTGAAAGAGTTGGCGCTTGCGTTCAATTAAGAAATAATATAATAAACACCTTTTTAACCCAAACAAACCCTAAACATGCAGCAGTATGTGATTGAATAAAATAGATAATCTACGCAAGAACATACAAACACATGCAATTAAGGAAAAATCCCCCACAGGGGCAAAACCATTTGTATATCACTATAATTTGTAAGAGAAACGGCTTATAATCGGATTACACTGAAATACAAGATTTTTGACTAAGAATTACCCTTAGGTATCGGATTCTGTAGTCGCGGCTGGAATTATCCCTTTCCAGTAGGGCTGCAATGAAGAGGAAGAAACGGTCCACTTCACAAGGGTTGAACAACAGCAATGGTGTTCTTGGGTTACCAAACTTGATTCACATAGATATGGAAGATGTGTGAATCTAAAAACCTAGAATCATAGTACTCAATAGGTGAAGACTTTAGGGTTGATATGCTCTGAAAAATGTGAGAAAGTCTTCTCGAAACCAACTACTGATCGTGGTTTAAATAAGGAGTCAAAACCCTAAAAAATATGCTACACGATCTGGCAGAGTTTATCCAGGGCGGACCGGTCCGGGCCTTAGGCGGATCGGTCCGATAGCGGACCGGTTCTTTTAATTTGAAGCTGATTCGGTTCGCATTCGGTTTGGGGCTTACTGGCTTCAAAGAGCACGACGGATCGGTCCGGGGCGGTGTGGTCCGGGTCTCAGCGGACCGGTTCTTTTTATATAAAGGCGGACCGGTCCGGCTGACTGGATTTCTGAATTCTTCCTTTCGTTTGATCTTCGGATTTCGTTGATGGTGAATGGACTTTGAATCTTTGCAACGGTGTTACGGCTAATGACATATACAAGTATGTTGGACAAAAATGTCCTTACAAATCTCCCCCTATGTGTATGCCGGAACAAACATAAAAAATCCGAATTATCTATAATCACAATGCCTATACAAATCTACCCTTCCATGAACCCAAAAACTGAAAGTGGTACAAATGACTAAGGCTGCATCGTTTGTTCTTCGAATCTTCAGAAATCTCACCGCTTTTCTCATCAGGGTGTGCAATATGGGATTATCAAAAGATGTACCTACACACATGAGACAAAGCAAATACCAAGTGACGTATCGAGTTTGAAATGAGATAAACATAAGCATATATATCAATTTAAGATGATATTCTCAGAATTTCAAAACTCTCCCATAATCAGATAATTCATTCTCCCCCTTTTTATGATGTCCCCAAATAGAAAAATGAGAGAAATAAATCAAGCAATCAAGTACCGGGGTGACACAAGGCATAAAATCACACCATGAATGAACATAAAACTTCCAAGGAGGTGATAGCGTAAAAGAATGGGTGTGATCAAAATTCGATAGGAAAAACAAAGCATACAAACATGACATATGTGCACGATGAATATTGGATATTCCTAACGAATGAACTCAAATGCTTCCTTTGGTGTAAAAGAGTGGAAATATAAGACATTGACTGTATCAAATCTACAAATCAAAGCTCAAAGTGATTTCTACACCAATAACGTCCAAAATGATTTTCATGCTTTTTTAGGACTTTCAAGGAAGTGCAAACCCGTTTTTCAATCTCCAACCAAACTCCCTCAGATTTATATTTTGAAGAGAGGCATTCTAAATTCTCAAACTTTGGAGAATTGATGGTGAAACCTAAGTGGCCCATATTTGGCATGAATTGCTTTTTATTGCCTTATCAATTTTTTTGGGGCTCTTTTAACCTCTTAGGACCTCGGATATTAAAATTCCTCCATTTTTTAGGTCCTTTTTAACGGTGGCTTTTGCGCAAAGGATAAGAATCAACTTTTGCAGCCCCTCCCCGTTATGCAAAATATCACACAGTCTCACCAAAACGGTTTTTACATGCAATCCAATCTTGTCAAGTTTTATCGCATATTGTACATTTTATAGACAGAATTGAGATAGAAACACTCAAGCCAATATGTGATAGACAAGTGCAATAATCAAATATAGCAGTGCATGTGTGCATTAAGGATATAGGAGTCAAACATGTATGAAGATATCACTAATTACATCTCAAGGACTCCAATCAAGGTTAAGCACATGGATGAAATGATGTAGCGTCTCAAATCTCTACCAAACAGTCACAAGGATATATGAAATGAAGTTGTGACTTGGCTATCTTAAATGCTCATCCATAAAAGGTGCAAAACAAAAGAAAAAAAATCTTTTTGGATTTTTCAAAAAAAATCTTTTTGTGTTTTTCTAAAAAATTTTCTAAAAAGAAAATCTTTTTGTATTTTTCAAAGAATAATGAAAAGAAACAAGAATAAAACAAAACTATACAACTAAGAAATGGTACATATAAACAGACTAGCAATAGGAAGCATATGATATGAACATGAAGAAGCATCCTATTCTAGACATAGACCAACCCCTCAGTCAACTGTGCGAATCCCTAAAGATTTCCTAAGACTCTCAAATCTAAGGGCATCTAAAGGTTTCATGAAAATATCGGCTAACTGACGATCGGTAGGAACAAAACATAGGGATACGACTTTCTCTTCAACTAACTGACGTATAAAGTGCTCACGTATCCTGATGTGTTTTGTGCGCGAATGCTGAACTGGATTGCGGGATATGTGTATCGCGCTCGTGTTATCACAGGAAATGGTCATGGTGTCCTGTGATATCCCATAATCCTCTAGAATTTGCTTCATCCACAAGAGTTGTGTGCAACAACTCCCGACGGCTATGTACTCAGCCTCTGCAGTGGACAAAGAGATGGAATTTTGCTTCTTGCTCAGCCAGGAGACAAGAGCAGAACCAAAATAGAAACACCCACCAGAAGTGCTCCTACAGCCATCTACATCCCCAGCCCAATCGGCATCCGAATAGGCGGACAGACGGTCATCGGTATCAAAGGAATACCAAATCCCTTATGAGAGAGTCCCACTTACGTATTTAATAATATGTTTTAGAGCAAGTAAATGTGACTCTTTTGGGGATGCCTGATATCGCGCACAGACTCCAACACTAAAGGCGATGTCGGGATGACTGGCAGTCAAGTAGAGGAGACTACCTATCATACTCCGATATAAGGTTTGCTCTACGTCCTTGCCTGAAGTGTCCTTACTAAGCTTGGTAGTGGTACTCATAGGTGTACGTGCATGCTTAGCGGAGTCTAAACCAAATTTCTTCACTAGGTCTCTAGCATACTTGGATTGGGAGATGAACATCCCATCCTCTAGCTGACGAACCTGGAGACCAAGGAAGAATGTAAGCTCACCAACCATTCTCATATCAAACTCACTTTTCATCTCCTCCTCAAAGTGGTGAGCATGTTGGGAGCATGTGGATCCAAAGACTATGTTGTCCACATAGACCTGGGTAACCAAAATAGCCCCGTCATCTCTCCGGACGAACAACGTCATATCTACTCCCCCTCTCTTGAAGCCACGAGCTAAGAGATAGGAAGTAAGCCTTTCGTACCAAGCACGGGGTGCTTGCTTCAAACCATACAAGGCTTTCCTCAGATAGTAGACGTTCTCAGGGTGCTGAGGGTCTTCAAACCCTTTTGGTTGTTCCACATAAACCTCCTCCTGTAGAATGCCATTCAAAAAGGCACTCTTGACATCCATCTGATACACCTTGAAGCGCAGATGACATGCAATGGCGAGCAGAAGACGGACGGACTCAAGCCTCGCAACAGGAGCAAATGTCTCCCCAAAGTCTACACCCTCTATCTGTGTGTAGCCTTGAGCGACCAACCTATCCTTATTTCGGATTATGGTACCATTTTCATCCATTTTGTTCTAAAAAATCCACCGGGTACCTATCACATTAATCTCACTAGGTCGGGGGACAAGTTCCCAGACATCATTCTTTTTAAACTGAAGCAACGCATCCTGCATAGCAGATACCCAGTGTTCATCCTTGAGTGCTTCTTTATGGTTCTTGGGCTTAACTTTGGACGTGTAGCAAAGATGTCTAACAACGTTCTCTAGCTGAGCACGAGTCTTGACCCCTAGAGTGGGATCACCAACAATGGAAGAAGGGTCATGACTCTTGCGAACCCAAGCAGGTGTGTCCCCTAACACAGGATTAGGGTCCACGGAGTGTGAGAGAGGAACAGGTAAATCACTGTCAGAACAGTCCTCATCCTCACACTGAAGGTTAGGATCAATAACCGTTGAAGGTTCGTCATCTTGCAGGGTAACGTTTATTGATTCCATAATCCTAAAGCTCTTCAGGTTAAAAACCCGGTATGCTCTACTATTCGATGAATATCCTAGAAATATTCCCTCGTCGCTCCGGGAGTCGAACTTTCCTAATTGCTCTCTATCCCGTAGGATGTAGCATTTACTCCCAAAAACACGGAAATATGCCAGGTTAGGCTTCTTGCCGGTCCATAACTCATAAGGAGTGTGAAGTGTGTGTGTGGACGCAGATACACCCTATTCACCGTGTGGCATGCAGTAGACACTGCCTCTGCCCAAAATCTCCTAGAAACTTTACGACCTAGAATCATAGATCTAGCCATCTCTTAGATCGTTCTATTCTTCCTCTCAACAATCCCATTTTGCTGAGGAGTTCTTACAGCAGAAAACTCAAGTTTGATCCCAAGGCTATCACAGTACAAATCCACCTTTGCTTCCTTAAATTCAGTGTCGTTGTCACTACGTATTCTGTTAATAGTGACACCGTGTTGATTTTACAGGACACGACACTTGGTCGTTAAGAAATCTACAGCATCAGATTTCTCTCTCAGAAAACCTACAATGGAGTACCTGGAGAAATCATCTACCATCACGAGGATGTACCTCTTACCACCTAGACTCTCAGTACGAGTGGGACCCATAAGATCCATGTGAATCAACTCCAGAACACGAGAGGTGGTAATGGAATGCAACTTCCTATGCGGGCTACGAATTTGCTTTCCCAACTGACAGGGTCCACAAATCGTAGAAGTTGGCTTTCCGAGAGATGGTAATCCACGCACTAGGTCTTTCTTAACAAGACGAGTCAAATCTCTCACGTTTACGTGACCTAGACGTTGGTGCCACAGATCCATAGGAGTGATCGTGGCACTGTTGCAGACAAGTGAGGATTTGGGCTCAGTCCCATAACAGTTATCCTCTGTCCTCACCCCTTGCACTAATAGTTTACCGGCTTGATTATAGACTTTACAAGCTTCCCGGTCAAACTTTACTGCAAAGTCATCGTCGCACAGCTGGCTGATGCTGAGAAGGTTTACTTTTAAACCTTTGACGTATAAGACATTTTCTAGTTTAGGAAGTCCTGGTAACTCTACAGTACCTCGTCCTACAATGCTAGATTTACTCCCATCTCCAAAAGTAACTCTCCCATCATCATATTCCTCAATCTGAGTAAAAAGGGAGACATCACCTGTCATATGTCTAGAGCATCCACTGTCAAAATACCACTGAGAGGTATTATGTGCTTTGAGAGAAACATGAACAACAAGGGCCTTTTTCTCCTTCTTAGGAACCCAAGAATAGGTAACCTTTTGTTTACCGTTGTTGTTATTGGTTTTAGCCGGAATGCGGGAAGCATTCATTGATGGTGAGGACATTCGTCGGAATTCCTCCATCAAACTCTGTGATGTGGCGGCTAGAAACTCAACTTGCTCTCTCAGACTAGCAAACTCATCATTATGATGTGGAAGAGCAAAAGTACGTCGTATCCGACCAAATCTATAGCAAAACTTCCTAAGGTGTCCATTTCTTTTGCAATGGGAGCAAAAGGGCACAGTATTAGGAGGACCTTGGTTTTCTTTTCTTGGTCGAACTCTCCTTCTTGGTTTTTGATGACGGCCATAAGGAGTCGTAGTAAACTCAAGAATTGGTCCCGGTGCAATTTGAGACGTGGAGGCACCATCAAAACCAATTCCTTGCCTGTCACCAAAACCTAAAGCCGGACCGAGGAGCATCTTTCCCATCTTCCCAGATCTGTCCTCGATTTGTACCTTGACTTTCCTAGCTCTCTCAAGGTCATGAGTAAGCTGAGCAACAAGGGTTTCAAGTTTCTTCCGAGTCTCCATGGAGGAATGGAGCTCACTAGTAAGACTAGCCACTTGTTTAGTCAAGTCCGCTTTCTCTTTCTCAAAACTGCTCTCTCTCTCTCTAAGCAAATTCTCTTTACTAACCCAGGCAGACTCTCTCTCTCTCATGGTGGTGTAGGTGGAGGACTCTCTCTCTCTCGTCTCTTCTAACTCTTCTTCTAACGCGGTGATCCTAAGAACTAATGCCTTGTTATGTTTTTTAGTTTTGAAGGACTCATTATATAACTCGGCGTAGGCGCGTTGAAGGTTACTCTCGTCCTCACTACCTTCCTCCTCCCCCTCACTTTCTTCGCTCTCATTGTCGAGGTGTCCCTATGAAGCATCATCCTCATCGTCGTGAGGAGAACTAGGAGTATTCACATGACTATCCATGAACGCGGTGAAGTTACGCTCATGCGGTGACTCATCTCCTGAGTCCACCGACTCGACCTCACTGTCATCACTAAGGGTAGCATTTAGGATAACTTTACCCTTTTCCCTATTCAGACGAGTGGCACACTCAAACTCTCTGCGTCCCTTACCGTCGCACTCAAAACATCTCTCACTTTCTTTCAGAGGAGGATTTTTGGAATCTTTATCATTTTTGGAATCTTTATCATTTTTCTTTTCAAACTTATTTTTCTCAAATTTCTTTTTATCTTTAAAATTGCCATTTTTCTTAAATTTGAGAATTCTCTTGAAATTTTTTGCGAAAAGAGCCAAATCATCCAAGTCAAAATCGCACTCAGAATCTGACGTGTCAGTCTCTCTCTTTCTAGATGACTCTACTCTCTTTCTAGCTGACCCCTCACTCCTTCTCTCTTGGGCTTTAAGTGCAATTCCCTTATCTTTAGATTTAGCATTTTTAGGGAACATATCAATTTCATAAGTTTGCAAATCTCCTACAAGTTCTTCCAATTTTAGCGTATATAAATTACCCATAGAATTTAGCACAATGGCTTTAGGGATAAAACGCTTAGGCAAAGAACGAAGAATCTTTTTAACAACTCTAGAATTTGGAATTTGTTCACCAAGATTAAAACTAGTATTCACAATGTCAGAAAGTCTAGCATAAAATTCATCAAAGCATTCAGAATCATGCATGGTGATTGTTTCAAATTGAGTTGTCAAGTTTGCAACTTAGACTCTTTCACAGCATTAGTTCCTTCATGGGTGAGTTGTAAAACATCCCATGCCTCTTTTGACGTGGTACACGTCATTATGCGTTTGAACTCATCAGGTGTGACAGACCCAGAAATAGCACTTAGACTCTTAGAATTAAAAGATGACCATTTAATTTCTTCATCAGACCAAGAAATGTCAGGTTTCAAGTTGGTCACATTATCAATAGTCACGGTGGGAGGAGTCCACCCTCGTTCAACCAAAATCCAGACACGTTCATCAATGGCTTTTAAAGCCGACCTCATACGGGCTTTCCAATAGGCATAATTTGTCCCGTCAAAAATAGGCATTTTATAATATGACTTCTCCATTTGAACACGCACTTTTTCAAAAATCAATTTTTTCAGAAAATTGATATCTTAGAAAAATTTTGCGGAAAAAGGAATACGCGATAGATTAGCGTAACCTGCTCTGATACCAATTTGAAAGAGTTGGCGCTTACGTTCAATTAAGAAATAATATAATAAACACCTTTTTAACCCAAACAAACCCTAAACATGCAGCAGTATGTGATTGAATAAAATAGATAATCTACGCAAGAACATACAAACACATGCAATTAAGGAAAAATCCCCCACAGGGGCAAAACCATTTGTATATCACTATAATTTGTAAGAGAAACGGCTTATAATCGGATTACACTGAAATACAAGATTTTTGACTAAGAATTACCCTTAGGTATCGGATTCTGTAGTCGCGGCTGGAATTATCCCTTTCCAGTAGGGCTGCAATGAAGAGGAAGAAACGGTCCACTTCACAAGGGTTGAACAACAGCAATGGTGTTCTTGGGTTACCAAACTTGATTCACATAGATATGGAAGATGTGTGAATCTAAAAACCTAGAATCATAGTACTCAATAGGTGAAGACTTTAGGGTTGATATGCTCTGAAAAACGTGAGAAAGTCTTCTCGAAACCAACTACTGATCGTGGTTTAAATAAGGAGTCAAAACCCTAAAAAATATGCTACACGATCTGTCAGAGTTTATCCAGGGCGGACCGGTCCGGGCCTTAGGCGGATCGGTCCGATAGCGGACCGGTTCTTTTAATTTGAAGCTGATTCGGTTCGCATTTGGTTTGGGGCTTACTGGCTTCAAAGAGCACGACGGATCGGTCCGGGGCGGTGTGGTCCGGGTCTCAGCGGACCGGTTCTTTTTATATAAAGGCGGACCGGTCCGGCTGACTGGATTTCTGAATTCTTCCTTTCGTTTGATCTTCGGATTCCATTGATGATGAATGGACTTTGAATCTTTGCAACGGTGTTACGGCTAATGACATATACAAGTATTTTGGACAAAAATTTCCTTACATAAATGTGCATAACTTCTTTCCCATAGCTCGGATTGAGGTGCCATTTTTCCAGTATTCTTGTGACTTCAAGCTCTTTAACTTTCCAGTTGACCCCAGTTCCGAAATAAGGCTAAAAAATTATGAAAATGCCCTTAAACTCCCTTTCCTTGATTTCTTTCACTCTTTCAGTTTCTCTCCCACATTTACTTGTATGAAATACCTGTAAAACACATGAGATATACACAAAAAAGGAAATACTCACCAAAAAGGGTTAGTAGAATGAATATGAGAAACATCCAGTCTATTTATACCGCACGTGACCATAAAAGAACCGAAATTAAGGGGATAAATATGAAATATTTCTGCCTAATCACTCATCTCCCTTTGTTGAGGAGCTCTCTCCAAGGGGAGTTTGCTCTGTCTTGCTAGGAATTAAGATATCTTTTGTAAAAGTTTACGTGCCTTGTGAATGGAGCTATCTCCCAGAGGAGTTTGCTCTATCTCGCCTGGAATTAAGTTCTCTTTCGGAGAAGTTTGCTTGTCTTTATGAATGGAGCTGTCTCCGGGAGGAGTCTGCTCGAATGGATTTTCCTCGTAAGTGAATCAAATAATGAAATTCGTTAATGCTTACCCTTTGATGGATGTTCTGGGCTCATACTGGATGTCGTGCTCGCCGAACTCGATCACCCAAGGCATCAGCTAACCATATTTTTCCGAATTATGTAGGATCTTTTGCAAGGGTAGGTCAGAGTAGATCATAATGGTGTGGGCTTCCCTTATCTCAAAGGCTAGCTTTTCCACAACAGAAGTGGCGAACCGAGACCCCTTCATGAAACCCCTTTGCAAAGGGTTCTTTGATCTAGTCATCTCTCTGAGTCAATCCTCCAAGCATTAGATGGATCCTGTCCATAGTTGGTTGTCCTCTTTAATTTTGCTTCCAGTTGACTTAGAGATTCGACTTTGGCTTTCAGTCAAGCTCTTTATTGGGCAGTTTGATCGGGTACAGTTGTTGCCCTAGCAGATCGATGGGATCCCTCATTGAAGGATCTTTTTAGATTGCCTCTTATCTGGTCACAACCTTGAGGTACTGCTGTTGCCTACTCGCTATTGCGACATGGGCCTAGTCGATCGAATGTCGAGCCTCTACTCAATCTTTCTAGTACACTGGGATGCTCTTCATATAAATATTTATCGTCATAATAGCTGGGTGACTGGATGGAGGATGTGGCTTCAGGGTAGTAAGATTGATTCCGATGAGATTTGAATCATCAGTTGGAACTGGCATTTTTCATGAGATCCCAGGCTTAGCCTCCTAGGGCTATCCAGAGCTTACCTACGATATTCTTGCCTATTGTCTCTTTTGGGTATTGGGGAAAACCTTCCTCCCATGCTTTGCGACACCTCAGGTTCATGGGTAACAATATTCGGTGTTGATATCAAATTTAGTCTACTGACATGGACCACTCACTTACAGACACGTGTCTGCTAACATGGCAAATATGTATACTTCTACCGAGCAACTCAAGATCACTGAGCAACTAAGAAGCCACGAGGAACTTAGGGGCCCTGAGTAGCTCGAGCGTGTCGAGCTACTTAGGCGGTCTAAACCGCTCGATCGGTCCGAGCTACTTAGGCGGTCCGAGCAGCATAGTATTCTAATCAGGATAATTAAGGAGACGACTGCGCATTAAATGCTAATTTATTATCATACAGATGTACATGTCTACTAGATAACAGCGCATTGTCCTTTCATTTGTACAGCCTCAAGGCTATAAATACTTTTTAACCTCCTCATTGGAGAGGGACCGGAATTTCTTGAGCAAACCATTCCTCGAGAATTCCAAACAAACAATCAACAACAACAAAGATAGTGGACGTAGACCATTCTTGCAAGGCCGAACCACTTTAAAAATCTCTTTTCTATTATTTCTTTATTCTTTTTATCTGTAATTAAAATAATTAGGACAAATCTAATTTTTACATCAACGGATTGGCGTAGTCTATGGGAAATGACTGTAATTATCATTTTTCACCAAAATAATTCATCACTGATGGCTGATCATCCTGAATCCAGCAATCGAAACGCTGGGATCCCTCCAAATCCTCCATCTACTCCTCCAAATGTTCAAGATTTGGCTGGTATAATGGCTTATTTAGCCCAAGGGAAAATGACCATGCAAGAAACCATGCGTCAGCTCATACAAACCGTTCAAGGCAGAGTGTCAACCCAATCAGGGCAACGAAGCGTTCAGAGAAATACTCGTTCACTCTCTTCGCAAAATAGACAAACGTTACTCCGAGAGGAATATCAGTCCAGATGCACCAATTCATATCATATTGAGAGATCTAATGATCCTTCTTATCAGCCTGGACTCACTTCCTCGATGCGAGCTACAGACACTCAACAAAACATCACTCTATCGCCAGAAAGGACAAGTGCTCTTGAAAGATTGAGTAGAGTCTCTCCTTTTGATCGTTTGGATCCTAGGACGAATAGAAGCCCCCTAGGATTATGTAGAGGACCTCTCAGCGACCATCTGATTTAAAGGAAGGATCTGCCCAATCACGACCAGTTGCTCGTCATGAAAGATCCCAAGAGGCAAATTCAACATGATCAGTTGCTCGAACTAATAGGATCGAAGAAGGAAATGATGCATGGAAAGGCTCAATTCAAAGGTTGGAGGATAGATTAGGGGAGATGGCTAAAACCAAAAATCCTCTACAAAGGACTTTTGTCCGAGGAACACCATTCATACAAGAGATTGTGGACTTTCCCACACCGTCAAAATTTAAAGCCCCGATAGTAACACCAAAATATGATGGAAAAAATGATCCTATTCTCCATATAGAACAATACCAGGCAGCTGCTGATATCTATGATGTTCCAGACGAGATGCGATGTAGGGCATTTTAAAGAATCCTTATCAGATCTGCTCAGATGTGGTACAATAACCTTCCTCAGGGGAAAATTGTGACCTTCCTTCAGCTAGCAGAACTCTTTATTGGAAATTTTTGTTTTGGAGTAAAGATAGTCAAACGAGTAGCACACTTGCTAAGTGTTAGACAGAAGGCAGGTGAGAGCACCAGGGATTCTATTACTCGTTTCAATAATGAGAATCTTGAAGTAGTTGATTACAAAGAGAAGACATCAATTACTGCTCTGATGAGGGGACTGTTTCCAGATAAATTGTACTATACTCTAGCCAATGATCCGCCTAGAACCATGGCAGAACTAATGGCAAAGGCATCCAAGATTATGAACGCCGAGGAAGCTATGGTTGCGAAAAAGAGTATGAACACCAAAGAGACCGAGGTTGAGGTTGATAAGACTGAGAAGAAGGAGCAGAAGAACAATGGTGGTAACAGGCAGTAAAAAGCAAAGTAAGCATTGGAGCAATTGAAGAAATTTGGAAATTATACTCCTTTGAAAGTAGATATAAACCACATTCTGGAAGAGATAAAGAACAGCGAGGAGCTAAACTGGCCATAGAAAATGAAAGCAGATACTGATAAGAGGAATAAGTCAAAATATTATGAGTTCCATAAAGACCATGGTCACACGACCAAAAATTTCATAGCTCTTCAGAATGAAATTGAAGCACTCATCAGACGAGGAAAGCTGGCCAAGTATGTTGATCATCGAAATGATGGAAAGAGCAATGACCGAGCAAGGCAGAGGTCTAGATCTCCTCATCGAGCAAAAGAAGATAAGAAGAGAAGTTATGAAGAAGACTCGGATGATGACCAAGACGACCCTGATCTCCCCAAAAGACCAAAACAACTAGAACGTGAGGTATTTTCTATCCACTTTGGATCATTTGAATGTAATGTCATTACAGGTGGGGATGCAGGAGGCGAAGATATGATTGCTAAGAGAAAGGCTTACCTCAATGAGGCCCAAGCTTGCTCGTACATTCAGCGAATAAATCTGGCTGAAGATGATAGCCCGAGGAAGGTAAATAAGGACAAACTGGTCATTGGTTTCTCTAAGAACGACCTGGCAGGTGTACTATATCCTCATGATGACCCATTGGTGATCAAGATGAGAGTGAAGGAAGTGGTTATTTCACGAGTATTGGTGGATAATGGTAGCTCAGCAGATATCATGTTCTATCCATGCTTTGATAGTTTGAATTTAAAGTAATCCCAGTTGGAGCCATATCATAGACCCCTCCTTGGTTTTACTGGCAAAAAAGTTTTTCCACTTAGGACGATCAAGTTGGATATGCTTATTGGTACATGGCCTGCTTATCGAACAGAAAGAGTATGCTTATTCGTCATGGATAAAAATTTCCAATCAGCTTACCACATTATCATGGGAAGGGTAGGACTAAAAAATTCAAAGCGGTACCATCTACTGTACATCAATATTTAAAATTCCCAACCAATTTTGGAGTAGGAGTGGTGAAAGGCGACCAGAAAGTAGCTCGGGAATGCTACTATTCATCTACCGAGCAGGAGGAGCATGAAGAATCCAGAAAGAAGACTACTACCTACCAAATAGAAGATGCAGAGATTGAAACATTAGACCCTAGAGACGAGTCCCAACTCGTAAATGGATAGGTCATGGAGGCTACTGAGAATGTCATTTTGGATGACGAGCATCCAGAATGAATAACTAAAATTGGTGCATCCTTGGATGAATCAATAAAACAAGAATTGATAGCATTTCTAAGGCAAAGAAAGCAGACTTTTGCGTGGAGTCATGAAGACATGCCAGGAATAGATCCGAATTTCTTGTGTCACGAGCTCAATGTGAACAAGGAAATCAAGCCAGTAAAGCAGCGAAGAAGAGTGTTCATTCCTGAGAAAAATCAAGCTATACAGGAGGAAGTAGAAAAGATACAAAAAGCCTCTTTCATTGAGGATGTCAAAAATCCTGAATGGCTAGCAAATGTGGTGATGGTAAAGAAGAAAAATAATAAGTGGAGGATGTGTGTAGACTTCACCGACCTTAACAGGGCATGCCAGAAGGATCATTTTCCTTTGCCCCGAATTGATCAACTGGTGGATGCTACCTCGGGGCACGAACTATTAAGTTTCATGGATGCCTATTCTGGTTATAACCAGATTAAAATGAAGCCTGAAGATAGGGAGAGTACCTCTTTTATTACCCCGAGGGGAACTTATTTTTATAATGTTATGCCTTTTGGACTTAAAAATGCAGGTACTACCTATCAGCGGTTGATGAACAAGGTGTTTGCAGAGTAAATCGGTCATAACATGGAGGTTTATATTGACGATATGCTAACGAAGAGAAAGAAAGCTGATGATCATCTAGTTGACTTAGGCCAGACCTTTGATCAACTAGAGGAATAACAAATGAAGCTGAATCCCACCAAATGCATATTCGGAGTACGAGAAGACATATTTATTGGATATATTGTTAACCAACGAGGAATTGAGGTGAATCCTGAAAAGATCAAGGATCTATTGGAGCTGTGATCTACGATGACGAAGAAGGAAGTGCAAAGTCTCACAGGGCGAGTTGCAGCACTTAATAGGTTTGTGTCACGAGCAACTGATAGATGTCTCCCATTCTTCAAAACACTCCGAAAGACTTTTGAGTGGAATGATGAATGCGAGAAGGCCTTTTAAGAATTGAAGAAATACCTTGGAGCACCTCCATTGTTGTCCAGACTAGTGATGGGAGAGAAATTATACTTGTATCTAGCAGTTTCTGAAAACGCAGTTAGCTCGACGTTGATAAGAATGGAAGGTGGAGTGCAAAAACCCATCTATTACACTAGCAAGGCCTTTAGAGGAGCAGAGATCAGATATCCAAGGATGGAAATGTTATCACTGGCGTTGATCGACGCAAGTAGAAGGATGAGGCCATACTTCCAAGCTCATACTATAGTTGTGTATACAGACATGCCGTTAAGGAAAGCTCTGCACAAACTAGAGAAATCAGGAAGATTGATGTATTGGCCTGTAGAATTGGGTGAATACGATATAATTTATGAGCCTAGGTCATCACTCAAAGGGCAAGCAGTGGAAGATTTTATCACAAAGTTCACCTATCCAGACACCTCCAAAGAGCAGAAGTTGAATACTGACCAGCCTATGGATGTTAAAGGATCATCGCAGTTGAATACCGAAGAGCAAAATTCGGTAAATGAGCAAGAGAGGATGATCAATGAGCAGCGAGTAGCGTTGGAGGAACATAAAAGAAAGCATCAAATATTCCACCGAGGAACTCTGTCTGACCAAGAATTTGATAATGAAATACCTGTGTGGAATTTATATGTAGATGGCTCATCTTGCACTACAAGCAGTGGAGCAGGGGTTATTTTAAACAGCCCTGATAAAATTGATGTGGAGTATACTCTGTGTTTTCAATTTAAGGCTTCTAATAATGAGGCTAAATATGAAGCTATGATCGTGGGTCTCACTCTAGCCAAAACTATGAAAGCGGAGCAGGTCATTGTATTTAGTGACTCATAGTTGATTGTAAATCAAATGTTGGGAGTGTATGCAGCAAAAGGAGAATTAATGATCCAATATCATGCGAAAGCAATGGAGATTGTATCGAGCTTTAACACAGTGCAGTTAATTAGAATACCAATATTGGAGAATGCAAGAGCAGATGCCTTAGCCCGATTAGCCTTAGCCACACGCACCGAGCTACGAAGAATAATCCTAATAGAAATTTTGTCTATTCGGAGCATTGATAAAGATCTGATAATGAACTTCATTACCCTTGATTTAGGACCATCTTGGATGGATCCCATCAGGGCTTATATTGAGGAGGGGGCTTTACCAACTGGTAAACTCGCAGCTAAGAAACTAAAGTTTAAAGATGCTCGTTATGTATTGACTAATGGCATTTTATATAGACGAGGAATTATAGCAGGTTTGCAAAGATGTGTCCACCCCTCCGAGGTGAAAATTTTGATTGAAGACGTCCATGAAGGGTCTTGTGGAGACCATGTAGCAGGTCGATCATTCTTGCAAAGAATGAAAATGCAAGGGTGTTACTGGCCGACGATGAGAGCTGATTATGTAGCTTATGCCAAGAAATGTGATAAATGTCAATGTTTCTCCTCTATTCGAAGAACTCCCTAAGCATTTCTAACACCTATCACGTCTCCTTGGCCATTCGCCATGTGGGTAATAGACTTGGTTGGGCCACTTCCAATGACCCAAGGAAGATTTAAATACCTCGTGGTTACTGTGGATTATTTTACTAAATGGGTAGAAGCGGAGCCTCTTATTGATGTAACGTATGACAAGGTGTATCAATTTATTTGGAAGAATATCCTTTATAGATATGGTCTTCCCCATGCATTCATCACAGATCATGGAACTCAGTTCGACAATGAGGAGTTCGCTGCATATTATCATCAGTCAAACATATTGAAGACCCACTCTGCATTAGGCCATCCCCAGAGCAATGGAAAAACTGAGGTGATGAACATAATGCTACTGAATGCTTTTAAAAAATGACTGGATGATGTGAAGGAAAATTGGATTAATGAGCTACATTCTGTGCTGTAGGCTTATCGTACTACACCGCGAGCAGCAACAGGAGAATCTCCATACATGCTGGCATTTGGAAGTGAAGATGTTATACCTGCCGAGTTGGGCCTACCCACACACAGGGTGCTGAATTTTAATTCTCCTATTAGTGACTTAATGAGGCGATTAGATCTAGATATGCTCAAAGAAGTTAGAGAAGAAGCATCAATCAGGAATGCTGCATACCAACAACGAACAGCTCTGTTTTACAACAAGAGGGTAAAGAAGTGTGATTTGAAGGAAGGAGACTATGTGCTGAAGAAAGTAATTCAAAATAACAACAAGCTGGAAGCTAACTGGCATGGACCCTACAGAGTAACAAAAGTTGTTCGTCCAGGGACATACAGGATTGAAACCTTGGAAGGAGAAGAATCTAAGAATGCATGGAATGCAGAACATCTACGTAAGTATGATCAGTAGTTGGAATCCTTATATAAATGCAGTTTTCTTCAGTATGAATAAAGTGTTGAATGTTTTACCCAATTCTCTCTTTTTGTTGAAATTTTTTGGAGTATTAGTGATACACACTATGCATCATGTTCAGAACAAATCTCTTGCAACTCCGGTTGGTCGGGAATCAATTATCTCCAACTCCGGTTGGTCGGCAAATAAATCTCTTCCAACTCCAGTTGGTGGGGAACAAATCTCTTCCAACTCCGGTTGGTCGAGAATAAATCTCTTCCAGCTCTGGTTGGTCGGGAATAAATCTCTTCCAACTCCGGTTGGTCGGGAATCAATTACCTCCAACTCCGGTTGGTGGGCAAATAAATCTCTTCCAACTCCGGTTGGTCGGGAACAAATCTCTTCCAACTCCGATTGGTCAGGAACAAATCTCTTCCAACTTCGGTTGGTCGGGAATCAATTACCTCCAACTCTGGTTGGTCGGAAAATAAATCTCTTCTAACTCCGATTGGTCGGGAACAAATCTCTCCCAACTCCAATTGGTCGAGAATCAATTACCTCCAACTCCGGTTGGTCGACAAATAAATCTCTTCCAACTACGATTGGTCGAGAATAAATTACCTCTAACTCTGGTTGGTCGGTAAATAATATACAATCAACTCCAATTGGTTAAACTAAGCAGGATCATGGGATGTAAGTTGTTTCATTGCTTAGGATCAAAGAGTGATAAGTCACTATAATTGAAAAATAAAACAGAATGGACATATCACAATGTGCATATATTCACAAACAAAGACGTTCTGCAAAATACTTAGAAGAAAATAAAATAGCGAAAGACTAAAACTTTTCATTCAAATCGAGAAGGATTACATGTGCTGTGGAAAGTACAAGTCATTATATAAAAATTCTACTCTATGGGCTTCTTTCCCTCTACCTTTGACACAGGGTCTACTTCAACTGGAGGATCATTAAGACTATAAGGGAATTTATGAAATTCAGATCTTGCAGCATTCTGACGTTCATTATAGATGGACGGTCAAGCAGGTGTTCTAGGCGAGATATTTTAAAATTTTAATGAAGACTATAATCATCAAGATGATTGGAGATTATAATGCGAGGAATGGCCCGGACTGGAATCCAACTAAGGTCAAGCTTGAAAGGGGGGATTGGTAGATCAAGAACTTAAGGAGTATAGTAATCCCACAAGAAATGACCTTTATCCAATTTTAAAACACAGAGAGCATTCAACCAGCCCTGTTTATACCCTTCGTTGTTCTACTGTTCTAAACGAGCATCAATATGACAAAGTGCTTCATTATAACTAACCATCCAAAACTCTCTAGGCTGCTTATGGAATTGGTAAGTTAACCTCTCCAATTGCTCGTGAAGATTCTTCACCAGAAGTTCTTCATTTTCCAAAGTAGAATTTTGGGTAAAAAGTTGCTCGCTGAGGTTCAGGATCTTCTTAGACATCTCCGCCAGAGCTTGATTCTTTGCCATCAATTGAACTGCCTGATTTTCCAAAGCTGCTTGATTTCTTACATCTTCAATAGAAATTTGACCAGCTCTTGCTCGTCCTCTAGAAGAAGATTTTGCTCATACATGAGTAGAAGTGGAAGGTTCAATTCTTTTTAAAGTTTCCAACTCATCTCTTAAGTTGGCATTTTCGACCTCCGAGAAAGAGAAACTTCATCGTTAACCGGAACCAAAGCTCCCGAGGAAGATGCAACAGATTTCAGTTGTTTATTTTCTTCTTATAAGGCAATGTTTTCCTGTTCTAACAATTTGGCGATATGCCTATGCTCCTTGAATTCAAGCTTCAAAACACTTTCTCTCTTCTCATAAGCATATATAAATTTATCATACCCTCTATCAGCACTCAGTTGTTGATATTTCTTCTCGTACCCCTGGTGCAAGAGTGAGGAGGACTCTTTATACTGCTGCTGGAGTTCCTCGATAGTTCCTTGGTGGTCCTCAATCATCTTGTAGTAATCCACATTATTGGCTAATGCACGATTGAGCAAACATTTTAGATACTGGTAAGCTTCAACTGCTTGTTCAGAAGCATCTGAACCCAGGATATCAATGATTTGAGCATCATTCAGATCTGCACGACCAACCTTGAAATAGTCATTGCATTTTTTCATCAGTTCGGTGTCATGAGCTGACAAGAGCTCCATCCTAGCCATAAACTAGTAAATAGAAGAAATAGAAAGAATCAATAAGAATGCAGACAGAGAAAGTAGAAGAAAAAGTCAAGACAAACAACCAAAAGTTTAAATTTTCATTTCATCATAAAGGAAAATACAAAAGTCGAGGTTATATTCAATAAAATGACAAAATAAACACCTAAACTACTCTACACCTTCTCTTTATTTCCTATAACTTCCTCAGGAGGTTTTGAGGAAGAGACTAGTTGGTCGGTGGACAAGAGTAGCTGCTCGGTAGGAGTAATGGTTGGTTGGGGTTGCTCGGATCACGATTGAATAGCTGGAACAGAAAGGTCCTGATCTCCAATCATCATGGAAGACTCATCTGAGACAGCTTCATCTTCTTCTTCTTCTCCAGAAGAGGGAGGAGGGCCATGAGTGTGTTGCTGAAATAATTCAGAATCTTCAACAACTTTCAACTCTTGTAGGGCTTCCACCCATCCATCCCTAAAGTATTTAAGGCTAGCGTATTCCATTTGTGAGGACATGGCAGCCAAACACTTATTCCAGCCTTTATCCCAACCTACGTTGAATGATTTTTTAACAGATTTCTTCCTTTTAACCTTCTCCGAGGAGGTCCTTTCCCTCAGGAGCTCCTCGAAAGCCTTCAATTTCCCTTCCACCTCCTATTTCTGGCGATCAATATCATGAAGTCTACCAACCTCCTCTTCAGAATCTTTGAGCTTATTCTCAAGATCTTCATCATTCTTGAGCTTCTCCTCAAGCTCTTTATTCTTCTTCTCAAACTCTCCCAATTTCTTCTTCAAATCCTTGGAGGCTTCCACAACTCGATCTCTCTCTTGCTCAACGGACTTAACCTATTTCTCCCAAGCAATTTTATTTTCCTCATACTTCTGATGAGAGTCTTTCAAAGACTGGGTTAATCCAGTAAAAGCCTCCTCTACACCTCCCGAGGAGATTGAAGCCTTGATGGCCTCATCCTTCTTCAGAATAGTGTTGAAACACATTACTAGCTGAAAAAAGAAATAATTTTGAGTCAGTACAGGGACATAGTAGTGAAAAATGAAAGCTCGGATCAATAATACTTACCGAGGCAATATGTTGAGCAGCCAAGGTAGTAACTCTATCACGAGAAAGAGTGTCTTCAATACGTTGGATTTTTGGGATAATCCAAGACTTCACCTAGCTCATAGCAGAGCTCGGAGGAACAAAAGTGGGAACACCACCTTCAATATTTAAAGACTGAGAGACAGGTTCTGCTGGTCTCTCAGAAAAACTTTTCTTTAACCTCCTCATAGGAGCAGGAACATTCTCAACCAAAGATGTTTTCTTGGTTGGTGATATAACGATAACCTCGCTTGGAGAAGAAACAACAACAACTTTTCTTGGGGCCACTGGGGGCTTCTCAACAACTTTCTTGACTGCAGCAGAAAGGGGTGCATTAATATTCCTTGTCCCTTCTTCTGGGACATTTTGCTTACTTTTCTTTTCCTCTCCAGCAGTAGAGGCAGACTTATCAAAGAAGGCAGGAACTTTTCTTTTCTTCATTAGATCACTAACAGGTATACTCGATTCAGAGGAAGAACCTTCCACACTAGTCTCAGTAGCTAGTATTTGATCAAGATTAACCACCACTGGAGGAGAAGTAAAGGATAAAGTATAGCTCTTGTACTGCAACAAATAAGAAGCAAATTTAATGTGTTCCTCGACCACAGATTGGTGCAAACTCCAGATAAGTTTCAAATGCTTCAAATTAACCTCTGTCTCCTTTGGAGATTTTCTTTTGCTATCAACTGCAAATAATAAAAAGTTATATGTCAGTGACCTTTTATCAAACATCAAGAAAATGAGATTTTAAAAATAAAAAAAACCTATTCCATTGCCATAAGGGGGACACCTGGGACCCTGATATGCATCATCTCCATTTAATGGAGCATGTTGCCAATTTTTCATAACAACCCCATGCTCAAAGTAATCCCTATTGGCATATGGAAGATTGACAACTAAAGCCCTATTCAAAAACCTGGTTTTTAAATAAAAAGTACTATCGCTAACAACCCATCTGTAGCAAAACATAATTTTCGGAATTCCAAAACGGGTTCCATGAATTTGGTTTAACCTATGGACTCCATGAACTGTTCTCCAGGTATTCGGTGCTATTTCGCAGGAACAACGTCAAAATATTGACAGAACTCCAAACATAAAGGATTTGGAGGAAAAGAAAAGCCACATTCGTCCACAAAGAGACTAGGTAACCAATGTCCCTCAGTCAAAGAAAAATAGTCAGAAGGTTCAGAAAGTTCTTCTAATATGACCCATGAAGGAATTGAAAATTCAGAACGAAATTTGTCAAGAGATTCAACAGGGTAAACCATGATGAACAAAATAAATAAAAGAGAAGTAAGAAGATCTTACAGGAGAAGAGTGAACTAGTTGACAACGAACAATGAAAGAAACGAACGCACAAGATAGAGAAGAAATGAAAAGTTCAAAGACACAGATTTGAAAAGTGAAAGACGATAGGATTTCTGTCGCGTTTAAATACTTTACCTCGGGAATAGAAAAAGCAATGATTACCATGGCGTACGTTTACGTATCCGATGGCTAAAAAGAAGAAAAGGGGCACAAAAATTGAAGCGATTATGGAAATTCAAAATACTTTAAAAGCCTGATACTATGCGCTCAAAAAAGGAGTGAGATACAACGAAAGTTTGCCTGAAATCCATACAAACTAAAAATCTAAGCAGCATAATGTTCCTTACTTTTCTTCACCATCAAACTACGAAACATTGGGGGCTTCTATTGATACCAAATTTAGTCTGCTGACATGGACCACTCACTTACAGACACGTGTCTGCTAACGTGGAAAATATGTATACTTCTACCAAGCAACTAAGAAGCCATGAGGAACTCAGGGGCCCCAAGTAGCTCAAGCGTGTCGAGCTACTTAGGTGGTCCCAGCAGCTCGATCGGTCCAAGCTACTTAGGCGGTCCGAGTAGCATAGCATTCTAATCAGGATAATCAAGGAGACGACTGCGCATTAAATGCTCATTTATTATCATACAGATGTACATGTCTACTAGATAACAGAGCATTGTCCTTTCATTTTTACAGCCTCGAGGCTATAAATACTTTGTAACCTCCTCATTGGAGAGGGACCGGAATTGCTTGAGCAAACCATTCCTCGAGAATTCCAAACAAATAATCAGCAATAAAAAAGACAGTGAACGTAGGCCATTCTTGCAAGGCCGAACCACTTTAAAAATCTCTTGTATATTATTTCTTTATTCTTTTTATTTGTGATTAAAATAATTAGGACAAATCTAATTTTTTACATCAACATTCGGGTTAGGTTGTGCTGGCCCGGCCTGGAGAGTGTGTGTTAACTGCTTGACACTCTCTTGTATCACTCCCCATCCCTTGGCCAGACCCATCAGTAGGCTATGCAAGTATCCCCATACTAGTGGGGGTGGGGATATCGGGACTTCTTCCATATGGTTGCTTTTAGGATTGCTCACCATTCTGCGGTGTGGCCATCCCCGATACTCACAAAGAGAGAGAAGGAAGGGGTATCTCTCTGTAGTGGGAGGATCTCGGTCCCGCGCATCCCTCTCGGGTGCGCTTCGGCCGTCGTCGGTGATGTTTGAGGTGAAAAATGTGGAGAGATGGACTTGCCAGTCTATTTTACTCAAAACAGACAAAGAAAATGAAGCCATCCCGAAGGACAGCATCAAAGACATACTGATACATACGAAACCAAGAAGTTATTAGAGTAAGGTTCGGAGGCTAAGTTACGAATTGGAAAGGTGTTAGGCACCCAATCCGCCCTTGTGGTCTCTTATGGAATTATTGTTATTTTCCTCTATTTCTCTGTGATATGTGTTCATGTGTATATGTAATGGAGATAGGAATCATCGACTAGTATCATGGGAGAGATAGAGCGAGTCATCCATTTGAATGTTCCTAAAAATAATATTAGAAAATAGAATTTACGCAATTATCCTTGCGTTGATCGTTATAATGGAACGATAACATGTATGGAATAATACGCCATTAAGGACAAATATATGTATATGTAAATATATAGAATCTAAGAGAATTAAGTGAAAGAATTAGAAAAATAGAAAATTGGAAAAAATAGGACTCGAGTCTCGGGTTTTACCCCGAGACGCCTACGTAGCCTATAGAGGCATCAAAGTCCATGTAGTTCGCATGCAAAACGAGGGGTGGGGTTTATCCCATAAATCCAATTGGGGACTTCTCTTATGTGTGTGTGTGTATGTGTAAAAAGGTGTTTTAGTTGTGAGAAAAGTGTGAGAATTCCCGTTTGAAATTTATGAGCAAACCCTCTTTTTCTTATTTTTTATATTAAAAATAAGAGATGTATAGTAATAATAAATAAAAAGTATTTTAGGATATGTGAGATGGGGAGAAAAAGTGCTAAGTAATAAAATAAGTTAATGCGAATTTAGGAGAATTTAAAGAGAGAGTTGAGAAAGTTGGACCTTATTGAAGATCTTGAGCTTGAGCTTGAATGTTGGAGAGCAACCCTTACACTTGGATGATGATGAAGGGTAGTTAATTTGCTAAAGTTGATGAAAAAGATGATGAAAAATGAGGGTTGGAAAGGGATTTGAATGTAGAAATCACGTTGATTTCAAGAGAGGTTTTTCTGAGTTCGTTGAGAGTGATGGATCTCAGATCTTGGGTCCCATTTTCAATAAGGTCCGGCCCTCCTTTTTATAGGCCCATGACATTTTCTATCGGCATAGGTATGGTCCTACCAATCGGCAGGTTTTTTAGGCACACTGCCGATAGGAAGGATTTTGAACCTACCGTTTATCAATCTCGTTCAGGTTCCTTCAAAAAAATGGTTGTAAAATGCAATCTGTTGATCCGAATTGCACATGGGGCATACTGCTAGAAAGGTAATCTAGAGACCTTAGAAAGTCCTTGGGACTGCTCTCGGGTCCGGGAGTTTTATTTAGGGAAAATGTGGCTCAGAAGCGTTCATCGATCCTTTGGACGGGGGATCGTCGGACGCAAATGAATCATTCATCCGCATGGTAAGTCAGAATCGCACATGGGGTGGACCGTTGGAAAGGTTAGGAGATGAACTTAGACATTCCAAAGAGTTTGGATTGGTTTGGTTTGGGGATTTGACTTTGGTCAATCGGGGACTAGAAGCGTTCAATGACCTTTCGGAGTAAAACAGATCATTCGTCCGTACTGTAAGTCATAATTAGGCCCGGAGCGGACCGTTGTAAATGGATTTTAGTCCCCTTTAAAGATTCATTCAGCCTTGGTCGAACTGAAGAGTTGACTTTGTTCAAATGGATCCCGAGAGCATCTGGTGGCCTCCTGATCAAGTTTCAGGGGAAAATGGGTCATTCATCCGCATCGTAAGTCAGAATCGTGCACGAGGTGGACCATTGGAAAGGGGTTTCGGTTCCCTTCAAGGATTCATTCAGTATCGATCAAGCTGAGGAGTTTAACTTTTGGTCAAACGAAGCCTGGGAGTGCCCGATGGCCTCTAGGTCAGTACTTAGGGTATGATCTAGGTTCGTGGTGATGCAGGGGGTGCTACAATGGGGTGTTTACAGAGCCCCTCGATGGGTGAGTTTGGAACAAATGATAGTCGTCGAATAGACACTGCATGATGCCTTTGAAAGAGGTCAATTATGCAGACCTAAGGGTGAGGGTGACCGATTCAGAGGGTCGAGGCGGATTCCTAAAGATGAGGATGACTGATTCAGAGGGTCGAGGCCGATTCTGAGGACCTAAGGATGAGGATGACCAATTCTGCGGGTCAAAGCCATTTTTGAGGGCTTAAATTGTGCTGACCAATTCGGCGGGTCGAAGACAATTCTAAGGGCTTAAATTATGATGACCAATTTTACGGGTCGAAGCCAATTCTGAGGGCTTAGGTTGTGATGACCAATTCTGCAGGTCAAAGCCAATTCTTAGGGCTTAGGTTGTGGTGACCAATTCTGCGGGTCGAAGCCAATTTTGAGGTTTAAATTGAGATGACCAATTCTACAGGTCGAAGCCAATTCTGAGGGCTTAATTTGTGATGACCAATTCTGTGGGTCAAAGCCAACTCCGAGGGCTTAAATTGTGATGACCAATTCTGCGGATCGAAGCCAATTCTGAGGGCTTAAATTGAGATGACCAATTCTACGGGTCGAAGCCAATTCCGAGGGCTTAAATTGAGATGACCAATTCTGTAAATCGAAACCAATTTTGAGGGCTTAAATTATGATGACCAATTCTGTGGGTCGAAGCCAATTCTGACGAATTAAATTGAGATGACCAATTCTGCGGGTCGAAGCCAATTCCGAGGGTTTAATTGTGATGACCAATTCTGTGGGTCAAAGCCAATTCTGAGGGATTAAATTGTGATGTTCTCGGGGAACTCTGTCTGGGAAATTACCTCGTGATTTTGATTTGAGCTGGGGAACTGATTGCTAGGAGAACTTTTGTGTCTTCCGAAGACTTTGTAGGGGAATAGCCAATTTGATGCTGTCAATTCCACTAGGGCAGTGATTAGGTGGTCCAGGGTTTGGATATTTTGCTCGGCAAAATTTGAGACTTTTGGGGAATAGGAGAAAACCTGAAGTTTGGCATGCTTTAGGGGTCCTCTAGGGACGTTGCCCAGGTGAGATTCACTTGAGGGTTACGATGGGGAACTAGGGGTTCAACTTGAGGGAAAGTGAGAAAAAAATAAATTTTCTTGGTGAAAATGTTGTACATCTTCCCTGGGATTTTTAGGATTTTTTTGGTATTTTTTGGGAGTTTTTTGTACGTAAATTTAAGGGGGTGTCGGTCAACATGGTGTGGAGGGTGCCATTTGGTAGTGGCACGGACTTTTGGACTGCCTCGAGAAGGTGGAAGGTCAGTGCCGATCATTAGGTGGGGGTGCAGTGCCGATCAGTATGACCCTTGGCTTCCTATAAAAAGGGATGGGTTCCCCTCATTTTTCACAGCTTCCTTCTCTCTCTCTACGATTTTCTTCTGCGAATCGTCTTAACATTCCGCAACCTAAAAATGGCCACTTTTGTGAGCACTGTGACACACATGGAGTGGTTAACTATTGATTACTGGGCGAATGTGGAGTGGAAGGCTAGTGTGCCTCTTTCTTTGGGGAGTGAGAATTTTTTTGATGCATTTGACCTGGTTGCGGATGAGCGAACTTTACTGCGGGATCCGTCGCCTCATCGCTCTTCCAGGGTGGCGAACCCTGGTGGTTATGTAAGTACAAAATGAGTTTTGGCATTATTTTTTTGTGATTTCCTTTTTTCTTGGATTTTGACAAGGTTTTTCTTTGACAGTCTGATGTTTCTTTATCGACTATGTGTGCTTGCGAGACGACGGGGCTTAAGGATGTCTAGGAGCACCTTCCATTTGTGGTGCGTTGGGTAGTATTGTCAGCAGGCTTTGGGAGGCTACCCTCTGTGCCGGATGAGATGTCTCGTTCAATGACGGTCTTATGGCTTTAGGGGAGAGGTGGTGGGACACTATCCACACCTTCTATTTTAGCTTTGGGGAGATGAGTGTGACTCCTATATATGTACAGGTGCTACTGGGGCTAGATTGTGACGGAGAGCAAATAGAGGTGGATCGCTCTTTGGGGGTGAGACCGGAGGCGGTGCAGGTGGCTCTAGGTGACGTGGGGAGGATAGTATATTATGACTCTATCTTTTTATATCTACTGAGGGATGTTTTACTGGGTAGGGTGATTGATGTGGAGGACGGTCTGCAGGTAAGGCAGCTGGCTTGGTTGTTTATTTTGTTGGCGTTGGGGGGATTTCTGGTGGCGTTGAGCGGCGACGTTGTCCACTTGTGGTTTTTGCCATACTTGAGGATGTTTTCGAACACCCCTCTCTATGATTGGGGGAGACTTACTTTGGCGACCCTTTATTTTTCTCTCGATTCATTTAGCCGGTGCAGTCGACAGACTTTTACTGGAGCACGTATCTTCTTAAGGTATTCTTTAGTTTGCGCATTTTCCCTTTATGCATTCGCATTTTCCTTGTGCGTCTCTTTTTTGATCGCGAATTCTTATCTTTGGCAGACGTGGTTCTATGAGGTGATTGGGTGTAATACCCAATTGGTTTATTTGAAGGATGAGATCGTTAAGGACTTTTGTCGATTGTACCGATGGCGGAAGGCCAATCGACAGTCGAGAAAGTATCTTTATCTGCAGGCGGTACGTCGTGTCTTGAATGGCCTGACCAGTGATAGGGTAAGACCTTTTTCCTTTTTTAGTCTTGGTCTTTGTGTGCTCTGATTCCATATTGCCTTATATCTGTTGGGGATTTTTCTGGTGACCTTTTACCCTTGGGGGACGGCTATTCAGGACACGGGGTCGACTGGGGTGAATGCGAAGATGAGGCGTTTACAGGCGCATGAGTTTTAGCACTCGTGGTATCTCGAGTAGAGGGTGGTTTGACAGATTGCTTAGGAGGAGGTGGTGGTGCCACCTCCAAGGCCCCTATGTCTATGAGGTGAGAACGGATGTTACGAGAGAACGTGATGATTGCGATGATGATTGGCGAGTCCTATTTATTATACACTGACACGACTGTGCCTTATGATTATATGGACTTCGTGACGAGTTGGCTGATGGCGCCTAACATAAATGATGCACTGCCTTTCCCTCATGCGGGTTTGAGTCGGCCAGTGGGGTCTTCCCACAATGGTGGTGGTCGGTCGACATCTGTGGCGGCGATGACTTCAGAGGTTCTCTTTGTGCGATTGCATAACCCTTCATACAACATTCGATGGGCTGATGGAGGGATGGTGCCTATGTTGCATCGTCTTCATGCGATGGACCCGAAGGAGTTGGGCTTGATAGAGGAGGTTCTTCGTCCTTTAGTATACCTTTCTGTTCTTTTTTTCTTTCTTTTATGTTTTCTTTTGATCTTCTTTGCCTGATACTGATTCGACCTTTTCTTGTAGCAAGTTCTAGTGTCCACCACTTGGCTGAGGGACATTAGGGACTGGATATCTTCGATGACTGCCCATATTCAGGATGCGATTCCTATTCCTTCTTGCTTGGTGTTGTCTGCCTCTTCCGAGGATGAGTCTGGTTCATGTAGCGGTGGTGTGTCATCTCGTCGCAGGGGAAAGAGAGTGCGTCGCAGGGATGGAAGCTCTTAAGAGAGAGGGGAAGGGTAGGTGAGAGAGAGAATATAGGTTCGGGCTGAGTCCCGTTATTTTTTTTTCTGCTTTTCTTTATTTCTTGCAAAATTCATGTACCACAGAAAAAATATCTATACAATGCAATGGAGTTTTTTTATTATCTTCTATTAATGATGGATGAATGCATATGCGCTTTTCACTTTGCTATTGAGACCGTAAGAAGGTATTTTTTAGAAGTGAAGGAAAATTTATTCTTAAAGATGAAAAGGGGTTTGAAATCCTGTGGAGAATATCAATTTATTTTCACTGAGTTTTTTATTTTTTTATTTTGGCAAAAGAATAAAAAGGTAGGTTTCCAAAAATAGGGGTTTACTGATCGGCAAGTCCCTTGTCGTGCCTATCGGTAGGTCAGTCTAGTCTAATCAATCGAGGCTTTGACTGGTACTCTCTTCAGCTTTTGGTACCTTGTGGGGCAGGATTCCCTCTAATTTTTACAAGGGTTGTGTCTTGGCTTGGGAGTTTCCAATTATAAAAAGGGTTGTGGATAGTTCTTTCCTCCTCACACTTTCACTATCTTCCTTTTCCACATTCTTACTTGCTTACTGTCTCTTAGTCTTGCAAGATGGCTCTCCCTGGTAGTATTGAGTTCGCTAACTACCTCAAAGCCTTGGAAGCAATGTGCTCTTATAATGTTGATTATGATGATTTTCATATATGACGAGTCTCTTTATGGCGCAACCGGCCCATTGAGTGGAACACGTTGATGACGGTTGTTAAGTTTTGGTATCTCGAGGATCATGTCTTCCGCTTTGGGTTGGATGAGATTTGTCCTACTTATGAGTAATTTTCTGCCATACTGGGGATAAATCCCAACGTTGTTGCGGCTCTACCTGAGTTTTCCCGTTCTCCTAGGGATTTATTGGCCGGGCTTCTTCATATTTGCCTTCAGCGGCCAGATCACTAGTTGCGGGAGGAATAATCTCCCTTCAGGAGGCGTTGCAGTCTGTGCATTTGTGGGAGGTTGGTGATGCTGGATATACCGGAGCTGTCGTTCTAAGCTTAGTTTCAAAATTTCTCCTAGTGACTAGGGAACTGCTGGTGGACCCACAACCTACAGACATTACTTCATAAAAGTCATACCGTCGTAATCCTATGGCGATGATATTGGCGGAGACTTTGAATGGCCTCGATGCCCGGCGAGAAGGTCGTTCGGACTTTCTGAGGGGTAGCCCTATGATGCTGTTCATGTAGTTGTCTGAAAGATTTCGACTAGTGAATTCTCTAGAATATCCTTTGTCGGCTGTGACCAACTTCTTTTCTCACCACTTCATCAGTGTTGGCCTGGATATTAAGATCTGGGAGAACTGATTTGTGGAGCATAAGGCTGTAAATCTCCACTAGTCAGTGCCTTGGTGGGGAAAACTGATGCCTATTCTAGAGATGGGAGAATACCCGTATGTTCGGCTAGTTGGTCTCAGACAAACCTCTTTCTATTTCCCTTAGTGGCTTCTGCGTTAATTTGGCTGGGAGCAGGTCGTGCCACCTCTGACGCTAGATTTCTTTTCGATAGAAGATGTGACAGAGCGTCTGCGCATGAGGCTTGGCTCTTTATGGGAGGGTCGACGCCCGTTAGCCCGTCCTTCCCAGTCTGTTGGGAGAGTCTGGCACATCCCCAGGGATTATATAAAGTGGTTGTGGAGAAGAGTAGTTAGCAAGATGTTGGTAGTGGAGGCTGGACATAGGTGGATTGTCTTATCTAATACCATGGAGGGAGGTGTTGTGGTTTTTTCGAGGTTAGTTCGAGGCTATCGGTATATGGAGCATCTACGGCACTCTATTCAGGCAGGGGAAGCTTGGGGACCCCAGGATATAGATGATGATGGATAGGGCTCCTCTGGTAGCTATGGGTAGGACTCTTGGAGAGTTTGTTTGGTAATGGGGAAACAATTTGGGAATTTATTTGGCTTTTTAGGAAGGTAGGGGGAAGGTAGTTATCCATTCCTTTTCTTATGTAATTGCACTATGATTTCTTATTAGTGAAATAAATAAGTTTTTGATCATCCAATTGCGCCTTTTGATGAATTTTGTATTTTAAATTATCTATATCGATCGCTAAGACATGCATAATCCTTTTGTTCAAGTATATATTAGAGTGAACTGTCGTTCCCGGAGATAAGAAAATAATAGTTTTTTACGAAAAAGAAAGGGTCGTGCTCATGTAAGATGTATGAGCTGCCTATGTACCTCTGGGGTTTTTGAAAAGTTTTAATTTTTCTGAAATGGTTTTGTAGAGGATCAGGACCACGTAGTTCTGGGCAGAGGGAAATAAAGAGATTTTTTTTAGAATATAAGGGAGATGAGAAGAGTCGTAGCGGGCCGAGATTTTGGACTAGGGGTATAATTTCTTAAGACAGTCCAAGTTGACTGGATGAGTCATCTTTTCTTCATCAAGGTCGGTGATCATAGTGGCATCTTCGTACAAGATCTTCTTTACAATATAGGGGCCACTCCAATTGGGCTTGAACTTCCCTCTGGGGTCCCAGATGGGTTTAATGATTTCTTTAAGGGTAAGTCCCTTTCTCGACTATCACAATCCTTGACTCTCTTGTTGAATGAACGCGCTATTCGGCGATGGTACCCTTATATGTGATACAACACTTTCAGTCTCCTTTCATCCAAGAGTGACATCTTATTGATATAGCTTTGATGCCATTCCTCCTCACTGACTTGGATTTCGAGCATGGCGTGAAGTGAAGGGATTTTTAGCTCAACAGGTAGGACTGCTTCCATGTCGTAGACCAGAGAGTAAGGGGTAGCCCCAGTAGAGGTTCGGATTGAGGTTCGGTAGCCCCAGAGGGCATGAGGGATTTGATGGTCCCAATCTCGACAACTTTCGATCATTTTACTCATAATGGCTTTGAGGTTTTTGTTAGCGGCTTTGATTGCACCATTAGTTTGAGGTCGGTAAGGAGAAAATTTGTGTCTCTAAATCCCATACTTGTTAACCACTTCTGTCTCGAAGTGTAACCCGTTATCTGACACTAGTTCGTGCAGGACCCTATATCGGTAGATGATGTTCTTCCTGATGAATTTGGCCACTTTTTTGGCGTTCAGGACTACGTATGACTCGGCTTCGACCCATTTGGTGAAGTAATCAATAGAAATTGGGATGAATTCATGCCCGTTGGAAGCCTTGGGTGTAACCTTCCCGATGAACGACCAGGGAGAAGTCATGTTATACAATTCTCGTGGAGGCAAGTGTTGAAGGTTGGAAAACTGTTGGCATTTGAGGCATCTCCGGACATAGGTGGTGTAATCCTGGACCATGATGGTCCAATAGTAGCCATATCGGATGATCTTCTTAGCAAGCATGTGACCGTTCATGTGGGGCCCACATTCCCCGCTGTGGATTTTCTACATTATCTCTTCAATGTCAACCCCTGCGATGCAGTGTAGATGGTTTCCATCAAAGTTTCTTTTGAACAGTGCTTTATGACAGATGATGTATTGGGCGGCCAGTCATCGGAGGGTTGATCGATCTTTCTTGTTGGAGCCTTAGGGATAACTACCATGCTTGAGGAGGTACCAAATATCATAGTACCAGCAATTGGCTAGCTCGAGATCTTCTTTGGTGATGAGCTCAATGTGGTAGCAGTGGATTGGTTTGTCTTGATTTTGAACTAGGAAGGGGGCCATTATTATTCCTTTGGACATGTCGACCATGGAGGCCAAGGTACCAAGAGCATCGTCTAGGTTATTCTTTACTCAAGGAAGGTAGTGGAAGGTGATATCTTAGAATTGGGAGGCTAGTTCCTCTAATTGGGCATAAAAGTGTTGGAGTTTCTCATCCCCGACTTTCCATTTTCTGAGCACTTGATCGATGATGAGGGCAGAATCCCCATAGACATCTAGGCATTGAATACCTTTCTTCAGAGAGACCATGAGGCCTACCGTATACACTTTGTATTTAGTCATATTGTTGGTGCAGGGAAAGTCAAATTTGATAGCGATGGGAGTGTGGGAGTCATCTAGGGTGATCAGAAGTATCCCAATGCCATATACCTTTTCGTTGGCAGTGTCGTCAAAGAACATTTGCCATCAAAGGTCGTCTTGAGTAGCATAAAGGATGTTTTCATCTGGGAATTCGGAGATCCAAACATCAGCTTCTTCCATTGGGGTAGTTAGCGAGGTAGATAGAGATGGCTCTTCCTTTCATGACTTTCTGTGTGACGTACACGATATGAAACTCGACCAGGAGCATCAACCATCGGGCCATTCAGCTGGATAAGGTTGGTTTCTCAAGCATGTACTTGATGGGGTCCATTCGGGATACAAGTTTGATAGGGAAGGTGATCATGTAGTGTTGCAACTTTTGGATGACCCAAATAAATGTGATGCATGATTTTTCCAAAGCAGTGTAGTTGAATTCATATCCGGTCAATTTGTGACTGGCGTAATAGATGGCTCTTTCTTTGTGGGATTCTTCAAGGTATTGGTTTAGCAAAGCCCCAGCTTTAGTGTCAGTTATGATTAGGTATAGGAGTAAGAGGAGACTGGGTTGTGGTGGCATGAGTACCGAAGGTTGGGTAAGATATTGCTTGATTCAATCAAAAACTTATGTGTAGGCCTCATTCCAAACCTTATTTGAATCCTTTCGGAGGAGTTTGAAGATAGGTTCACAGATGGAGGTTAGCTGACTAATGAACCAATTGATGTATTACAATTTCCTAAGGAGTTTGAAGATAGGTTCACGGAATTTTTTCTCTGCTTGGGGAGGTGGCATCTCAAGTATGGCTTTAAACTTGGTAGGATCTGCTTCTATCCCCTTCTCACTGACCATGAATCCCAAGAGTTTCCCGTTAGTAATTTCGATGACACATTTGAGTGGATTGAGTCTCATCTGATACTGTCGCAGTCGTTTGAAGAACTTTTGGAGAGCGGAAACATGACCTTCTATAGTTTTGGATTTGATAATCATATCATCCATATAAACCTCGACTTCTTTGTGAATCAGATTGTAAAGGATGTTTTTGGAAGCCGTCTGATAGGTAGCCCCAGCATTCTTGAGACCAAATGGCATAACAGTGTAGAAAAAATTTCCCTATGGGGTGATGAATGCGGTCTTTTCTTGGTGATTTGGGTGCATTTTGATTTGGTTGTATCCGACAAACCCGTCGATGAATGACTGAAGAGCATGACTGGATATGTTTTCCACGATCATGTCGATATTGGGTAGTGGGTAATCATCCTTTAGAGAAGCTATGTTCAAGTACCGGTAGTCTATGCACATCTGAACTTTCCCTCCTAATTTCGGCATAGGCACTATATTGGCTAGCCATGTGGGATATTCAATCACGCGAATGAAGCCCACGTTCAACTGTTTGACCACTTCTTCTTTGACTTTGAGTGGCCATTCGGTGCGGAGTTTTCTCAACTTGTATTTAACAAGTTTGTAATCTAGAAGAGTCGGGATCTCATGTTGAGCAATTTCACGATCAATATCGGGCATATCATCATAGGACCATGCAAAGACATCCAAAAATTCCTTCAATAATTCTTCGAGTTGTGCGCGCTCAAGGTCATCGAGGGTAGCCCATATCCTAATCTCGCATAATTGGCTATTAGAACTGAGGTTAACAACAACAGTTTCTTCTTCATTAACTTGAACACGGTTATATTGTTTATTATTAACCTTATTTAGATCAGTTAAGAATTGTTCATTTGCAAAATCATCATCATCATCAAAAGTTTGATTAGAATCTAAACAATTAATGTAAGGCACAACAAGATACTCAAAATCTTCATGTATTTCATTGATTGGAGAAAAAACATTGAGAACTTCATCAAAGAAGGTATCGATTACATTATAGAAAGGATGGACAACAGAAGAAGAGATGGGGTAAACATTGGGGTTAGGTGGGATTTCAACAAGTAGAACTGGCATAGCATGCCAGTTTAGGAGAGGTGTATCAGCAGCTTTAATCAGGTGGGATGGATCCAGCGATGTAGTGCTTGAATAAACCATGAAGAGGACCAGCCCCAGTGTATGTAAGTTAAATGAATCCTCGGAGTCACTTCCCTCAGAATATTCAGTATCTTTGATGATTACATGGTGTTGGGAACTTTCGGCCCATGGGTAGCTGTCTTGGAAAAAGATCTCCATTCCAGGCTTCATCTTCTTGTCTGTATGGTCATACCATAGTTCCAGAAAGTCGCAAAAGGGGAAGTCTTTGCCCTCTTTAATTAATCATCCATTCAAGTAGTCACCTGGGATAGTCTAGATGCAGTCTAATCTTCTCTTTGATCGAGACTAGAGGATCATTCTGAGCTCTTATTCTGATGGTTGATACCCCAAACCACAAGGATGGAAAGCTTTTTTCAGTACAATGGGCTCAATTATCCCTTGCTCTTTTTGTCCTAGCCCCAATCCGGGAATGAAGCGCATGTTTTTTAACATTAAAATCACATTGACGTTGCCATGAGGGTCGTATTCTGGATAAACCCTTTCTCTGAAATCGCCCCCTGCCGGGAGTAGAAGTGGCTCAACTCAAAATCCTGTTAGGAGCATATCATTTGACCCGTGCTGTATCTCACGTATTGGATTGCTGGTAGTTGCACCCTCAGCATTGTTGTCGTCGCCCAAAATGGTGATGACTCGTCCGTTAACAAAGAACTTTAATTTCTGATGGAGCGAGGAAGACACATCCTTAATATTGTGAGCCAAGGTCATCCAAGCAATAGGTTAAAACAAGCTGGGATGTCAATAACTTGGAATTCGATGACAGGTTTTACAGGGCTAGCCCCTATTACAAGTTTTGTGGATCACATCACTTCCAGACGAGTATTATCGTAGGCACATACAACAACAGAGGTTGGAGTGAGGTCACTTTCCTTCAGTCCTAAGCATTTGAAGGTTCTTAATGGGCAGACATTCAAGGCGGATCCATTATCGATAAGAGAGAGTGGTACAATCTTCCCCATAACTTCGACGGAGATGTTGAGTGCATGATTGTGGTTTGGCCCGATTCTAGGGATTTTTTCTTTGGAAAAGGATAGAATTCAGGTAGAGGTCAGGGATGTTATTAAATTTATCCCTTCTTATGGTGTGGTAGAAGGAGGAACTGTGGGTTCAGTGATCAACTTGATCAAAGCATTTCTGTGCAGTTGGGAAGATATGAAAAGCCCCCATAGAGTGATATTAGCCTGAGTTTTCTTTAGTTGATCGAGGATCTAACTTTCTTCGCGGGTCATCTCTGGTATAGGAAGGTTTTCAATACCATTCCCTTTGTCATTGGCTGGTAGTAAGCTTGGGATTTGGTAATGCCTCCCTAATTTGGTCATGTGATTTACTGAAGAAGGGAAGAACATGAACCCTGTTTCTTCGTCAATCTAGAGTTGTTCTGTTACCTTGCTTATTTCCTTGAGAAGTTCTTTAAATGATATCATCCCACACATGTCGGCTACCGGGCCAATTTTTTCTGAAGCTTGCTCTCCATTTGAATATTAAAATCCTTCCCCCCATCCGGTGGCAACAATTCTGTCTTTCCATGTAAAGTCAATGCATTCCATGACTTCAATGGATTCTTCATATAGGTCCTCCCATTCTGCGGGGAGATGTAAGGGTGAAGGGACCAGGAACCCTTGTAACTTCAGAGTATCAAGTAACTCAGTCATATCGAAAATATTATTGGTTTTCCTGAATAATTCTGCCATGATCTAGACAACATCATCTAGGATGATTTCATCGGTTGGTACCACCCAACTATCTGACTTTCGAGCCCATTCCCGTGCTTCCAAGAATAGCGTATTGAACCTCTGGCAATTAATGATCATCTGCGAGGGAAGTTTCAGCTCAAACTCTAGGAGTTGGTTTAATACTTCTGATAATTCCATACTTCCATTTTCAGAACGGGTACGGACACCGATGCATGCTCTGGTAAGGAGTGATAGTGCCTGATCAACGAGGCTAGCAGGGTGTAGGAGAAAATATGGGCAAGTTTGGAGAGGCTTGGGAGAGTATATGGGCATGATTTGAGTTTAGGGAACAAATTCTGTGTTCTCTTCTAGGAAGATGGCATTGTCATGATTTGGGAGTAGGTTGTGAGTAGTGTTTGGATTAGGATTGGCTGGTGGGGCAATGGTACCCCGGTCAATTAGAGCTTGGATTACGTTTCAAAAGTGAAAGCATTGGTCGGTGGTATGGCCAACAGTTTGGTGAAAGGTGCAATGGGCATCTTCCTTGAAGTTTCTTGGAAGTGGATTTGACAATGGACGGGGGTCTAAGGGTTTTGATAAGGTTTCGGCTTAATAGGGCTTGATAAATTTTGGAGAGGGGAGCATGTCGCTTGGTGTATTCCTTTCGGACTGGGACATGGCGACTTTTTGGTGCCCACTAGGTGGTTGGTTGAGAGATGTTGTTGATGGTTGAGACTGAAGCATTGGCAGGTTTATTATATTTTATGGGAGTGAACGGTTTGAACAGTTTCTTTGGTTCAACTTATGTTTTAGCAAGACCCTCCTCGATTTCTACTCCGGCTTTTCTGAGAGCTCATAAGTGGGGATAGTATTGCCCTCCCATTGTTTCTCGGACATGGGGTAAGAATTTCTTCTTCACTATGTTGACTTGTTCTTCCTCGGATGGCCGATTAGTCATAGTGGCATCTTTTTCCCTCCATAGGGTTATGAAGTTACTGACTGATTCCCCAAAGTTCTGTTTGAGAAGCTCTAAATCACGACGGGTGGCCTCAAGCTCTTCATTGTATTTGTACTGAGAAATGAATTCTCGGGCTACATTCTCCTAGCTATGGATTCTGAACTCCTCGAGAGACAAAAACCATTGGAGGGCGTTATCCTTCAAAGTTTGCTAAAATAATTGGGCCATCACTTCTTTAGAAGCCCCTAGGAGAGTCATAGAATGGTTATAACTGCGAAGATGAACAGTCGGGGGTCCACTCCCTCCGAATTTCTTGATATTTGGCATCTTGAATTTCTCGAGTAACCCCGCTTTAGGATAAGGAGACGTGTGGGTGTAGTCGATGTAATTTCAAAAGATTTTAACCTGGTCGAACTTCTTAGTTAGCATCTTGAGATCTTCTTTGACTTTGTTCAACTCTTCCTCTTTTGGATCCATGATCATAGGCAAGTTAGCCCCAGGCTGGGCAAGGTTTGGCTTAGGAAGTTAGGCAGGTGGAGGCCCATTAGTAGGAGGGGCACGTGGAGCATGTTGATACTCTTCGAGAACCAAAATAGGGTCAGGTGGACCCATAGCGTGAGGGAATAGGGCCTCGGGACCTTGGGGAACAGGAACCTGGTTTCATTGCATCTCACGAACTTTAGTCTGGAGGTTGTCAATCTTGAACACGAGCTGAGCTAAGACTTCCGTCAGATCTGGCTGCGCAATCAGTACTTAATCTATGTTCTCCATGGAAAGAAACTCCGGGGTGATTTAACTAAAGACCGAAGCCAATAAGGAGCCAGGCCAAGGGCGTGCAATTGACTTGAGAAGGCGTAAAATGGGATTTATTTTTGAAAAAAGAAGAATGAAAATATTTTTGACATTTTTTTTTTCTTTTTGAGATTGAAAGACAAAATATTTTTGGATTTTTATAAAAGAAAGGAGAAATATTTTTGGATTTTTGTTCAAGAAAGGAAAAATGTTTTTGGATTTTGATAAAGAAAAGAGAAATATTTTTTAGAGACGGGTCTCATCATGATTATTATAATTATTATGTTCTCACTTGTATTAAGTTCTCCTAAATTAAAAATGAAATGCTGGACGGGTAGGATCCCGTTTGAAAATGTGTGAAAATTTAGGCGGCAGGCCGACCCGGAATTTTAGCGGAGTTTCGGGTCTAAATCGGCAATCTAACATGTATGTCCTAGGCTTGACACCTATATCTGGGTATGTAGTTGGTTGGGTGAATTGAAAAGGGTTCCCCCCTTTGGCGTGACTTCTACGATATACGTCTTACTTTTAAGGGCAATCATCAGGTGTGGACAAGCCATTTGATATACCTGAGTGTACGTGAATTACCTTATTATATACCTCATGGGGACAGTACATATGAGAGTGAATTTGATATACTCGGCATACGTGAATGATTTCCCTGTGATATACCTCCCGTCATGACTTCGGTCAAGCAGTACGATGCGGGGGGAACCGTTCGATATATGTCGAAGGTACTTGACTAATGGAAGGTGAACTCATATCGCTTAGGCTAATTGCGCCCTGTCGGACCAGCTCCCCTCACGAAGTGTCCTTCCAATTACTAGACAAAATTTGTTAAATCACAATGCTCTTTGGTGATGTCATGTGAATAATGCATGATTCCCTTATTAGTATCTTATGATGAGAGTATCTTTCTTGATCATGCCAAATAGGGAGCAACATACAAGTGCCAATAGTATACCAAGCATGGGTAAGTGATGTGTGTAATATGTGGATATATATGATCCTAGGTGCACGTGGTGCGAAGTGTACATGGAGAATCTTCTACAAGTGTGTGAATAGAAGCATAAGCATGAGGTACACATAAAAAGGGGAATATATAAGAAAATAAAATACCCATGTAAATAGAGTCTAGCCCTCATGTAAGTCCCCAGCGGAGTCGCCACTATGGCCATCCCCGATTCTCGTGGAGAGAGAGAAGGAAGGGGTATCTCTCTGTAGTGGGAGGATCTCTGTCCCGCGCATCCCTCTCGGGAGCGCTTTGGCCGTTGTCGGTGATGTGTGAGGTGAAAATGTAGAAAGATGGATTCGCCAGTCTATTTTACTCAAAACAGACAAAAGAAAGTAAATCCATCCCGAAGGACAGCATCAAAGACATACTGATACATATGAAACCAAAAAGGGATTCGAGTAGGGTTCGGAGGCTAAGTTACGAAATGGGAAGGTGTTAAGAACTCATTCCGACCTTGAGTCCTCTCATGGATTTGTTGTTATTTTCCTCTATTTCCCCGTGATATGTGTGCGTGTGTATATGTAATGTAGATAAGAATCATCGACTAATATCATGGAAGAGATATAGCGAGTCATCCATAGGAATGTTGCTAAAAGTAATATTAGAAAATAGGATTTACGCGATTATCCTTACATTGATCGTTATAATGGAACGATAATGCGTATGGAATAATAAGCCATTAAGGACAAATATATGTATATGTAAATATATAGAATCTAATAGAATTAAGTTAAAGAATTAGAAAAATAGAAAATTGGAAAAAATATGACTCGAGTCTCGAGTTTTACCCCGAGACGCCTACGTAGCCTATAGAGGCATCAAAGTCCACGTAGTTCGCATACAAAATAAGGGGTGGGGTTTATCCCATAAATCCAATCGGGGACTTCTCTTATTTGTGTGTGTGCATGTAAAAAGGTGTTTTAGTTGTGAGAAAAGTGTGAGAATTCCCGTTTGGAATTTATGAGCAAACCCTCTTTTTCTTATATTTTGGTTTTTTATATGAAAAATAATAGATGTACAATAATACTAAATAACAAGTATTTTAGGATATGTGAGATGGGGAGAAAAAGTGCTAAGTAATAACAAGTTAATGCGAATTTAGGAGAATTTAAAGAGAGAGTTGAGAAAGTTGGACCTTCTTGAAGATCTTGAGCTTGATCTTGAATGTTGGAGAGCAACCCTTACACTTGGATGATGATGAAGGGTAGTTAATTTGCCAAATTTAATGAAAAACATGATGAAAAGTGAGGGTTGGAAAGGGATTTGGATGTAGAAATCACGTTGACTTTGAGAGAGGTTTTCTAAGTTCACTGAGAGTGATGGATCTCAGATCTTGGGTCCCATTTACAATGAGGCCAGGCCCTCTTTTTTATAGTCCTAGGGCATTTTCGATCAGCATAGGTATGGTCCTGCCAATCGTCAAGTGTTTTTAGGGACACAACCGATAGGTAGGGTTTTAAACCTGCCGTTTGGCAGTCTCGTTCAGGTTCCTTCAGAAAAATGGTTGTAAAATGCAATCTGTTGATCCGAATTATGCACGGGGCATACAGATGGAAAGGTAATCCAGAGACCTTCTAAAGTCCTTTGGACTTCTCCCGGGTTAGGGGGTTTTCTTTAGGGAAAATGTGGCTCTGAAGCGCTCGCCGATCCTTTGGACGGGGGATCATCGGACGCAAACAGATCGTTCATCTACATGGTAAGTCAAAATCTTGCACGGGGTGAGACATTGGAAAGGCTAGGAGATGAACTTAGACATTAAAAAGAGTTTGAATCGGTTTGGGGAGTTAACTTTGGTCAATTGGGGCTTGGAAGCATTCAATAGAATTTCTAAGTAAAACGAATCTTTCATCCGTATTGTAAGTCAGAATTGGGCTCGAAGTGAACCATTGGAAAGGGGTTTCAGTTCTCTTTAAATATTCATTCAGTCTTGGTCGAAATGAAGAGCTGACATTGTTCAAACGGAGCTCGGGAGCCTCTGGTGGCCTCCTGATCAAGTTTCGGGGGGGAAATGGGTCGTTCGTCTGCACCGTAAGTCAGAATCACGCACGGGGAGGACCGTTGGAAAGATTTTTCAGTTCCCTTCAAGGATTCATTCAGTCTCAATCGAGCTGAGGAGTTTGACTTTTGGTCAAATGGATCCTGGGAGTGCCCGATGGCCTTTAGGTCAGTACTTAGGGTATGATCTAGGTTCGTGGTGATGCAGAGGGTGCTAGAATGGGGTGTCTACATATGGTGTTTAAGGAAGGTAATGAATGATGGAATTTAAGTTGGGATCACAATGGCTTATTGTTTCCACACAAATGGTTCCAATTTGGTATCACCCAAAAATGGGTATAGAAAATAAAAGGAAAATAATTGAGAGAATGAATAATAATGAGAATGGGGGTGAGAGATAATGAGAATGAGATAGAATTTACATAGTTCGGCCCAAGTAGGAAACCTACATCCACGAGTGCTACTAATTATTCTTCTATTGTGATCAGGTATACAATTAGGGTTGTTATGATTACAGAATGATTGAGCCCCCTTTACATGTGGATTTTCCCTTTATTTATAGGTGATTTTATGGAGAATATTTAAGGGATAGGTGGATCGAATTTATAGATTAGACAGTTACACCAATACAAATATGATAATTGATTGATAACAAACCGATATGCATTGGATTCTGTGTGGGCGTTCTAAGGTGCGTGCGAGTAACAAACACATAACAACCACATTTCCCTTATATCGCGGTGACTAGTGATAATTTCAACACATATAAGTGTGAACACGTCCATATATTGTGAAAAAATAGTTACATTAGAAGAGGATACATGACTAACCTCTTTATAAGTGAGGCCGAGCATATGTTGAACAACTGTGGGTCCTCTCCTAGCGTTATTTAGGTTCCATGCAGGCTGGGTTTGCAAGTGTATAACAACCATTTTTGTACGATAACAAATTGGCACCATTTATGGGAATGCGATAAGCTATTGTGATCCCTACCTAAATTCCTTCATTTATTACCTACCATATATACCTGAGAATGGCAGATAATCTTGAGAGAAGCCTTATGGAAAAGGTCCCAACACCGCTCACCCCCTCTAGGATGGGAGACTTTCATAACCTATTGATGAGTCCAACCAAAGGGAAGGAAGTGATGCAAAAGAGTGTCAAGAAGTTGATGCATACTCTCCAGGGTGGACTAGAGTAGCCTAACACCAATATAGTTACCCCAAAGTTGGGAATGTCATGAAACAGGGAATGAAGGTTCCCCCCAATGCCCTACAGAGATAGGAGGAAGAAGTATTGCAAGAAAGCCCTGGAAAACCTTAGGAGGCTGAGCCTGGGATCTTATGGGAATGCCAACTCCACCCGTTGATCTAAATCTCAACGGGACTAGTCTTACCACATCGGAGTCATATCCTCTATCTAATCACCCAGTTATTATGACGATCAATCCTTCTTTGACAAGCATCTCAATTCACTAGAAAGGTTGATCAGAGGATCAACATTCAACCGATTGTGACCACATTGTAATCACGTGAAGGCAACAACATCACATCGAGTTCATGACTAAATAAGAAGTGATCCAAGAATATCTATCACTGGGGCCTCCTGTCGATCTGCTAGGGCACTGGCTGTACCCGAGCAGACTGCCCAGGAAGAGAGATCAGTTGAAAGCCGATGCCAAATCGCTAAGTCAATTGGTGATAAAACCAAAGAGGACAACCAACCATGAAAGGGATCCATCCAATGCTTGGTGGATCAACTCAGAGATATGGCAAAGGTAAAGAACCCTCTACAAAGGGATTTTATGAATGGGTCTCTGTCCATTCTATTTGTTGTGGCATATCCTCCTCCTGCCAAATTCAATCCACTAGTTGTCCCGCCAAAGTATGATGGAAATATAGATCCGGTTCTTCACATTGAACATATCAAGACGATGTAGACATTTATTCCATTCCCGACGAGATGCGATGCAGATCTTTATCCAGCACAATCACAGGATCGACTCAAATCTTGTACAATAGCTTGCCTCGAGGACAAATATCCAATTTCTAGTAGTTGTCAAACTTGTTTATCAATAACTTTAATTTCGGCACAAAATTAAGAAAAAGAGTGGCCCATCTACTTGGTGTTTAGAAAAATGCCGATGAAACCACCCGTGATTATATCACCCGCTTTAACACCGAAATGTTAGAGGTGCTAGATTACAACGAGCAAACTGCTATAAATGCTGTGATGAGTGCCCTAAGGTTGGGGAAGTTGTTTTAGGCATTGGCGAAGGAACCGCCCAGGATAATGACGGAGTTACTGGCTAAAATGGGAAAAATCATGAAGGTCAAAGAAGTTATGGCTTCAAAGGAGCTTGACCATCCCAAGTCATTGTACAGTAAGGCGAGTGACAAACATGATTAAAAAGACCGGAAGGTTAAAAAGCCAAACAAGTATGATGAACATACCCCGCTGTAGAGTGTCGTGCGTGATACCGATTTAAATAAATTCGCAAATTTCAACTACAGACTTATTTCATTGGAGTCAATTTTAAACCAAATTAAATCATCCCTTAAACAATCCACTATGCGTGTGTGTGTGTGTGTGTCAAACCAATAAACACAAACAAAATTACTAACTCGTAGATTTTAGGAAAAAAATCCTTTTAGGTAAAACCTTTATTTCACTATAATACTTACAATTACAATGAAATCCGCAATGAGTTAGCTGCAGAAAACACACATAGACCGCAGCCTAGAGTCATCCTGAACTGCAGTTCCAATTCAGTCCAGGAATGCCCATAGGCACTCCTTTATAAAAAATCTAAGGTGGTGCGTCGCTTGAACGAGAAGTGAAGTCGCTCGAACGAAAAGGTATTTTCGTTGGAATGACAACTTCGCGCGAGATCACAGGTTGATCGAACGACTATGTATCTCGCTTGAACGAGATTAAATAATTTTTTTCATTTTCCCAGAAAATATTTCGCCTCAAAATCATTTTTGATGAAAAACTTAAAAAGTCCTCTACAACACTTAGAAAATATTTGATAAAAAAAATCCCAACACTCTAAGTGAAATGTTAAGGAATTAAAACACAACCTTACCAAAATCAATCTTACGGAGGTGTCTTTGTTGAAGAACATTGATATTCGGATTCATCTTGACGTACGATTGGACTTGAATAAGTCTTCGATGGTTGTAGCAGTATACGGCATACCCAAATAGAAATCGGACAATAAAATAATGTCCTTACAAATCTCCCCCTACGTCTATGCTGTTACAAAATAAGAACAACTGAATTATGAAATCAAAATTTCTAGGAAAATCTAATACCCTCCCATGAACCCAAGACTGAAAAGGTATAAAAAATCGAAGTCTGAAACTTTCTTCCAAAATCTTCAACATAAAATCTTCAAAACTTTAAGCTTTTCTCATCAAGGTGTGCAACATATGATCATTAATTATACCTACACACATGAGACAAAGACGTGCTGAGTTTGAAATGAGATAAACATAACATCAAAACATATATCAAATCTCAAATGTCCCCCATAATGTAAAACTTCCTCATAATTTGTTCTCCCCCTTTTTATTTGCCTGAAATAGACAAGGATACGAATAAACTAAACAAACATGGAGCTTTCACGACAAGCATATCAAACAACTGTGATCATCAAGAGATACTCAAAAGAATTCAACAAACTATTTTTGCTTTTCAATTTTTTCAAACAAAAAAAATACAAAAATAATTACACAAAAATCACACACCATGAATTTACACTAAGACAACCAAACCATGGAAACAGAATGAATGGGTGTGAACATATTCGATAGGAAAATCAAAGCAATCAAACATAACATATGTGCACAATGTATACGTGTACTCCTATCGAATGAATCTCAAAATTGTCCTTAGGTGTTGAAAGTGTTGAATTTAAATGACATCGACTCAATCCATCAACACATCAAAGTCAAGAGTGATTCCCACACTAATAACTTCTAAAACTATGAATGCTTTTTCAAGACGCTGTCAGGACGTGTGAACCCGTTTTTCATTTCTTTCTATCCAAACTCCCTCATAAATAATAATAATTATATTTTTTTTTGAGGTGGCCCCTTTTTGGCATATTTATCTTTTTATTGCCTTTAAATTTTTTTGATCTATTTTAAACGGTGGTTATCATGACGAGTTAATTTTGTACTCTCGCAACCTTTTCTTGTGATGCACTCATCATATTTTTCTGCAAGTAATTCTTCACGGTAAATGGTTCTTACATGCACTATTTCCAATGTCAAGTTTTATTGCATATGATTTGTTTTAAAGATATAATTGATATGACAACACTCCGACTACAATGTGATAAACAAGTACAATAATAAAAAAAAATCCAGGCAAGTGTGCATTAAAGGAACTCATGAGTCAAACATATAGGTAGTAATAACTAATCACATCTCAATGACTCTAAACATTGTAAAGAACACAAATGAAATGATGATTGATATCAAAACACTATGAAACAATCACATGGATATGTAATGAAATTGTGACTCGGTCATCCTAAGCGTCCATTCACATATTTTGCAAAACAAACTACAAAACTCTTTTTGACTTTTTACATAAATTTTATACAAATAAAATCTTTTTGGCTTTTTCAAAATTTTCTAAAAAAAAAGAAAATCTTTTTGAAGTTTTAAAAAATATATCAAAAAGGAAAACATACCTACAAAAATGGTACACACTAGCAATAGGCAAAAATTTCATCATGCAAATCATCCTATGCTAGCAAACTAGTCTAAACCTCAACCGTTAGGTGCAGTGGAGTTTTCCAAAGGTGGTGACATCCGATGAAAAACCTTCATCAAATCATGTGAAGTCTTGACAAAAAACTTTACTTGCTCCCTATTATGTGCAAACTCTCTCTCGTGTAAGTGTCGGGTGTGGGTGCATGTGTGTGAAAACATGTAGTAACAAAACGTGACACATGACCCAACTTAAAAAAAGACTCTCTGAGGTGTCCCCTCTTCTTGCAGTGTGTACAAACATAAAAAGGCCTAGGTACCCACTCTCAAAATGTCTCCTACGCTCTCTCCTAACAAGTATGGTATGACTAGGTGGGTTGGCTTGAGAGCCATGCGAATCAAACACTATTGCCGGAATTGGCTCGAGTGCAACTAGGGAAGTAGAAGCACCGTCATGACTTATTCCTAAACTATCACCTCTACCCAAAATGGGATGGAGAAACATCTTTACAACCTTCTTAGATGTGTTCTCTAAAGTGAATTTAACCTCCATGGCATGTTTAAGATCTATCTCTAATTATGACACGCAAGTTATAAGTTCACTTTTCACCCGATCTAAGAAATCAACTGCTCACTGAAAGAAACCTTCACCTTCTCGAGTTGACTTGCTTTTGACTCAAACACCTTCAAGCTCTCTACATATTTCTCTGAATCTATCACCCTAAGCCCTAATTCCTTATTCAATTTGTTTGTTTTTAAGGTCTCGACATAAAAATCTCTAAAAGAGACGTGGAGCTCACTATCACCCTCACTACCGCACTCACTCTCTCCATCGCAAGAAACACTCAAATCCTCCTCGGGGGTCTCACGTGAGCAAGTGCCCTCATCGTTATGGGGAAAATTCGGTGTGCTCTTGTGACTAGCTAAAAAAGCAACAAACTTTACTTGTGAATACTCATCCCCGAAATCTTTCACATCATCCTCACTATCACAAAGGGTGACTGGCATAACAACTTCCTTGCACTCTCTCCTAAGTCTAGTGGGACACTCAACCGACTTATGCTCTTTTCCCTTACACTCAAAACAAGTTAATTTTTCTAAATCTCCCTCACCCTCTAGCTCTTTCTCACCACTTTCATTGGCCATATCTTTTTTTTTCTATTTTTTTTATTAGAACAATTTTGTTTTGAAAACTTAAAAAACATTTTAAAATTCTTTGCAAGCATGGCCATATCAAAACCAGACTCGTTCTCAGACTCGAACTCACAAAAACTCACTTTTTTCTTCTTCTTAGACTGGGATTTAAGTGCTATCCCTCTATCTTTAGGCTTGACGGTGTCAGAAAACAAGTCAATCTCATATGTCTAGAGGTCTCCAACCAAATCTTATAATTTTAGACGATTCAAATTACCTAAGGTATTTAAAACAGTCACTTTAGGGATAAAACGTTTTGGCATCGATCTTAAAATCTTTTTAACCACTCGTGCATCAGATATAGGCTCACCAAAATTAAAACTAGTGTTGACAATGTCAGACAAACGTGCATTAAAATCATCAAAACACTTTGTCTCAGGCATGGTAATCATTTCAAATTGAGTAGTTAAATTTTGAATTTTAGACTATTTGATTGCGTTAGTGCCTTTGTGGGTGAGTTGTAAAACATCCCACTCTTCTTTAGACGTGGTGCACGTCATAATAAATCGAAACTCGTCGGGGGTGACGTGTCCAAAAATTGAACTAAGCCCACGTGAATTAAAAGTGTTCCACCTAAACTCATCCTCAGTCTAGTCTCACACAGGTTTTAAATTCGTGACATCATTTGCGGTGACAGTGGGAGGAGTTCAACCTCTTTCACAAATTAACCAAACTCTCTCATCGATTGCTTTTAATGTGATTTCATGCGGGCTTTCCAGTAAGCATAATTAGACCCGTTAAAAATTGGTAATCGATTATATAAGTTTTTATTCAAAAACATTGCGACAATTTATAAAATCATATTTAAAAAAATCAATATCACACAAATTTTGCGAAAAATAGGAATACTCGGTAAATATGAGTAACCTGCTCTGATACCAAATTGTAGAGTGTTGTGTGTGATACTGATTTAAATAAATTTTCAAATTCCAACTACAAACTTATTTAATTGGAGTCAATTTTAAACCAAATTAAATCATCCCTTAAACAAGCCACTATGTGTGTGTGTCAAACCAATAAACACAAACAAAATTACTAACTCGCGGAACCCCTTTTGGGTAAAACCTTTATTTCACTATAATACTTACAATTATAATGAAATCCACAATGAGTTATCCCCAGAAAAACCACATAGACCGCCGCCTAAAGTCAGCTAGAACCGCAGTTCCAATTCAGTTCATAAATGCCCACGAGCACTACTTATTAACACGTAGTCGTCTTCAGCTTTGTACTCCCCTTAAGAGCACCTAGATCAGCAGTAGAGATCCTCTTTACAAGAGAAACTTGACCCAAGATGTGTTCTTGGGTTCCAAAACAATTCACACAAACTATTGGGATCTTGTGAATTGAAAACAAATTGGTTTAAAACCCTAAAAATGAGAAGACAATGTATTCTGCCAAAGCAGTTTCATCTATTGAAAATTCTCAGGTCTTCTGATTAAAAACGAAGTTGGAAAACTCTATTTATAAAAAATCTAAGGCGGCACGTCGCTCGAACGAGAAGAGAAGTCTCTCGAACAAAAAGTTATTGTCGCTAGAACAATAGCTTCGCGCGAGATCATAGGTCACTCGAACGACTATGTATCTCGCTCGAACGAGATTAAATAAAAAAATTATTTTCCCAGAAAATATTCTGCCTCAAAACCTTTTTTGACGAAAAACTTAAAAAGTCCGCTCGAACACTTAGAAAATATTTGATAAAAAATATCCCAACACTCTAAGTGAAATGCTAAGGAATTAAAACATAACCTTACCAAAATTAATTTGGATCCGTCTTGACGCATGATTGAACTTTAATAAGTCTTCGACAGTTGTATCAGTATATTACATACTCAAATGTAAACTGGATAATAAAATAATGTCCTTATACCCTCTGATAGTGGGCATCCATCACATTCTCTAGGAAATCTGGGGAAACCAGGACTTCAAATAGCCTGGTAAATTGAAGGCACCGGTGAATAGGCGGGTCAAAAGCAAGTACTGAGTTTTATAAGAACCACAACCATAACACTAACAACTAAATCGACTTGAAGAATTGGATCGAGGGCCTAATCTAGAGAGGCAAGTTGTCTAGGTACGTGTTCAAGGATGGATGACATGATGGGCATAAGACCAAAAGACAATCAGAGTCGTCTTGCCTCAAAGAAAATGACAAGAAGCGAGGAAGGAATGATGACTTAGATGATGATCTAGACCTTCCTAAAAATCCTAAAGATCCCGTATATGAGGTCATCATGATATACCTTGGGTGTCACTTAATTTTCGGAGGAGATACTGGTGGGGGAGAAGACCCAGCTGAAAAGAGGGCGTATCTGAATGATGCTAAAGCTTGTGCTCATGTGAGATAGATTAACCTGGCAGCAGAGGTGGACGCGCACCCCAATAAGGCGAACAAGGATAAGTTAATTATTGGGTTCTCTAAAGACGACTTATCGGGGATACTGTATCCTCATAACGACTATATAGTCGTCATAATGATGATCCACAAAGGTAGAGTTGCCAGAGTATTAGTTGACAATGGAAGTTCGACAAATATTATGTTCTATATATATTTTAGGACGTCAAATCTCTGAGACAGTAAGTTAACACCATACCACCAAACCTTGACCAACTTCTCATGGGAAATGGTGTATCTATTGGGAATGGTGGAGTTAGAGGTCATAACGGGTACATGGCTAACTTGATGAATTAAAAAGGTTCAATTCTTTGTCCCGAGTAAAAATGTGTTGTCCGCTTATAATGTGATACTAGGAACGATTGGGCGAAATTTGTTTTAGGTCGTCCCATAGATAGTCGACTAGTGCCTAAAGTTTCCAACTCATTACGGAGTAAGGGTCATTAAAGGTAACCAGGAAGAGGCACCGGAGTGCTATTACACCTTCGCCAACCAAAAAGAGCAGAAAAAGATGACGTCCGCCTACCAGATTAAAAACATTCATCCTCGAGATGAAGAAAAGCTGGTTAAGGGGCAAGCGATGGAAGAAATTGAGATAATTCTACTTAAAGATGACCACCCAAAGAGAACGGTTCGAAATAGGTTATCAATAGATCCCCATTTGAGATAGGAGCTCATAAACTTCCTATAATAATGCAGGAACGTGTTTGCGTGGAGCCACGAAGACGTGCCTGGTATTGATCCTGATTTCTTTTGTCACAAGTTGAGTGTGATGAAAGGAGTGAAGCCAGTTAAATAAAAGCAAAGAGTTTTTAACACTGAGAAAGACCTCGCAGTCAAAGAGGAGGTACTTAAGCTATAGAAGGATAATTTTATTGCCGACATCGTGATGGTACACAAAAAGAATCATAAATAGAGGATGTGCATATACTTCATCAACATGAATAAGGCGTGCCCCGAGGATCACTATCAATTTTCCTGGATTGACCAACTAGTTGTTACAACTTCAGGACATGAGCTCCTCAATTTCACGGTCACTTATTCTGGATACAACTAGATTAGGATGAAGCCCTAGGATAGGGAGAAGTCGTCCTTCATAACCAGTCGAGGTACTTATTGCTATAATATAATTCCCTTTGATCTAAAAATGCAGGTGCTACTTACCAATAATTGGTGAATAAAGTCTTTAAATAGAAGTTTGGGTCAAACATGGATGTATATGTGGAAGACATGCTTAAGAAGATCACAACGGCGGTCGACCACATCAAGGACCTTGGGAAGACTTTTAACCAAATGAAAAAGCACCGGATGAAGAAAAATCCGACGAAATGTGTGTTTAGGGGTATAGGAAGGCATGTTTCTGAGTTTTCTCGTCCATCAACGAGGTATCAAAGACAACCCCGGCAAGATCCAATATCTGATCAAAATGCCATCTCCCGTGATAAAAATAATGTGCAGCGACTAACGGGCCAAGTGGACGCCCTCAACAAGTTCGTCTTTAAAGCCACAGATAAGTGCCTGCCTTTTTTCAAAGTGCTGATAAAGTTTTTTGAATGGAATGAGGAATGAGTGAATTCTTTCCTAGAGCCGGAGCATTACTTAGGTTTTCCCCCTTTTTTGTTAAGACCTTTTACTAGGGAAAAGATTTACTTATATCTTACCATGTCTAAATCAGCTGTCAGTTCAACACTGGTAAAGCAAGAGTGAGGAATTCAAAGGTTAGTTTATTACACTATCAAAGCATACTGAGGAGCCGAAATTAGTTACCCCAAAATTTAAAAACTAGCCTTAGCACCGAGGGAATATCCAAGGATAATGAAGTCATATTTCCAAGCCCACACCATTATAATCTACACTGACCTACCCTTGCGTCAGATCCGACATAAACCAAAAAACTTTGGTCATCCGATGGTTTAGGAGATTAATCTCGGTGAGTAGACATACAGTAAGAGATAAAAACAACAATCAAGGGGCAATCATTAGCATATTTCATTATCGAGTTCACTTACAAAGAAAAGCCATCCAAGCAGACTCCTTTGGGAGATACCTCCATTTGTAAAGATAAGCAAACTTCTCCAGAAGAGAGTTTGATTCTAGGCGAGATAGAGAAGACTCTCCTTAGAGAGATCTACTTGACGAAGGTGACAAGGATCACTAAAATGAATCTAAAAATAATCTGTTTAGATATAGAAAACTTGAATAATCAAATTTTATCTAGGACAACATTATCTGGAAGCTATTTCTTGATGGATCATATTGTTCGTTGGGTAGCAGTGCAAGTATCATCATCGCTACTCCACATAAAAGAGGCATGAATTACGCCCTGCACTTTAATTTTAAAGCTTCAACAATGAGGCAAATTACGAAGACTTAATTATCGAGTACGAGTTAGCCTCGTCTCTAGGGGCCTACCAAATTGTGACACACAACGACTCTCAGCTAGTGCTCAACCAGCTACTGGGGATCTATAAAGTAATGGAGGAGTCCAAGTACCTAACCATAGTACAACAATGGCTGGAAAAGTTTACAAAAGTAAAGATTATAAGGATACCTAAGTCAAAAAATGCCCGAGAAGATGCCTTAGCTAGATTGGCCTCGAACAACAAACTGATTTGAGGATAATGGTACCAATTAAAATATTGGCACACAAAAGCTCAGATGTGAAGAGCTTAAAAGTGATTGAACTGATCTTAGGACCATCATAGATGGATCCTATATGAGCATATAGTGAGGTTAGAGAACTCCCCTCTGACCCAAAGGAAGAAAGAAAGCTGCGTTATAAAGCTGACCACTACGTAATAGAGGCTGAAGTGTTGTATAAGAGAGGATTCATCATCTAACTATTAAAGAGTGTCCATCCCACATAAGTTAATAAGATAATTAAGTAAGTTCATAATGGATGTTGCAGAGCACATTCCGTCGGAAGATCACTGGTGAAGCACATTACAACCTAAGGCTATTACTGGCCAACGATGAAGGCAAACTATGATAATTATGAAAATAAATGTGACAAGTGTCAAAAATACGATAAACTCCATCGAATGGTAGAAGAGTTGCTAGCCCCGATCACATCACAGTGGCCGTTCATAATATGGGGAATCGATTTGGTTAGACCATTTTTTAGAACAAAGGGGTGGTTCAAATACTTAGTAATGGCAGTGGACTACTTCACAAAATGGGTAAAGGACGATCCATTGCTGGAGATGCCCTACGAAAGGGTCTATTCATTTATTTGGAAGAATAGCATCTTCTGCTAAGACATGCCTTATGAATTCATCATATATCATGGTACGCGGTTCAATAATCAAAAGTTAGAGGACTACCGAACTCGATCCAATATTCGAAAGCTGCACTCTACCCCAGGGCATCCACAAGGTAACCATTAAATTAAAGTTACCAATAAAACATTACTGAATGGAATCAAGAAAAGACTAGATAATGGAAAGATTAATTGGATCAATGAGCTACATAATGTACTTTGGGCATACAGAACCACTATGTGAACAACAATAGGGGAGACACTATACATGATCGCTTTGGGCACGGAAGTTGTGGTCCCAACTGAAATAGGGTTCCTCAGCCATTGGGTTCTCAAATTTGATTCCCCCAAAAGTGATCTAATGAGGAGGTTAGTCCTTGATCTTATTGAAGAGGTTAGGGAGAATGTGACACTGCATATGGTTGCCTACAAACAGAGGACTACCAGATACGACAACCAACATGTACATTCAAGAAATTTGAAGGAGTGAGAGTATGTCCAAAAGAAGGTGATATAGAAGAATAACAAACTCGAGCCTAAGTATCACGAACCGTACCGAGTGACAATCGTGGTAAGGCATGGAAATTATTGCATAGAAACACTGGACGGCGAGATTTTCAAGAATTCATGGAATTCTGAGCATTTGAGAAAGTATTACCAAAAATTTGTCTATTTTAGTCATGTATTCAATATCTTCATATTAATAAAATTATGTTTCAACCTCTATGTTTTTCTTTCATTTTTCTTTTTGGAAATGAGATATATGCGCACATAACTAGAACAAAAACTGTCCAAAACTTACTATATGACCTCATAGGTCAAGAATATAATCTATATGACTTCGTTGAACAAATAAGTCACCAATAGGACGAGAAAAATATATATGAATTCATTGAATAAACAAGTTACGAACCATATTTGCATGGTTTCATTAAATAAAACATACCATGAACAGAAAATTAGCTCCATGTACAATCTTATCCTCACAAGGTTACGAACAAGGAGCTCAGCCTAGCCTCTTTACCACCGAATGAGTCACGAACAAAAATGATTAGTAACTTTTGTACTTAAATACACAAAGTTGGGGCATTGTAATGTTTTCTTATAATATCATAATGGAAAGCAAAATGATTATGATACCAAAATCACCATTCATGATGCTTCATATATGTAACGATAAGAATTAAATCAGGCATGCTTAAACATGTTTTTGCATTGAGAAAATGAACATATAGTTGCTATATAAATTTCTATCCTCGATATCCCCCAAAATAATTATAGAGATCGCACCAAAAAGTTCAAAAAAGAAAGTAACAAGTATAGATAAGCTTGACAGAAAGAGTTAAATAGTAGGACTATTTAGGTCAACAGATCCCGGAGCAGTCTATGTTGGCAAAAGGTCGTCCACAGAAGCATCATTCAAAGGGGCATCATCACCATCTTCCCCCCAGGTCAATGGCTTCTTTATTATCTCCCTACCACTTGTTCACTTCCTCAATAATGTCAGGGTAATAGGTCATGACCCTCTTCTCCAGCTCCTCATAACCATCCATGAAAAAGCCCACATAGTGTACATTATAATCGGTTGAGGACTATACTTTTGGATGCCTATCTCTTCAGTAGACACTAGGGCATTATGGGCACTCTACAACTCAATCGACATGACCCCCTTATCTTACTTCGCCTTTTTAAAGGCCTTCTGGGTAGTAATAAGGGCTTTATCCAGACTATTGATATTAGCATCATCAGTAATGGACTTGTCCTTAAGTTGTGTGATTTCATTATCTACCGAGCTCAACTCAGTTGTCTTAATCACCAGTTACTTATCCCGTTCTTCCAGCTCATCGACAATCTTCTTCAAATTTCTCGATACCTACTCTAAGTCATCTTTTAGCTTCTTATTCTCTTCAGATAGTTCCTCAAAAGCATAATGGTTGATCATCACTTTCTCCTTTAAAGTTGGGCATGTCATGGTAGCCTGACAATGAGAAAAAGACAAGTTATTAGAAGCGAAATGCAATACAAGATACATAACTATTGAACGAAAGAAGAGCTTACCACTAAAATCCTATGATGAGTCAACCTCCATAAGGAGTCAGGGTCAGATTCTCTCACAAATTCAAAATCCTTGTTGTGGCCATGGTACCCTAGTAGGTTAGTAGGGTTGTTGGATTCATTCAGTCTCGATCGAGCTAAAGAGTTGACTTAGGTCAAACAGAGCTCGGGAACGCCCGGTGACCTCCGGATTAAGTTTCGGACGAAAACGAATCATTTATTCGCATGGTAAGTCAGAATCATGCACGGGACGGACCATTGGAAAGGGAATTCAAATCAATTGAATACCTTAAGACATCATAACAAATCAATTTTTGTTACTTAATGATTCCAGACACAACTAGTGCTATGGACACTCCAAGATGCACTTAAACCATACTCACACTAGGATTGCCTCGTATCTAGCCATTACTTCAGCTGCTAAATGAGCCTAGACACTTAGATAATATTTCAACGATTGTGACCATAATCCACGTACCAAATCCCGACTAATACTATTAAGAATTCTAGAAGAATACATGACATCATATACAAACTATAAATCTATAGGTCTACATCATCAACATCACTAGAAATCCTATCCCTAAAATTCGCATCGTATATCCTAAGACCAAGACATGGAAGACTATCTAGATTTCACTCCTAAGTCTCCTCAACCATCATCAATGCACACGTAAGGTACTTACCGCAAATTTCCAAAGACTCTCATTATACCCTATAAGGTACGACTTTTGATCAAGAATCACCAAGTTTTGACCAACTTGGTTCATCATGTCCACTAAATCATCGATTGTCTATGACATGACACTACCCCAGGGATCGAATTTGCCTAATCCCATCATTGGTACTAACTATCCGAAGGCACCTAATTAAGGAAGTTACGTATTCTTATCACAAATTAATACCATTTGGCATAACACACTAGTCACCTAATATCCACGGTTGACTTTACACAATTCATATTTCTAATTCAATAGACGTCATTTACCATTATTAATATCTTAATTGGCCTCTCACATTATCTCAAATTGACACATAAGCACCTCGCACTAAAGCCCATGGTGTCCTCACTATTGGCTTTCACGGACACTCACGACTTACTAACATGTCTAATCAGAAGTGCAAAAGTGATTAATGACAACTAACTTGGTTTCATTCCACTGGTAATGAATTTCTCATTGTGCTAATATCCTTGACTTTACCATCCAGAATATGAACTAAAACCATCGCCAATCTAGCGTGACTGGCCCAAAACCAACATTGACGTCGAAAAATCCAATATTGACCTCATCACATCACTCTCGAAAAGAACCCTGAACTTAGAGCTTTGATACCATTTATAATGCCCAAACCTGAGTTTATGTGTCACCTGTGGTCAATCCGATCCGACCTGAGCATTAGGTGTGAAGTGCAAGGAAATAACCAAAATATTGTTACTAGTCCAGTTTTATTTAATGCCATCTCACTTGTTTATCATGCGATTCCCATGTAAAATAAGCTACGTGAGGGACCCATGGAAAGCCTCCCTGGAATCCAAGCACATATAACTACAAACATAAAATTAAAGAGACTACTTACCTGTATAACACCCTTAAAATAAGAAATCGCACCTAATCTGCCATAACCAAATGCTCAGTGGAAAATATACAAGATGCAGAGTAGAATCGAATGGAAGAAAGAAAACTCTAAAACGTATATCTATGTGCACATGCAACTACCATATATATGTACATTTATATACTTAGATGCATGAAACCATTTTTATTCCAACAACGTTATTTACCCTGATTAATTCACCTTAATCCTGTAAAAGACATTCCCTTTTACTTGACTTGACATTTATTCCTTATTGTCACACACCCAGTTAAATACTTAAAACAAATACACTTCGTTTAAGGGAAATAATTTCTTTCACCGAAATTACTAACCTTATTTGTACCATTCCACGTTAGTATTTTCTTTGAAAATCAACCTTTCAACACAAACAAATTCCGTGTTAGAAAATATGTCATGAACACATTCTTGTGTTACTTATAGGTCAAATCTCTTTAGGTTGCTTAACCGCCCATTTAATCACTTCACTTTACCATTTCTTTACCTTATAGATATTAATCAGTTTTCACATTACTTATCCATTTTATCCCTTATCGGAACATTTATAAATTCATTCAAGTGAGGTTTTATTTTCACATATTCACCGTACAACCCATTTATTGACATGTTCCATTTTCATTATCTTTTTCTTGGAGTCTTCCATGAACTGTATACTTTAATGGGCTCCAAATCGCTGGCTATACGCATCATATGCTCTGGCCAGTGATTATGGTCTTTTACCACAGGGTTCCAGGCCATACTTAATTTTTTCGGTATCATCCTAGGCCTTATTAATGTGTTTTAACATTTTACAAATTCAAAAATTATTCCACTTTCCTTTTTTATCCGGCCGAAGTTAAAACCCGGGGTTCCACCCCAGCTTGTGTTGCACTTTAAAATCATCACATCTTGTCCTTTATACTCTGACATTGATTTTATCCCAAAATCATGTTCATTTAGGACCCTTTTTGTATAACACCTTTCCAACATTTTTATTTCATAAAAATTATCCATTTTACATAAAATTACCATTTATCCATTTTTTATATACTTGTCTTTTCCTCCATTATCACAAAACACCATTAAGTTACCCACACATTAATTTTTCCAAAACACCATTATGTTATCAACACAGTAACACTTTTTAACAATTAGAGTAATATTCTTCTCAAGTCGAAAACATCTTCTTTTCATTGTGTCCTTTCCAAAAATCATTGAACTGTAGGACTACTTCATAAGAAAATGCCATTTTCTTCATTAACACTTGTAGTCTTGGAATCTTACATTTTTATCACATTTCAATACCCATTTTACACACATTAAAGGCAGAATTTTCTAATCTATTCATTTCATGTTTAAACGCAAATAAACCCTCATTAAAACTGTTTATATATGCATCATCAAAATAATACAAGTTTATATATATGAGGAGATGGATTTTGACTCCAAGCATCCTATTAAATAGGTTAAACATACAATTTATTCTAGAAATTCATGATACTTGCAAAATATACCTTTCAAGACCAAAGGACATTTTTATCTCTTCAAAATTCAGAAAATGACCAACTTTTATAAAATCTTCCATTTTGTAAAGTAAATATCATTTTCAAAACATTTTATTTCATAAATGTTTAGCATCAAACTTCCAGAAGTGTACTCTTACCATAAAATCCCAAACTTTATTTTTATGAAAATTTAAAATATTCATTCATATTTCACCCTCATCAAATTATCATTTTGCAACATTTTTATTCCATAAAAATGTTAAACACCAAATTACTTGAAACTCATCATTTTATTCAAATGCATCCTACTCTTATAATCTAACAACAATACTACTAATATGCAAATAGAATCTTAATGCTAAGAGTATAGGTTTTCCACCTCAAATGGAGATCCAACAACGGTAGGTCAAAATGTCTAAGAAGATGGCAACCTCCCACCTCCTAAGGAGGCCTTAGAGAGGTTTCCTAGCTCCACCCAACTTGCTCCATGAGCTCTCCACAAAAAACCTCTTCAAGCTCCATGAATATTTCATCTTCATCTTCTCCAAAAACACCCCATGAACAACTCCATAAATTCATCGTTCAACTTAACTATAGTAGAAATAGGGGTTAAAATATGGTGGAATACTAGAAGAATATGGTGGCATTAGGTGGATACATGGTGGTTTGTGGTGATGCCAGAGGAGAAAATGGTGAACAATTGGTGGGGAGACCCACCCCCTTTATATTTTCTTCCTACTCAAAATAACCCACACATAACCAAACACACCCTTATAAAACACCTTCAAACCTCAAAATCCCATTTTTCCCCCCAATCTAGGTTCACTCTAACTCGACATGCCATCAATCCAACAACCAAAAACGTGATAGCACAAAAGGTCAATCCAATTTATAGAATTTTTTTTGCTCTCGTTCGAACGAGAATGTCCTCTCATTCGAATAAGAAAGTCTTCTCATTCGAACTAGTCTTCGAACGACGTTCTAACGAGTCTATTCAGGTATACAGTGGAGTCTCGTTTGATCCTAGTTCGAACTCCTCTTCGAACGACCTGGGGTTCTCATGTAGAATGACCTTGAACTCGTCCGAACTACCACTTCTTGAATTTCTTGAAACTTTCCAATTTTCATCTACATTCTTTTAATAATTACCATCAAGACTTAGAAATCAGTGAAATACAGATATGACCCCAATTATAATGATCCAAATTCCAAGGTCTTCATATGTTTACAATTTACGTGGGGAAAAATTATGAAATATTAGACACGCGTATTACACCTAACCCGGGAGATGAGACTATAATAAACACATAGGATCGGGATAATATACCTATACACATCCATTGTCGTCATCATAAAGTGTAGTAAGTGACTCCATATGAATCCCATCAAATCAATAATTTATTAAATCCACCACGAGCCTACACACACCTATTATATGTTCACACACATAAAATAATAAAAGTTGGAACATAAAACCTACATGTATACGCACATCATAAATGACTCCTATGAAGTCATGTTACTACACGTTGGTTGCTATTTGAATGATTTAAGTGCCCAAAGTATTCCAAGCAACCTAGGTTCAATTGGCACTACCTAATCACCCAAAACCTAATTGATGGTCCAAGTATGCTTAAATAAGAGCCTAAAGGTACTAGGTACATTGAAAGTCACTAAATGCCTGAGAAAATAATTCATTAGTTCATGAATATAGTCAAAAGTCCATATTCTGGTTGTCCAGTTAACTCAAACACAATTTGGTAAAATGGTCATACCTTTTTCTATAAAGTCCTACAAACGACGATTAGTTGTGTTGGAAATCCAAGTTCCAACTCTTTCTTTTAGCATACGAAAAAATGCCTACTTCAATGTACGTATAAAACACCATGCTTAAAAAACATTACCATTTTCATGACTAAAACTTTGTCTTAATACTTGTTCTTTAAACTTAATCTTTTTTGGTAATCCACCAAAAAATACTCAATTTTAACACTAATCTATCCCATTATTACACAACTATTATTGACCAACCATTTAGGGTCAAATTACACATCATAATAACATATAAAACCTAACATATATGAATCTCAAATTAATTCCCTACTATTATAATAATAAGCCTCTATATAGAACAATAGATCCCAAGTTCATCAATTCTTGCCCAATTCTCAATACAATAGTT
>OX422207.1:638060996-638148496 GCA_949130495.1 Sambucus nigra | reverse complement strand
ATGTGCCGAAAATAAAAAAAATATCAGAATTTATTTGCCAAAAATAAAAATTATCAGTTGCAAAGTTTCAAGGTTTATGTTTAACGAATCTTTCTTCATCTTTTAATAGTAAATTGTGAAACTCATTTGACCCTAAAAGCTACCTACAAATCTATCTTCTTTTGCGGAAGCAAGCCACTCTCCATCTTTATTAAAGGTTCTATTGACCTATCTCATTTCAATGCCCCATTTTTTCTTGAGTAGACAAATGTAAAAAATGATAGCAACATTGGTATTAGTAATAAAGCTCTTCTATTGAAATCGAGATTTTGATTAAAACTAATGTGGCAACATGCTATTGGTTGATTTTGTGGCCTCGTTAGCGTGGGTCCCATAAACTAATCATTAAAAACCCTTCACTTATTTGGGTCTGTAAGAGGGTAGTGAGACTGGGGTCTATGAATAACTGGAAAGGGTGAGGCGTGACCCACTCCAATGGACGCTGCCTGCAAGGTCTTCAAGGTCTCCTGGTGTAGCTTCTGAAGAAAATTTCTCCTTCTGGTAACAATGGAACTCAAGCTTCAACTCACTCCCTGCAAGAAGATGAACTTTCACAGCAAAAATAGTAATTTTCTCAAGGGAAACACCCGAGAGTGATGGCTGTCAGTGGGGAGTGAAGGAACAAGGCACTCAGCACTATGAGAATGAGCAGGGAGAGAATACTTAGGTAGGTCTGGTGATATTTTAGCAGAGTAACAGTGCAATTTCCATTGTCTCTCTCTATATATATCCTCTATGACCTTGCCCAGGAGTCCTATTTATACTTGGGCACTAAGGCTGGGTTGGCACTTTTGGCGCCAAAACATAGAGGGTTGGTGAGGGACAAAGTCTGCAGTGTACTATTTGTCCCTACCTGCAGGCAGGTCTGCCTATCCCCTCTGGCAGATGCTCCCTGGTGCTGACCAAAGTTCAAAAGCATGTATGTCTTCTAATGGAGACAAAATATCTGATTTGCTAAATATCTTTTGAAACGGTAACTTGGATATAAACTTTGTAAACTTGAGGGGGGTCTCGAGGACCACCTACTCTAAAATATTTGCAAGCTTGAGGGGGGTCTCGAGGACCCCCTTCTAAAATCATTTTTCTTGAGAGGGGTTTAGAGGACCCTCTCCTTTAAAATCATTTGATAAACAACTCTTTTCTTGTGAGCAGCCAGCCCTTTGGTTGCTCACTTCACTTGTGAATAAGTGTGAGGTGTGTGAGGACTGGGTGACCCTAGGGTCTTCTACTAGTATTCTCTCAATCCTATAGTGCTAAGTGGTTGAGCTTGCTCAACATACCTTGTTCCTCATCCGCCAATTCAGAACTCCCAGGAGGTCCCAACGCGCCTGTTCGAGCCCTGTTTGCTTGACTAGGCAACCTGTACAACAAAGTAAAGTGTTAGTGTTGTTGTTCATTTAGGGACTGATGTTTCATGATGAGGAGTTGCTCATAATATCTATTCCCTCGATATGAGTTTATGCCGAAACCCTTGTAGCGGTACTTCTCGAATAATATTTCAACAGTGACCCTTCCAGTGGCGCTGAGCCTTGCAGTGACGCTGACTCTCTCGACTGTCATTACTGCAGTGACCCTTGCAGTGGCACTAACCCTTGCAGTGGTACTTCTTAATTTTAGATTTATGTGGTGACCCTCGCGGGAACCTCTCGAATGCTATTGCTATAGTGACCCTTAATGTAATGGTGCTGACCCTTGCAGCGACGCTGGCCCTTGCAGCGGCGCTGGCACTTGAAGCGGCGCCGACCCTTGCTGCGGCGCGGACACTTGTAGCGGCGCTGCTGACACTTGAAGCGACGTCGACCCTTGCAGCGGCGCGGACAGTTACAGCGGCGTTGACCCTGGAAGCGGCGCTGACACTTGCAGCGGCGTCAACCCTTGTAGCGGCGCTGGCACTTGAAGCGACGCCGACCCTTGCAGCGACGCGAAAACCTACAGCGGCGCTGACCCTTGCAGCGGCACTGACACTTAAAGCGACGCTAACCCTTGCAGCGGCGCGGACCCTTACAGCGGCGCTCACCCTTGCAGCGGCGCCGACCCTTGCAGCGACGCGGACACTTGCAGCGGTGCTGACACTTGAAGGGGCGCAAACCCTTACAGCAGCGCAGACACTTGCAACGGCGCAGACACTTACAGCAGCGCTGACCCTTGCAGCGGCGTTGACACTTGAAAGGGTGTCGACCCTCGCAGCGACACGGACCCTTGAAGCGGTGCTGACACTTGAAGCGACGCCGACCCTTGCAGCGGCGCTGACACTTGAAGTGGCGTCGACCCTTGCAGCAACGCGGACACTTGAAGCGGCGCCGACACTTCCAGCGGCGCTGACCCTTGAAGCTGCGCCAACCCTTGCAGCGGCGCCAACCCTTGCAGTGACGCTGACCCTTGCTGCGGCGCTGACACTTGCAGCGGCGCTGGCACTTGATGCGGTGCCGACCCTTGCAGCGGCGCGGACACTTGCAGCGGCGTAGACACTCAAAGCGGCGCCGACCTTTATGGCGGTGCGGACACTTGCAACGGTGCTGGCACTTGGAGCGGCGCCGACCCTTGCGACGGTGCAGACACTTGTAGTGGATCTGACCCTCGCAGCGGCGTAGACACTTGCAACAACGCTGACACTTCCAGCGGCGCAGGCACCTGAAGTGGCACCGACACTTGTAATGGCGCAGATACTTGCGGCCGCGCTGGCACTCAAAGCGGCGCCGACCCTTGCGTCGGCGCGGACACTTGCAGCGACGTAGACACTTGCAACGACGCTGGCACTTGAAGCGGCACCGACCCTTGCGACGGCGCGGACACTTGTAGCGGTGCTGACCCTCGCAGCGGCGCTGGGGGTTCCTGCTGAATATGAGTTTCTGTCGGGACACTGAGGTGGTTCCTTCTCAATTATGTGTTTCTGTCGGGACCCTAGGTGGGTTCCTTCTTAATACGAGTTTCTGTCGGGACCCTGTGGGGTTCCTACTCAATATGAGTTTTTACCGGGACCCTGGGGTGGCTCCTTCTTAATATGAGTTTCTGACGGGACCCTGGGGTTTCTGCCCAATATGAGTTTCTGTCGGGACCCCAGGGTGGTTCCTGCTCAATATGAGTTTCTGCCGGGACCCTGGGCTTCTTCTCAGTATTTCTAATAAAATGATATTTTTACTTTTTTTATAGGTAGACACCCTTCTACATTAGCCCCTCGTGTAAAGTCGTTTGTGTTGGGTAGACCAAAAGGCTTTGTACGCCATAAATTCAGTTTTTTTTTTCTTCAGGGACCCTCGGGTTTCTTCATCATTTCTCTTAGGGTCATTAAATGTTATGTCACTTCATCCCAAGTTTTGTAAATGAGGCCACTCATAGTGGACCTTCTTATCAGGGTATAAACTTGGTCGGAGAGGTTACTCGCGGTGAGCACCTCATTTTTTAGCCTTCTTCTATGGTTTTCTACTTTGTTTAAAGGTGCTGCTCATGGTGAACCCCTCGCCCTTGGCCTTTTTTCTATGGCCTTCTATCTTGGGCGGAGGGTTACTCACGGTGAGCCCATCGCTCTTGGCCTCCTTCTGTGGCCTTTCATCTTGGGCGGAGGGGTTACTCACGGTGAGCCCCTCGCCTTTGGCCTTCTTCTGTAGCCTTCTGTCTTGGGTGGAGGGGTTACTCGCGATGACCCCCTCACCCTTGGCCTTCCTTTATGGCCTTCTGTCTTGGGTTGAGGGGTTACTCACGGTGAGCTCCTCACCCTTGGCCTTCTTATGTGGCCTTCTGTCTTAGGTGGAGGGGTTACTCACGATGGCCCCCTCACCCTTGGCCTTCCTTCTATCTTGGGTGGCGTGGTTACTCCCGGTGAGCCCCTCGCCCTTGGGCCTTCTTCTGTGGCCTTCCATTTTGGGCGGAGGGGTTATTTGTGGTGAGCCCCTCGCCCTTGGCCTTATTCTGTGGCCTTCTTTCTTGGGCGTAGGGGTTACTCGCGGTGAGCCCCTCGCCCTTGGCCTTCTTCTGGGGCCTTTCATCTTGGGCGGAGGGGTTGCTCGCGGTGAGTCCCTCGCCCTTGGCTATTTTCTGTCAAACTTGCAATCTTCGTCAGGTGGAGTCACTCTAAGTGGGTCCCCCAACTCCAAGCTTATTTTATTATTTGTTCACTTGCTTGAGGACTTCTCAATATTAGCCCCCTCGTGCAGAAGTGTCTTGTAATGTCGAGAGACTTGTGCACGAAATTATCGTACCCTTTATTTATACTTGGCAGTTGCTCAAGATTATGAGTGCTCTGATGCCCTTGGAGCTTTAGGTACTAAACAGTTGTACCTTATGTTTGTACTTGGCCTTTGCTCAAGACTGTGAGCGCTCCGGCGCTCTTGGAGCCTTAGGTGCTAAACAGTTGCACCTTATATTTATACTTGGCACTTGCTCAAGACTGTGAGCGTTCCGGTGCCCTAGGAGCACCTTACGTTTATACATGGCACTTTCTCAAGACTGTGAGTGCTCCGATGCCCTTGGAGCCACAGGTGCTCAACTGGCGCACCTTATATTTATATTTGGCACTTGCTCAAGATTGTGAGCGCTCCGGTGCCCTTGGGGCCTTAGGTGCTAAACTGTCGCACCTTATACTTGGCAGTTGCTCAAGACTGTGAGCGCTCCTATGCCCTTGGAGCCACAGGTGCTCAACTGGTGCACCGTATATTTATATTTGGCACTTTCTCAAGACTGTGAGCGCTACGGTGCCCTTCAATCCTTAGGTCCTCATCTGGAGCACCTTATGTTTATGCTTTGCACGAACACTGTGAGCGCTCCGATGCCCTTGGAGCTTTAGGTGCTAAACAGTCACACCTTATATTTATACTTGACACTTGCTCAAGACTGCGAGCGCTCCGGTGCCCTTAGAGCCTTAGGTGCTCAACTAGCGCACCTTATATTTATACTTGGCCTTTGCTCAAAACTGTGAGCGCTCCGGCGCCCTTGGAGCTTTAGGTGCTAAACTATCGCACATATATTTATACTTGGCCACGGCTCAATATTGTGAGCGCTCCGATGCCCTTGGAGCCTTAGGTACTAAACTGTCGTACCTTATATTTATATTTATATTTGGCACTTGCTCAAGATTGTGAGCGCTCCGGTGCCCTTGGAGCCTAAGGTTCTCATGTGGAGCACCTTATATTTATATTTGGTCCTTGCTCAAGACTGTGAGCGCTCCGGTGCCCTTGGAGCCTTAGGTACTGAACTTTCATACCTTATATTTATACTTGACACTTGCTCTATACTGTGAGTGCTCCCTGGTGCCCTTGGAGCCTTAGGTACTAAACTGTTGTACCTTTTGTTTATACTTGTCCTTTGCTCAAGACTGTGAGCGCTCCGGCGCCCTAGGAGCCTTAGGTGCTAAACTGTCACACATATACTTATATTTATACTTGACACTTGCTCAAGACTGCGAGCGCTCCGGTGCCCTTAGAGCCTTAGGTGCTCAACTAGCGCACCTTATATTTATACTTGGCCTTTGCTCAAAACTGTGAGCGCTCCGGCGCCCTTGGAGCTTTAGGTGCTAAACTATCGCACATATATTTATACTTGGCCACTGCTCAATATTGTGAGCGCTCCGATGCCCTTGGAGCCTTAGGTACTAAACTGTCGTACCTTATATTTATATTTATATTTGGCACTTGCTCAAGATTGTGAGCGCTCCGGTGCCCTTGGAGCCTAAGGTTCTCATCTGGAGCACCTTATATTTATATTTGGCCCTTGCTCAAGACTGTGAGTGCTCCGGTGCCCTTGGAGCCTTAGGTACTGAACTTTCGTACCTTATATTTATACTTGACACTTGCTCTATACTGTGAGCTCTCCCTGGTGCCCTTGGAGCCTTAGGTACTAAACTGTTGTACCTTATGTTTATACTTGTCCTTTGCTCAAGACTGTGAGCGCTCCGGCGCCCTAGGAGCCTTAGGTGCTAAACTGTCACACATATACTTATACTTGACACTTACTCAAAACTGTGAGTTGCTCTATTTTCTGTGAGAACTTCAAGACGAAATTGCCCCAAAGTTTGTGGGGTAGGATGAGCAAGGTGAAATTTTTAAGTTGCCCATATAGCTGCGGGGTACTTGCATATAACTGAGCAAGTTAAAATTTTGAAGCTACCCCTCTAACATGAGGGTACTTGCATATAACTAAGCAAGTTAAAATATAGAAGTTGCCCCTATAGTTGTGGGGTACTTGCATATAACTGAGCAAGTTAACAATTCTGAAGTTGCCCCTCTAACTGCGGGGTGCTTGCATGTAGGCTCACCATCTGCAAATTTTAAAGTTTCCCCTCTAACAGTGGGGTATTTGCATATAGGCTGAGCATGTTAATCTTTTGGAACTTCCACTATAACTGTAGGGTACTTGCATATAGCTGAGCAAGTTATATTTTTTTTAGCACAGCCTCGTGTGACTATGCGATACTTTTTAGTGCAACCCCGTGTGACATTGGGGTATTTTGTTATGCATATTCACTTCTTCGGAAGTAACTAAGAGATGGGGTTAGCCCTTCTCTAAAGCATGCGATAAAAAAATTCACTAAAGCAACTATGATCTTTTAGCTGTGCATAACTTTTTGAAATGCATATCAAGAGTGGACATTTCAAATAATTAATCTGACTAAAAAATAATGCCCATGGTATAGTAATAAATACTTTCAAAACTTTGCACAAATGGGGCAATCATGTTTGAATGAAAGATTAAGAGATCTTATATTTCTTCACATAATGAATTATTCTTATTCAAACTATTTATTAGTAATGAATGTGAAATTAATCACGCAACTATTCTCAATAAACAAGTCTGGGGATATGATTGATTTACTTGGGGTGTATACTTGGACAAATGCTTTTTTTTATGTCCTATATAAACTCAACTCATATAACTATACGTGAAGTGAATCACGCAAATTATTTTGAGGATACAACTTGAAAAATCTGTAAGTATCTTCAACTTAAAAAAAAATAATAATAACAATAATTACACTATTATATATTTTTTTTTATCTTGCTCGTCACATATCACTTCGACTTATGTGTGAGTTGTCTCAATTTCGTATTTCGAGCAATGGACAAGAAACGTGCCAATCTAGTCTTAATTTCGAGGAGGGCACCGGGGTTAAAAAAAATAAACAAATGGTTCCTCGATAGTAATCAGTCTTTTAAACGAGTGCGGTAGGCTAAAACTTATGTTACCCTATCACCCCTATTTAAAGACGAAAACGTGGGGGTTTTATTTGGGCAATCCTTTACTTTTGTAAAAAAAATAAGTGGCCCCCTTGATTAGAACTGTTGTGAGACGAGACGAGAGGGTTCTCTGTAAAAAAAAAGCATTGGAACACTCTTCTTACTCGAAATAGGAGAGAGAACCCATTTATATGTCTCTTTGGGAACGCCCCATTTTTCGTTATTTTCAACATGAGAAATCCTTGTGCATTTTCTCTTTCTATCTAAAAGTTGGACAATATAGTCTTTCAAGTCTGAGACACGAGACAGAGGTAAGATGAGAGATGCTCGTCTCATTCTTTGATACACGAGATCTGTAATCAAAAGTTCATTTAGATGAAATTGCTTTCAATTCCGTGCTCGCCGGCGAGATGGTGATGGGAACACAAGGATCCGCTCACTCCACGTTATGGAAGATCTCTGCCGGCGCTATGGCGGACCATTCTGGTCGCGTCAAACGAAAACCCTCCAATGAAGTTTCGAGGAGGCGGGGGTTAAAATTCTAGGGCGAGAGGTTCGTGATCTTAACCACCTCACAGTTTTTCGTTTGTCTATTCTACTGAATGAAGTTTGACTGTGAACTTTTGTCTAGGGCGAGGGGGTAATGTGAGTTTTCTGATCTCCCCCTTCTTCCTTGTTCTTTAACCTAAAGCCTTTTCATCTTGGTTTGAGAAATCAAAGGACCAAAACGGCTTGGTGATAGTCATCGAGTAATCAAAGCTCAAACTCCCCTAATTCGAAGTGTGTTTCAGATGCGAGCAAAGATATGAGGTTTGGTGATCAAAAAATTCATACGAGCAAGGATCTGAGATGCGGTATACTGAAATATTTATAAAATATTTTGTAATATTGATGTGGGATTTGAAATCCCGATGTAGGATTTTTTGGGGACAAAACTCCAGCATTTGACGGAGTTGTGCATTTTTTAGCAATAATTTGTGTTTCTTTTGGGTCTGTTGAGCTTGCTCTTGTATAGCCAATTTTTTATGCTATATAAAGAATTTAGGGATGTCCACATGTTTGGTCCCCATCTCAAAGTTTTTTTTTTTTGGTAAGCTTTCATTTTATTACTTTCAGGAATAACTTGCGAGTAATCCATTTGAAAACGAGGGGTCTGACTAGTTTTCTGTTTTTCTTTTATTTATTATTATTTTTTTTTTTGGGCGGGGGGGGGGGGGGGTCATCACCTGTTCGATGAAATGCAAGTGAAGGACCACGTTTTTTTTAGGGTCTGTTGAGCTTCCTCTTGCTCGAAAATCAACTTTGTCACCAGTTCGCAATTTCAGCGAGGATTTGGAACCGGGTCACCAACTCGTTTTTGCTGACCATTGGTGTTTTCAACTAATAACGAGCAAAGGGTACTGATTGATGTTTTTAAATGTGCGAGTAGCAATAAAATATCCTTTTCTACTTTCAGAATTATCTTGCTAAGTGGCTCGAGGAAGTCTATTGTTTGCAGATGTGATGTATCTTCTTGTGAAGAAGATTTTTTTATTTTTTAAATTTGACTTGTGTATCTGACTATATGACTATATGAGATATGGGTCTCTAAAATAACTCAAATTTTGAGCAACCCAACGTAGGCTCAGTTGCTTTTGTATTCTGAGAAATCTTATCCAAGCAACTCTTGTCGAGGAACCCAACTTCGGTTCATTTGGTTTTGTCTCTTATTCAGGAGTCGAGCAACAACTTTTTATGATAAAGCATCTTGACAACTTTTTTTTGATAAAAGCATCTTGACAAAGGGATATCTAATAAGCTGATGCTAACATTTATTTTTTAATCAATTTGTATATATATATTTTTTAAACTTGTCAATACATGGTACTATTTATGGGTATAATAAATGTGACTACAGCATCACTTGTGTAATCAACTGAACGGTCGTTGTGTTTTTATTTTATATTATTTTACCATAATATAAATAAAATAATAAACAATATGCCTTAATTGTCTTCTTTTTTTTTTCTTTTTTTTTATTCATAACATTTAACAATAAGACATGTGGCTTTGAAAATTGCAAACATTTATGAGGATAAAATCCATAAAATTAATTATGGATAATATTTTTTTTTGAGTGAACTATACCAGTAAAAAAACTATTATGAATGTTTTTGCATTTCCTCACTTGGCATCTAAAAAATTATAGCATGTGTGATTTTTTTTCAAGTAAATCAGCTAGCATATATATGAAATGTTCATAAATCACAAATCAATACTTGTGAAATGAACATATTTAACAAATAGTAAAGCCAGGCAAGTTTACTTAGCAGATCGACAATAAGATATGTCCTGCAAATGGGTAGAGTCTCCTCTAAGGTGTCCTTGAGGGTGAATCCTCCACCGCCACTTTCTTTGTTAGAGGGTTACTAGGTCACTATTATTTTTTTATCAGCGCTACCTCTGGCATCGCTGCTCTATCTTGCGAGAGTCGTCACTGATACAACTATCTTCTCCGGCGCCACATTCCGCGGTGGAGCCACCTTTACTATTGCTGGTGTTGCAGCGACTTCTCCTCTAGAGGGGAATTGCTACTCTCAAGAGGGGTTCTGATCTGGCCTCGTGTTCCTCGCATTTGGGCATTTTGACAACCTTTGGTTCTTCGTCTGAGTATTCGTACATAAGGGGTACCTCGTCATAGGATTTTACTACTGCAAGTTCCTTGTTTGCTACTTGACTTTAAGGGGTTCCTCTCATCACCCACCAGTCACGGGTTCCTCCCCTGCTGCTTTAGATATTAAGGGTTTCTCGCGACTATAAGATGATGGCGAGGGTTCCTTACGTGATCATGTTGCAACTCTGGGCGCTTCTCTTAGGGTATTGAGCATGGGTTTTCTCGATGACTGTTGTTACTATGGGGGGAGTGTTTTCGGCCAAGGGTTCCTCGTGACCCCCTTGTTGGCTAGTTCCTTATGTGCTGATGGTTCCTCGCGTGTTGGGTTCCTCATCGCTAGTGAGGGTCCCTTGTCTGTGCACCCCCCATCAATATTTATGGGTTGCTCATCGGACAAAACTTTCACTATGGGACCCAATGCCAAGGGTCCCTCGCCGATAGCTATTGCTCCAATGGGTTCCTCGAGTGAAATTTTAAGTCGTACCCTTTTTGCAATCTATGAGCGATTCCTCACGTGTTGCTATCATGGAGGGCACGCTGCCAACCGTGGGTGTCTCGCGACCCTGTTTGTTGGGGAGTTCCTCGCCTGGTGGTACCCAATAGTGAGGGGTGTCTCGACCTCTCGTTTCATCGAGGGTTCCTCGCGCACTGATTCCATGCCAGAGGGTTCCTCGTGAGCTGACTTCACATTTAGGAGTGGTTCGCAAATTGACTCCATATGTGAGGGTTCCTCATAAACTTATGGAATATTGCTCGCGCGGGTTGTTGTTTGCAGAGGATTCCTCGACTATGGGAGTGTTTTCTTAATGTCACTCGTTTTGACAAACAAGGGTTTCTCGTTGCCTTCCACCACTGCCAAGGTTGTTGGCATTATTGACTTGGGTTCCTCGCACTCAAACGAGGGATCCTCGACTGGGTTTGCTGCCAATATAGGCAGTGATTCTTTATCAAGTGCAACTTTGAGCTCTTATGATGTAAGAGGTTCCTCATGCATTGGTTCACTACCATTGGATTCCTCGCGTGTTGACTTCCCATCCATGGGTGTCTCGACCTCATGCTTCGTCGAGACTGCTGCATGAATTTTTTGTTGGCGGCGAGGGATACCCAGGGTTCCTCGCCTATGAGTTCCTCGCTCCTCGACTTTCCATCCGAGGGTGTCTCGACCTCATGCTTCGTCGAGACTACTGCCACGACTTTTTTTTTTGTTGGCAACGAGGGACACCCAAGGTTCCTCGCCTATGAGTTCCTCGCGCCTTGACTTTCCATCCGAGGGTGTCTCGACCTCAATCTTCATTGAGACTGCTGCCACAATGTTTTGTTGGCGGCGATGGACACCCAGGGTTCCTCGCCCATGAGTTCCTCGCGCCTTGACTTCCCATTCGAGAGTGTCTAGACCTCACGCTTCTTTGGGACTGCTGTCACGACTTTTTTGTTGGCGACGAGGGACACCCAGGGTTCCTCGCGAGTTAACATTTCTATAAGGGTTGCTGCCACTACTTCCCTTTTTTTTGTGATGACGGACACCCAGGGTTTCTCATTCATGGGTTCTTCGCGAGTTGGTCTTTCAAGAGGGGATGTTGTAGCTGAGAGTTCCTTACTTGGAATTTCTACCACGATGGGTTCTTTTCTTGAGGGTTCCTCATCGCTATTATTGAGTGCGAGGAGTTCCTCGACCATACCCTCGCCAAACACTTAGGGTTCCTGGGGTTCCTGCCAGTGAAATTGACGGTTGTCACAACTTGCTCCAGCTTCGTCCTCCGCGACTGAGCTACTTCCACCGGAATTGACACCGGAACGGCTGCCCCTCCACAGGGGGTTGCTGCTGGTCTTACGCAATCTTGACCCAAACTTGCCAAGTCTTAAAAACGTACTCATAAGCCTCTGCCACCGGAGCTGTTGCCGGTGAGCTGGTTTGCCCTCCCGGAGGAGCAGGTACCTTTGCTCTGGTCACCACCACATCCACCTGAGTGGCCTGGTCTCTTTGAGCTCCATTCCCAGATGGAATGTCTTCAAACACTAGCTTCTTCGAAACATGAAAACCTTCTTTGTCCATTGAAAGTGAGGATACTTCCCCAGCAGAGCCGCCAAATGTAGGAGGGTAGTGAGACTGGGGTCTATGAATAACTGGAAAGGGTGAGGCGTGACCCACTCCAATGGACGCTGCCTGCAAGGTCTTCAAGGTCTCCTGGTGCAGCTTCTGAAGAAAACTTCTCCTTCTGGTAACAATGGAACTCAAGCTTCAACTCACTCCCTGCAAGAATATGAACTTTCACAGGAAAAATAGTAATTTTCTCAAGGGAAACACCTGAGAGTGATGGCTGTCAGTGGGAAGTGAAGGAACAAGGCACTCATCACTATGAGAATGAGCAGGGAGAGAATACTTAGGTAGGTCTGGTGATATTTTAGCAGAGTAACAGTGCAATTTCTATTGTGTCTCTCTATATATATCCTGTATGACCTTGCCCAGGGGTCCTATTTATACTTGGGCACTAAGGCTGGGTTGGCACTTTTGGCGCCAAAACATAGAGGGTTGGTGAGGGACAAAGTCTGCAGTGTACTATTTGTCCCTACTTGCAGGCAGGTCTGCCTGTCCCCTCTGGCAGATGCCCACTGGTGCTGACCAAAGTTCAAAACTAAGTATGTCTTCTAATGGAGACAAAATATCTGATTTGCTAAATATCTTTTGAAATGGTAACTTTGATTATAAACTTTGTAAACTTGAAGGGGGTCTCGAGGACCACCTACTCTAAAATATTTGCAAGCTTGAGGGGGGTCTCGAGGACCCCCTTCTAAAATCATTTTTCTTGAGAGGGGTTTAGAGGACCCTTTCCTCTAAAATCATTTTATAAATAGCTCTTTTCTTGTGAGCAGCCAGCCCTTTGGCTGCTCACTTCACTTGTGACTAAGTGTGAGGTGTGTGAGGACAGGGTGACCCTAGGGTCTTCTACTAGTATTCTCTCAATCCTATAGTGATAAGTGGTTGAGCTTGCTCAACATACCTTGTTCCTCATCCGCCAAGCCAAAACTCCCAGGAGGTCCCAACGCGCCTGTTCGAGCCCTGCTTGCTCGACTAGGCAACCTGTACAAGAAAGTAAAGTGTTGGTGTTGTTGTTCATTTAGGGGATGATGTTTCATGATGAGGAGTTGCTCATGATAGCTACTCCCTCGATATGAGTTTCTGCCGAAACCCTTGTAGCGGTACTTCTCGAATAATATTTCTGCAGTGACCCTTCCAGTGGCGCTGACTCTCTCGACTGTCATTACTGCAGTGACCCTTGCAGCGGCGCTGACCCTTGCAGTGGTACTTCTTAATTTTGGATTTATGTGGTGACCCTCGCGGGCACCTCTCGAATGCTATTGCTGTAGTGACCCTTGATGTAGTGGCGCTAACCCTTGCAGCGGCGCTGGCACTTGAAGCGGCGCGGACCCTTTCAGCGGCGCTGGCCCTTGCAGCGGCGCTGCTGACACTTGAAGCGACGTCGACCCTTACAGCGGCGCGGACAGTTGCAGCGGCGCCGACCCTGGCAGCGGCGCTGACACTTGCAGCGACGTCAACCCATGTAGAGGAGCTAGCACTTGAAGCGACGCCGACCCTTGCAGCGACGCGAAAACCTGCAGCGGCGCTGACCCTTGCAGCGGCGCTGACACTTAAAGCGACGTTAACCCTTGCAGCGGCACGGACCCTTGCAGCGGCGCCGAGCCTTGCAGCGACGCGGACACTTGCAGCGGCGCTGACACTTGAAGGCGCGCAAACCCTTACAGCAGTGCGAACACTTGCAGCGGCGCGGACACTTACAGCAGTGCTGACCCTTGCAGCGGCATTGACACTTGAAGGGGTGTCGACCCTCGCAGCGACACGGACATTTGAAGCGGTGTTGACACTTGAAGCGGCGCCGACCCTTGCAATGGCGCTGACACTTGAAGTGGCATCGACCCTTGCAGCAACGCGGACACTTGAAGCGGCGCCGACACTTGCAGCGGCCCTGACCCTTGTTGCGGCGCTGACACTTGCAGCGACGCTGGCACTTGAAGCAGCGCCGACCCTTACAGCGGCGCGGACACTTGCAGCGGCGTAGACACTCAAAGCGGCGCCGACCCTTGCGGCCGCGCGGACACTTGCAACGGCGCTGGCACTTGGAGCAGCGCCGACCCTTGCGACAGCGCGGACACTTGTAGCGACGCTGACCCTCGCAGCGGCATAGACACTTACAACGGCGCTGACACTTCCAGCGGCGCAGGCACCTGAAGTGGCCCCGACACTTGTAATGACGCAGATACTTATGGTCGCGCTGGCACTGAAAGCGGCGCCGACCCTTGCGTCGGCGCGGACACTTGCAACGGTGTAGACACTTGCAACGCCGCTGGCACTTGAAGCGGCGCCGACCTTTGCGACGGCACGGACACTTGTAGCGGCACTGACCCTCGCAGCGGCGCTGGGGGTTCCTGCTGAATATGAGTTTTTGTCGGGACACTGAGGTGGTTCCTTCTCAATTATGAGTTTTTGTCGGGACCCTATGTGGTTTCCTTCTTAATACGAGTTTCTGTCGGGACCCTGGGGGGTTCCTGCTCAATATGAGTTTCTGCCGGGACCCTGGGGTGGCTCCTTCTCAATATGAGTTTCTGTCGGGACCCTGGGTTTTCTGCCCAATATGAGTTTCTATCGAGACCCCAAGGGGGTTCTTGCTCAATATGAGTTTCTACCGGGACACTGGGCTTCTTCTCAGTATTTCTAATAAAATGATATTTTTACTTTTTTATAGGTAGACACCCTTCTACACGGTCTATGCACTTTCGGTAAAAAATTAGGTCCAGTAGCATTTTTGTTAGTAATATATTCCCCTATGTGGTCTCGAGCCACACCACCAAAAGTGCTCCCTTTTTCGTTTGCACAACGAAAATTGGTAAAAATAATTTATTCTCCTTGATATAGCAGTTATTATGTAGGTAATGGAGTTTACTTTTGAGTAAAGACAATAAAGTGAGATCTCATGTATTGAATGATAGAGTGAAACTAAATAAATTATAAAAATATTAATATTAAAAAAAAAAAAAAATCAAACATCTAAAAATTAAATAAAACATTATTAATTTTTAAAATTGTTTTTTTAATTTAAAATTTATTATTAATATAATTTATTATCAAAATTAATAAAAATTATTTATTTGTTCTTTTTCAATTTAAAATTTAATTTTAAACCATATTGTTAATTTACCTACTCTACATTGGTGTTTTTGGACACAAGTCACGACTTGAGTTGCTCAATTTTGGCAACGCAACAAAACCAACTAAGCGAAACTTCAATTAAAACTATTGTTAACCATTATTTAACAAGAAATTCTGTTTTTTTTCAAAATAATTTTATAAACAAATGTACATGTTTTTACTAATTTTTAAATAAAAATTTAATATTATTTTGTTAACATTTCCATATTAAAAGTTGTGCATTAATTAAAATTATTCTCACATATAGTGATTTTTTAAAACTATGTGTTTTTATTAAACCGCCTGTGTTTAAAAAAAAACTATTTTAACTATTTTTGTGAACTGTACAGTAATAAAAAAACTAATTTTAATTTGTTCTTTATTTAAAAAGTACATGTGTTTTTTTTAACTTGCGTTGATTAAAAACACTATTTTGATTGTTCTTAAAAAATGTATGTGTTCAAATTGTCTTGTAAAATCATTATATTTTTAAATTGTTTATAAACTATGCCCAAGAGAATAAAATTTAAGACCATGCCATTAGCATGGGTTACTCGCTAGGTTATGTTCTTTTATTGGTTTTTGGAGTTAAATAATTTATGTTTATATTAGTGGTTGATATTGGTTGCAAGATTGCAAAGCGATCCAATGTTTCTACCGTTAACTAATGTTGTTCTATATGACTTTAAAGCATAGAAAACTTCCAGGATAGATCATTAATTTTCATATGATGTTTATGATAGACTATTAGTATTGTTATCATGAAATATTAGTTTTGTTGGTGTATTTTTTATTTCTTAAACAGAGAAGATAGTCATATAAACAAAAGAAATTCTGCCTAAATTTTTTTTAAAAAACTTCGAGTTAAATTATGCATGACTTAATACTTTGAAAAAAATTTATTCGGGCCTTCAGAAACGGGTAATATGATAGTATATATATGTAAGGACATATTTTACATAGTCCGTTTACATTAGAGTATGTCGTATACCGCTACAACCGTCGAAGAAAGTTCAAAGCTCATTCATGCACCAAGACAGATCCGAAAATCAACGTACTTCAACAAAAAAGCCTCTGCGAGATATATTTTGGTAAGGTTGTAAGTCCCTTAATGTTTCATTTAAGTGTTGGGATAATTTTTCTAATATGTCTTTAAACATCTGAGGTGTCATTTTTCGTCAAAACAATTTTTTCTACGTGTTGAGACGGAGTTTTAATAAAATTTATTTTTCGTTGATGTCGTTCAAACGACATGTCCATGTCGTTCAAATGACATGACGAAGGCTCGTTTGAACCTCTCTTGAAGTGTTTCATCTAATGACATCACATTGTTTAACATTTTACATTATCGTTAGAAGGTTACACAATCATGTCGATCGAACGACATTTGAGTTCGTTCGAGTGATATGGTTATGTCATTCAAACGAAGCTGCTGACTCAGATTTTTTTATAAATAGCTGATTAAATGATTCCTTTTTCCTTAAGAAGACTTGAGATTTTTCCATGAACGAAAACTGTAAACTCCAGAATTGTTTTGTCTTCTTCTTTATGGTTTAAACATTTTTTTTTTGATTCACAAAAATACCAATAGCTTTAGTGAATTATTTTGGAACCCAAGATACAACTTTAGTTAAGTTTCTCTTGTAGAGAGGATATCTCTACTATAGATTTAGTACCACTCGAGGGAGGTGCTAACTGACTACAAATGCGGTCATTGGGAGTACTTGTGGGTGTTCCTTGCCAAAGATAGAGTTACGATTCTATAAAAGTACTAAGTAATAAAAGTAAGAAGTATATTAGGATGTGTGAGATGAGATAATAAAAGTACTAAGTAATAAAACAAGTTATTCCGCATTTATGAGAATTTAAGGAGACAGTTGAGAAAATTGGACGTTCTTGAAGATCTTGAGCTTGATCTTGAATGTTGGAGAGCAGACCTTAGACTCGGATGATGATGGAGGGTAGTGAATTCACCAAGTTTGATGAAAAGTTAAGTTTGGAAAGGGATTTGGAAGTCACGCTGACTTCGAGAGAGGTTTTCTGGATTTACTGAGAGTGATACCTATTAGATCTGGGATCCTCTTGTAAGTGAGGTCAGACCTCTTTTTTATAGTCCTAGGGCATTGCCGATCGGCATAGACCTGTTCCTGCTAATTGGCAGGTGCGTTTAGGCACACTGTCGATAGGCAGGGTCTGCGACCTGCCGTTTGGCAGTCTTTCAGGACTTTTCAGAAAATCGACCGCAGAGCATAAACCGTTGATCTGAATCGCGCATGGGGCAGACCATTGAAAATATAATTCAGAGATATTTGAAAGTCCTTGGGACCGCTCCCAGGTTCGGGAGTTGACTTTGGGTCAAATGTGACTCAGAAGCATTCGTCGGTTCATTGGATGTGGAATCGTCGGACGCAAACGGATCATTAGTCCGCATGGTAAGTCCGAATCGTGCGCAGGGCAGACTGTTGTAAAGGTTAGGAGATTTAATTAGGCATTCCAAAGAGTTTGATTTGGTTAGGGGGGTTGACTTTGGTCAGCCGGGCCCTGGAAGCATTCAGTGACCTTTCAGAGTAAAACGTGTCGTTCGTCCGTAACGTAAGTCGGAATCGCGCACGGGATAGACCGTTGGAAAGGGGTTTCAGTGACCTTTAAAGATTCAGTTAGTCTCAGTAGAGTTGAAGAGCTAACTTTTGTAAAATAGAGCCCGGGAGTGTCCAGTGGCCTCTAGGTCAGGTTTCGGGAGAAAATGGGTCGTTCGTCTGCATATTAAGTCAGAATCGCACAAGGGATGGACCGTTGGAAAGGGAATTTAGGGACCTTCGAAGATTCATTCAGTCTCAGTCAAGCTGAAGACTTTGACTTTTGGTCAAACGGAGCCTGAGAGTGCCTGATGGCTTCTAGGTCAGTACTCGGGGTATGAACTGGGTTTGTAGTGTTGAAAGGAGGTGCTAGGGACCTAAGGAGAGTTTATGGGGTAACATAATGTGGTGTCTATAGATCCCCTTAACGGGCGAGTTTGGAATAAATGATAGCCGTCGAATAGACACCGCATGATAGTTTTGAGGGAGGATGACCAATTCAGAGGGTCGAGGCCAATTCTGAGGACCTAAGGGAGCGAGGATAACCAATTCAGGGGGTTGAGGTCGATTCTGAGGATCTAAGGAAATGAGGATGACCAATTCAGGGGGTCGAGGTCGATTCTGAGGACCTAAGGGATGGTTTGGAGGAAAGGTTTAGGCCAATTCCTGAGGAGGTGCTGGGGATGACCGATTCTACGGGTCAAAGCCAATTCTGAGGGCCTAAAGATGAGGGTGACCGATTCTGTGGGTCGATGCCAATTCTGAGGGCTTGAAGATGAGGGTGGCCGATTCTGCGGGTTGAAGCCAATTCTGAGGGCTTGAAGATGAGGGTGATCGATTCTGCGAGTCGAAGCCAATTCTGAGGGCTTGAAGATGAGGGTGACCGATTTTGCGGGTCAAAGCCAATTCTTCAGGCTTGAAGATGAGGGTGACCGATTCTCTAGGTCGAAGCAAATTTTGTGGGCTTAAGGTGAGATGACCAATTCTGCGAGTTAAAGCCAATTCTGTGGGCTTAAGGTGGAGGTGACTAATTCTACGGGTCGAAGCCAATTCTATGGGCTTATGTAGTGATGACTAATTCTACGGGCTTAAGTATGAGGGTGACCGATTCTACGGGTCGAAGCCAATTCTACGGGCTTAAGGTAGTGATGACCAATTCTACGAGTCGAAGCCAATTCTGCGGGCTTATGTAGTGATGACCAATTCTACGAGTCGACGCCAATTCTGTGGGCTTAAGGTGCAGGTGACCAATTCTACGGGTCGAAGCCAATTATGCGAGCTTATGTAGTGATGACCAATTCTGCGGGTCAAAGCCAATTCTGCGGGCTTAAGGTGGAGGTGACCAATTCTACGGGTCGAAGCCAATTCTGCGGGCTTATGTAGTGATGACCAATTCTGTGGGCTTAAGGTGGAGGTGACCAATTCTGCGGGTTGAAGCCAATTCTGTGGGCTTAAGTAAAGATGTTCTTGGGGAACCTTGCTGGGGAGATTTATCTTTTTGTTTTGGGTTGGGGAGCCGACTGTTGGGGAAATCTTTTGCATCCTCTGAAGGAATAACCAAAGTTCCATTGGGGAGATTTAGGTGGCCCAGGGTTTGGATGTATTACTTGGGGAAAATTGAGGCCTTTGGGGCATAGGGGGTGATCTTTAGAGATCCTACGAGGATATTGTCAGGAGGAGGTTTACTTGGTTTTTTAGAGTTCTGCTTGGAAAATAGGGGTTCCGCTTGAGGGAGTGTGAAATTTTCTTGGTTAAAATGTTCTAAATCCTTCCTGGGATTTTTAAGAATTTTCTGAGAATTTTTCAGGGCTGTCTAGTATTTTCTGGGATTTTTTGTACGAAATTTTAAGGGGGGTGCCGATCGGCATGGTGCAGAGGATGCCATTCGGCAGTGGCATGGACTTTTGGATTTCCTCGGGAAGGTAAGGGGTCAGTGCCGATCGGTGGGTGGGGGGTTAATGCCGATCGGCATGACCCTTGGCATCCTATATAAAGGGGGCGAATTCCCCTCATTTTCATAGCTTCTTGCTTTCTCTCTTTCTGCGATTTTCCTCTATAAATCGTTCTAGCGTTCCGATCTCTAAGAAATGGCTGCCTTTGTGAGCACTGCAACGCATAGGGAATGGTTGACTGTTGATGACTAGGCGAACATGGAGTGGAGGGCCAAGGCGCCTCTTGCTTTGGGTAGTGAGAACTCTTTTGATGCATTCGAGCCAGTTGCGGATGAGAGGACTTTGCTGCGAGAGCCCTCGCATCATCGCTCTTCGAGGGTGGTGAACCTTGGTGGTTATGTAAGTAAAATGACTTTTGACATTCTTCTCTTTTTGGTGATTTTTCCTTCCTTCTTGAATTTTTGATAAGGTTTTTTCTTTTGACAGTCTGATATCTCTTTGAAGAACATGCGTGCCCATGGGATGACGGGGTTTAAGTACGCCTGGGAGCATCTTCCACCCGTGGTGCGTTGGGTGGTATCATCAGCGGGTTTTGGGAGGTTGGCATCTGTGCTGGATGAGATGCCTCGTTCGACATCGGTCTTATGTGCTTTGAGGGAGAGATGGTGGAATACTACCCACACCTTCCATTTTGGATTTGGGGAGATGACCGTGACTCCCATAGATGTGCAGTAGCTGCTGGGGTTGGATTGCGATGGGGAGCAGATAGAGGTGGATCGCTCTCTGAGGGTGAGGCCAGAGGCGGTGAGGGCGACGCTTGGTGACGTAGGGAGGATAGTTTCTTGGGATTCCATCCGGATTCCCTTGCTGAAGGATGTCTTGCTGAATAGGGTGGTTGATGTGGAGGACGGGCTGTAGGTGAGGCAGATGACTCGATTGTTCATTTTACTGGTGCAAGGAGGTTTCATGGTGGCGTCGAATGGCGACATCGTCCATTTGTGGTTCTTGTCGTATTTGAGGATGTTTTCGATCATCCCTCTCTATTATTGGGGGAGTCTGACTTTAGTGACCCTCTATTTTTCTTTGAATGTATTCAACCGGTTTTGCCCGCAAACTTTTACCGGAGCCACGCATCTCCTCGAGGTATTCTTTGATTTTGCGCATTTTTCTTTTATGCATTTTCATTTTCCTTATGCGTCTATTTTCTATTGTGAATTCCTATCTTTGGCAGACGTGGTTCTATGAGGTGATTGGGTGCAATACCCCACTAATTGCCTTGAAGGACGAGACTGTTGGGGACTTTTGTCGATTGTATCGATGGCGGAAGGCTAATCGGAAGTCGAAGGGATCTCTCTCTGGAGGCGGTGCGTCAGGTCTTGAATGGCCTGACTAGTGGTAGGGTAAGACTCTTTCCTTTTCAGCCTTGGTTTTTGACATGTTCTGATTTTGTATTGACTTATGCCTGCTAGGGATTTTTAGGTGACTTTTTATCCTTGGGGGACAGCCATTCAGGATACGGGGGCAACCGGGGTGAATGCACAGATGAGGCATTTGCTGGCGTATGAGTTCGGTCATTCCTTGTATCTGGGGGAGCGGGTGGTTCGGAAGATTGCGAAGGAGGAGGTGGTGGTTCCACCTGTGCAGCCTCCTACCTCTATGAGGCGGGAGCGGCTGCTGCCAGAGGATACGAGGATTGCGGCTATGATCGGCGAGTCTTACTTGTTGTACACTGATACGACTGTGCCGTATGACTATATGGACTTTGTGACGAGCTGGTTGATGGTGCCCAGCATATATGATGCCTTGTCTTTCCCTCCTGGGGGTTCGAGTCGGGCGGTGGGGTCTTCCCATAATGGCGGTGGTCCGTCAGTGTCTATGACGGTATCGACTTCAGAGGTCCCCTTCGTGCGATTGCATATCGCTTCATACAACATTCGGCGGGCTGATGGAGGGATGGTGCCCATATTACACCGTCCTCGCGCGATGGATCCGGAGGAGTTGGGTTTGACAGAGAAGGTTCTTCGTCCTGCGGTATACCTTCTTCCTCTTTTTGGTTCCTTTTCTGTTTTGGTCCCTCTTTGATGCTGATTTTGCTTTTTCTTTGTAGCAAGTCTGGGTGTCGACCACTTGACTGAGGGATATTCGAGACTGGATATCTTTGGCGACTGCCCATATTCTGGATGCGGTCCCGGTTCCTTCTTGCTTGGTGCCATCTGCTTCGTCTGGGGAGGAATCTGGCTCTAGTAGCGGTGGTGCGTCGTCTCGTCGTAGGGGAAAGAGAGTGCGTCGTAGGGGTGGAAGGTCTTAGAGAGAGGGGGGAAGGGTAGGTGAGAGAGAGAGAGAATGTGGATTCGGGCTAAGTCCCCTTGTTTTTTGCTTTTCTTTTATTTCCTGCAAAATTTGATGTAACACAGAAGAATATATATATGCAATGCAATGGGATTTTTTTATTATCTTTTGTTAATGGTGAGTGAATGCATGCACATGCGCTTTTTACTTTGCTACTGAGACCGTGAAAAGAGATATTTTGGGATTTTAAAGGAATGTTTTAAAAATGAGAAATTATACAGGGGTGGAAAAGGATTTTTGTGAAAATCTGTTAAGAATATAAATTTTATTTTTATTGAGTTTTTCTGATTTTGATAAAAAAGGAAAAAGGAAAATTTCCAAAAATGGGGGGTCGCCGATCGGCAAGCCCCTTGCCCTGCCTATCGGCAGTCAAGTCCAGTCCCATCAATTCAAAGTTTTTATTAGTGCCCTCTTCAGTCTCTTGTACCTTGTGGGGTAGGATTCCCTCCGATTTTTGCAGGGGTTATGTCCTTTGTGAGGGTTCTCAAATATAAAAAGGGGTAGGGGTGGAGTGTTTTCATCACACCTTCACATTCTTACTTACTTGCCTACTATCTCTTAGTCCCGCAAGATGGCTCTCCCTGGTAGCATTGAGTTTGCTAACTACCTCGAAGATTTGGAAGCGATGTGCTCTTATAATGTCGACTACAATGCTTTCAACATGCGTCGAGTCTCTTTGTGGTGCAATTGGCCCATTGAGTGGAACATGCTGATGGTGGTGGTACAATTTTGGTACCTCGAAGACCATGCATTCTGCTTTGGGTTGGATGAATTTTGTACTACCTACGAGGAATTTTCTGCCATGCTGGGGATAAATCCTAGTGTTGCTACAGCTTTACCCGAATTTTTTCATTCTCCCAGGGATTTTCTAGCCGAGATTTTTCATATTTTGCCTTCAGCGACTAGATCACTGGTTGCTGGAGGAATGATCTCCCTCCCGGCGGTGTTGCATTTCATGCATTTACGGGAAGTAGGTGATGCTATCTATGTTGCAGCCGTTGCTTTGGTCCTGGTTTTAAAATTGATGCTCGTGATTAGGGAACTGCTGGTGGATCCACAACTTGGAGCCATTACTTCATGGATGTCATACCGTCGCAATCCTGCGGTGGTGATACTGGCGGAGACCCTGAACGGTCTGGATGCCTGGAGAGAAGGTCGTTCTGACTTCCTGCGGGGTAGCCCCGTGATGCTGTTCATATGGTTGTCTTGTAAGGACACAAATTTCAAATTGAGTCCTTTGTAGTTTTGGCTCAATTTCGGACAAAAACGTTTGAGTCATAGGATAGAGTTATTGATCATCCTTCAAGCCTATGACATGCTAAAGTTGAAGACGTAGCGACCAAGTTTAAAGGTTCATCAAAATGTCGAGTTTATTGTGCCTCGTTTCTACGTCATCAACAATGTTCCATTTACTCCTAAGGTATGAATCCATTTTAATATATATAGGAGCTTGGAACATTTTTATTGGGTGTACTTTGTTTTGAAAACTGTTGTTTATTTTCAGAAAGATTTTATTAAAACTTTAAAATAAAGTATATAAAGTTTCTGGGCTAAAATAAAAAAATTTCAACTTTCTGGAAGTTCATTTGAATTGTCGATCGAACGAGTTTGTCGTTCAACAACAATGTCGTTCAAACGAGTTTGCCAACGAGTTCCCCAAAAGGCCACTGTAATGTTGTTCGAAATATCGTTCGAACGAGAATGATGGTTCGAACGAGATTTCCAACGAGATTTCTAACGATTTCACATTGGAACTTCGTTAGAAGCCTCGTTCGAACGAGACTCTATTCAAACAAAAAACTCGTTCGAACGAGTTTTGGCGAGAACAATTAATTGGAAGTTTTGAGCAGTTTTTTCCCTCTTTCCCATTACTTTTTCCACTAACTCTTTTCCTGAATATCTAAGTGCGGGAACCAAGTTTTGTAACTTAACTTTTTCATATCCTACAACCTCCAAGAGAGAGTTTGAGAGCAAAATTCCCAAAAGAAAAAGTTCAATGTTTAAGTGTTGTTGTTTTTCAAGAAAATGTTTTAAACACTTATTTTACACCCAAAGTTTGTTTATCCAAGTTCATCTATATATATATATACTTGCTTGGAGTTTGGCACCGGTTCTTTTATCTCTACCGTTTGAAGAGAAGTTTGGGTTTGCTTCTAAATCCCACAAAGAAGAAGAAGTTTGCGTTGATTTACCCACTTGGAGAAAGGCTTCTTGTTCGGGTGACGGTGACCATAAAAAGTCCGATCGGTGGATTCCGAGACCGCGGTGGAGCTCTGTGGTTATTCGCAAGGCAGAGGTTGATACAAGAAGACGCATCGGGGCTTGAAACGGGTCGAGTCGAGTGTTGTAAGTCATCTTGCTTGTATTTGTAAATTTCGTACTTAGTGGATTTGACGCTAGGGCCGTCTGAGGTTTTTTTTCGTTGTGGGTTTTTCCTCGTACATTGCAGCGTAGTGATTCATTGTTTAATTTTATCTTGCTATATTACCTAGAACGCATGCTTAGGTAAAAAGATAATTTTTTTGTTTATATCACTACTTAATTTATTTTGGTGCTAAATAAATATTGGGTAACGTGTAGTTAATTCAAGTCATTAATTTAAATTGTTAAAAGTGGTTTGGCCTAATTTGGTAAAATTGAGAAACATGACTTAGGCAAAATTTCTAAGACTTGAATTAATTGTGTTTTAGTGGAATTAATATTGCGTGTGTGTTTTAATTTAATTTCACGTCGTTTAATTTTAATTTGAAAAGAAATTAAACCATCATCTTACGCTTTCACATCTCATAAAAGGAAATTATATTTTTAAAGTATAAGAAGATTTTAAAATCGGGGGCCTATTGTTCCAACAAGTGGTATCAGAGCCAAAACGATAAATTATTTCGTTAAAGATCCTTTAAATATTTTTAACTAAAATGGAATTTTTCCCATTTTCAAAATTTTCTATTTTCGATGGTTCTAATTACGCGTACTGGAAAGCGCGAATGAAATCGACACTTGAATCTATCGACAAGAGGGTTTGGTTATCTGTAGTTAAAGGGTGGTCTCCACCAACTCATTTAGTAGATAATGAACGTGTTCCCAAACCAACCGATAGATGGAGTGAGAATGAATTTAAACTTTCAAATTTTAATTCTCGTGGTTTAAATGCCTTGTTTAGCGCCGTCACACCGGATGAATTCTTATGCATTATGACGTGTGAGACCACTAAAGAAGCTTGAGATATTTTGCAACTCACTTATGAAGGTACAAGTGTCGTTAAAGCTTCGAAACTCCAAAACCTCACTACTCAATTTGAAACCATCAAAATGAATGGAAAATAAACTTTTGATGAATTTTATGCAACACTTTTCGATATTGTTAATTCTTCTTTTAACTTGTGAGAGAAAATACCCGACAACCGAGTTGTAAAGAAAATTTTAAGGTCCCTACCCGATAGATTTATTCCAAAAGTGACCGTTTTAAATTCTTTACCAACTTGAGCCTCTACGAAATTAGAAGAGCTTGTAGGTGATTTACAAACCTATGAACTGGACATGTTTCCCTCTAAAACTGAAAAGAAAATTGAAAAGGGCGTTGCTTTGAAAGCCCGAAAAGAGGAAAAACAAGTAGTAGAGTGCGAGAGTGATAGTGACTCGGAAGATATGGCCTTGTTTGCTAAGAAATTTTGAAAGTTTCTTAAAATTAACATAGATAAATTTAAAAATGACTTTAAGAAATTTGAAACTTCAAAGCATGACAATGCCGAGAGGATCCCTAAAACTACTAAAGAAACTTTAAATAGAGATGAGTCAAATAGGTGTTTTGGTTGTGAAGGGTATGGCCATAGGACTTCTGAGTGCCCCACTAAACTAAGGAGAGAGGGTAAGCGACACATTTCATTTAATGCAACCCTTAGTGATAGTGATAATGAAGAGGGACCAGATTCCCCCTCTAGTCCCAACTTTGTGGCTTTTATGGCTAGTCATGTGAGTGATAGTGAAAACTCGTCTATTGATGAAACTTTAATATATGACACTTCCAAGGTCATAGTTTATAATTACCTTATTTTTTATGGTAGTGAGATTGAAGAACAAAGAGAGAGTGAAAATGAAGAAGACGTTAATGTGAGTGAACTTCAAAATGCTTTTCAAGAACTTTATGAAGAATCTATTAAATTAAAAAGATCTAATTTGAAGTTAGAAGCGAGTTTAAAAGAGCGTGTCAAGGTCATTGATGATAGTGTGATGGTGAAAGATCTTAGGACACGAGAGAGAACTCTTCGAGAGAAGCTTGAATATGTAGAAGGCGAGAGAGATAGCCTTAGAGGTTTAATGGAATCCTTGAAAAAGGAGCTTCTTGAGTTTGAAGAGAGAAATGTTTCATTAGAGTCTAATATTTTAGAATTAAAAAATAAATTAAAAGACTCTAGAAAAGTCAAATTTGATTTGGAGTGTAGGTCCGAAAAGCTAGATAAAATCTTAGGCACGGTCCAAATAAAAAATGACACTTGTGGTTTAGGCTTCGATACTTGTAATGAATCAACTCATAAAGACAAAACCAATATTTTAGGAGAATTGCCTAAGAAAGCTTTTAATGATCATTCTGTAGGTAAGTCTTTTCGCCGAGTTTTTAAGTGCTCACATTGTGGTCGAAAAAGTCATCTTAGAAAATTTTGTTTTGATCTTAAACGAGTCCCTAGAAAATCCAAATGTAAGGCAACCGAGGTAGCCAAGATTCCTACACCCCTAGATCGTCATTCATCATTAGTTTGGGTTAGGAGATCCGACTTGGTAGCTTTACAAGATAGGGTTTTTGATTTTCATTTACTATCACATGCTTCCTCACTTGCTAAATCTAAAGGTTGAATGTGTTTGTTTTCTTTGTATACTCTAGCTTTTTGTGCTTCATATTATATTTCATTACTAGGCATATGCATGTTTAGTCATTTTCTAGTCATTGCTTTATTTCATATCTTATGCTAGAAATCATGACTTGTTTATCTTTTGTATTATATTTCTTTTGTTTGCCTTAAATGAAAAATACAAAAAGATTTTTGTTTATCATTTGGGTTTTTATCTCTTGGTAATCTAAGCTTAATGAAAAATTCAAATGATTTTTGTTTGTTTTTTGAGTATATATTTTTTTTAATTTTTGGTTAAAAATTTCAAAAACTCAAAATAATTTTTATTTTGTGTGTATTTTAATTTGACACACTTTATGTGGCATACACCTGTGTTAGAATCCCATCTTTTTCGCTCCCATGTGGTTAGAACTTTTGGTTTAGATTGTCAATCCTTATTATGTTCTTTACCATGCTTATATGGAGTAGTTGGATTTTGTGTTGCTTAAATGGATTCTATTTTTATATGCCTCTATTCACACATGCCCGAGCTCATTTGAAATTTTAACTTCATATGTATATTTGAGCTTTGTGAGGTATTCTCCTACCAATCTTGTCATCTACATATTTGTGGCCTAGGAGGACTAGTGCATGTCAAAATCCGTTGCACGTGAGATTTGTGAGAAATAAAAATGATAAATATAAATGTACACGGGGAAGGGCTCCGAAAGGATTAGTATCCTTTGCGAATAGTAAGCCACCGTTTGTTTGGACCTAAAAGAAATATGTGACCCAAAGGCCTAAAAATAGAAAATATGGCATTCAAAAGCAAAATTATTGCCAAGGCCTATGTTTAAATTGATATATTCATTCAAAAGAATAATATATGTGCTTATTGAGGGATATTGGATGGTATATCAACGATTTGCACAATATTCATTTATCCTAGTTGAGCTTTCATTGTCATGACTCTATTGGTTTGTAGAATCGTCAACATGTTAGGCTTATATACATTGTGTATGTTTGTTCATTGAGTTCAATCTATATTGTCACATGAGGTTATATTCAAATGTGATGAAGTTTGCAATCAATTGAGAACTCCATGAACATGTTTTTAAGTGATTGGGTCTAAATTTAATTGTTACTAGTTCACACCCCAACACTTTCGTTTCCATATGACACATTTTTTCCATACGAGTGTGAAAAGCTTATCTTTGTTTGTGTCATTTTGGTGTTTATATCTATATGTGTGTTCTTATACTTAGCTTGTATCTATTGAGTATACATATATATGATATTTTGTTTAAGTCTTTGCCATGTTTAGCTAGTCCATTTATGCTTCAATTCATAATTGGTACTTTGTTTGTTGCGTAGTTTATTTGATATCACATGCTTAGAATCTTATTTGTCAATTTGGTATCATTTGTTTTCGCATCCTAGTTGGCATTCATTTATTGGATTAGTTATGATTTGGTTGCCCATGTGCTTTAATGTTCTCCTCACTTTATCCCATTTTATTTGTTCCTTGCTTAGTTTAGAGGGTTATATGCTTTAATTGGGGGAGAAAAGTTAATATTTTAATTCTTTCGCCTTTGTCTATTCCTGAACAAAAAAGGGGGAGAATGATAGGGGAGATATGGTATCTAATCCTATTGTAATCGTATCTTAGTTTGGGGGAGATTTAACTTAGGGGGAGTCGCTATCTTCTTAAGTTGATCATAGTTGATAAAGGGCAAAATTAATTTAAGGGGAGTAATTATTTTAATTGCATTTAATATTTTGATATTACCTATGCGTTTGATAGTTTGCTTAAGTGTGCAGGAATTCTTCCAAATGGCAACTTTCATCGTCAGCAAAGATTGATCCTTGGGTTGTTTGAGTCAACCATTGTATTTTTATTTTGAGTGGGACATTTTTGTCTGTCTAGTAGAGCTTGACGGCCTTTTAGGATTTTTGTTGGTTTTTGTCTCGGAATAGCCTAAGGGGAGATTTGTAAGGACACAAATTTCAAATTGAGTCCTTTGTAGTTTTGGCTCAATTTCGGACAAAAACGTTTGAGTCATAGGATAGAGTTATTGATCATCCTTCAAGCCTATGACATGCTAAAGTTGAAGACGTAGCGACCAAGTTTAAAGCTTCATCAAAATGCCGAGTTTATTGTGCCTCGTTTCTACGTCATCAACAATGTTCCGTTTACTCCTAAGGTATGAATGCATTTTAATATATATAGGAGCTTGGAACATTTTTATTGGGTGTACTTTGTTTTGAAAACTGTTGTTTATTTTCAGAAAGATTTTATTAAAACTTTAAAATAAAGTATATAAAGTTTCTGGGCTAAAATAAAAAAATTTCAACTTTCTGGAAGTTCATTTGAATTGTCGTTTGAACTAGTTTTTCGTTCGAACAACAATGTCGTTCGAACGAGTTTGCCAACGAGTTCCCCAAAAGGCTACTGGAATGTCGTTTAAAATATCGTTCGAACGAGAATGATGGTTCGAACGAGATTTCTAACGAGTTCACACTTGAACTTTGTTAGAAGCCTCGTTCGAACGAGACTTCGTTTGAACAAAAATCTCGTTCGAACGAGTTTTGGTGGGAACAGTTAAATGGAAGTTTTGAGCAGTTTTTTCCCTCTTTCCCACTATGTTTTCTTGAATATCCAAGTGCAGGAACCAAGTTTTGTAACTTAACTTTTTCATATCCTACAACCTCCAAGAGAGAGTTTTGAGAGCAAAATTCCAAAAAGAAAAAGTTCAATGTTTAAGTGTTGTTGTTTTTCAAGAAAATATTTTAAACACTTGTTTTACACCCAAAGTTTGTTTATCCAAGTTCATCCATATATATATATATACTTGCTTGGAGTTGGGCACCGGTTCTTTTATCTCTACCGTTTGAAGAGAAGTTTGGGTTTGCTTCTAAATCCCACAAATAAGAAGAAGTTTGCGTTGATTTACCCACATGGAGAAAGGCTCCTTGTTCGGGTGATGATGACCATAAAAAGTCCGATCAGTGGATTCCGAGACCGCGGTGGAGCTCCGTGGTTATTCGCTAGGCAGAGGTTGATACAAGAAGACGCGTCGGGGCTTGAAAGGGGTCGAGTCGAGTTTTATAAGTCATCTTGCTTGTATTTGTAAATTTCCTACTTAATGGATTTGAGGATAGGGTCGTCCGAGGTTATTTCCCGTTGTGGGTTTTTCCTCGTACATCGTGGCGTAGTGATTCATTGTTTAATTTTATCTTGCTATATCACCTAGAACACATGCTTAGGTAAAAAGATAAAATTTTGGTTTATATCACTACTTAATTTTTTTTGGTGCTAAAAAAATATTGGGTAATGTGTAGTTAATTCAAGTCATTAATTTAAATTGTTAAAAGTGGTTTGGCCTAATTTGGTAAAATTGAGAAACATGACTTAGGAAAATTTTCTAGGACTTGAATTAATTGTGTTTTAGTCGAATTAATATTGTGTGTGTGTTTTAATTTAATTTCACGTTGTTTAATTTTAATTTGAAAAGAAATTAAAATTTGTTGTTTAATTGAACCATCATCTTACGCTTCCGCATCTTATAAAAGGAAATTATCTTTTTGATGTATAAGAAGATTTTAAAATCGGGGGCCTATTGTTCCAACATGTCTGAAGGACTTCGCCTGGTGACTCTTCCAGAATATCCTTTGTCGGCTGAACCCAACTTCTTTTCGCGTCACATCTTCAGTGTTGGCCTGGATATTGAGAGCTGGGAGAATTGGCTTGTGGAGCATGGGGCTCGAATCTGTACTGGTCAGTGCCTTGGTGGGGACAGTTGCTGCTTGTTCTGGAGCTAGGAGAATACCCATATGTGCGGCTGGTTAGTCTCAGCCAGACCTCTTTTTATTTCCCTTGGCGACTTCTGCCCCAATTTGGCTGGGCACAGGTCGTGCCACCTCGGACACTAAATTTATTTTCGGTAGAGGATTTTATCGAGCGTCTACGCCTGCGGCTTTGCTCTCTGTGGGAGAGTCGGCGTCCATTGACCCGTCCCTCTTAGTCTATTGGGAGAGTTTGGCATATCCTTGGGGATTATATGAAGTGGTTGTGTAGGAGGGTAGTTAGCAAGATGTTGGCGGTGGAGACTAGACAAAAGTGGCTTGTCTCTTTTAACACCATGGAAGGAGGTGTTGTGGTTTTTTCGAAGCCAGTTCGAGCTTATCGGCCCATAGAGTGTCTGTGACACTCTATTTGGGCAGGGAAAACTTGGGGATCCCAGGATCTATATGATGATGACGGAGCAGGCTCCTCTGGTAGCTGTTAATAGGACTCGTGGAGAGTTTATTGTGTAATAGGGGACAAATGTGGGGGTTTTATTTGGCTTTTTTAGGAGGATAGGGGGAAGGGAGTTATACATTCCTTTTCTTATGTAATATGTACCGTAATTTCTTATTAATGAAATAAACAAGTTTCTGATCATCCCACTATGCCTTTCGATGAATTTTGTACTTTTGAATTATCTATACCGATCGCTATGGTACACATAATCCTTTTGTTCAAGTGTATGTTAGAATGAACTATCATTCTCGGAGACAAGAAAATAATAGTATTTTGTGAAAAAGAAAGGGTTCTGCTCATGTAAGGTGTATGAGCTGCCTACGTACCTCTGGGGTTTTTAAATTTTTTTAATTTATTTGAAAATGTTTTTCTTTTACAGAGGATCAGGCCCCACGTAGTTCTAGGTAGGGGAAACGAAGATTTTTTTTAGAATAGAATAGAATGGAGACGAGAAGAGTCGTAGGGCGCTGAGATTTCGGACTAGGGTTAGAACTTATTGAGACGGTCCAAGTTGACTGGACGAGCCATCTCTTCCCCATTTAAATCGGTAAGCATGGTGGCACTGCCGGACAAGATCTTCTTGATAATATAGGGGCCGCTTTAATTGGGCTTGAATTTCCCTCTGGGGTCCCAGATAGGTTCTATGATTTCTTTGAGGGTTAGGTCCCCTTCTCGGACACCGCGATCCTTGAATCTCTTATTGAATGATCGCGCTATTAGGCGATGGTACCCTTGTATGCGGTATAATGATTTTAATCTCCTTTCGTTTAAGAGGGTCAGCTCTTCAAGATGGCTTTGGCACCAGTCTTTTTCGCTAACCTTACTTTCAAGCATGACGCGCAATGAGGGTATTTCCAGCTCCACGGGTAGGTCTGTTTCCATACCGTAAACTAGAGAGTAATGGGTAGCCCTAGTAGAGGTTCGAATTGAGGTTCAGTATCCCCAAAGGGCGTACGGGATCCGATCGACCCAATCTCGATAGCTTTTGGTCATTTTACTAATGATGGCTTTGAGGTTCTTATACTATTGGTTTGAGTTCGGTAGGGAGAAGATTTGTGTCTATGAATCCCATACTCGTTGACCACTTCTGTAACTTCTGCCTCGAAATGTAACCTTTTATCTAATACCAGCTCGTGCGGGACTCCATACCGGCAGATGATGTTCTTCTTGACGAATTTGAACAATTTCTTGGCATTCAGCATTGCGTATGACTCAGCTTTGACCCATTTGGTGAAGTTATCAATGGCAACTCGAATGAACTCATGCCCATTGGAAGCCTTCGGTGTAACTATCCATATGATGTCGATGCCCCAAGTGGAGAACGACCGGGGAGAGGTCATGTTGTATAATTCACATGGAGGCAGATGCTGAAGGTTAGAGAATTGTTAGTATTTGAGGCATCTCCGTACATAGGCAGTGCAATCCTGGGTCATGGTGGTCCAATAGTAACATTGTCGAATGATCTTTTTGGCAAGCATGTGACCGTTTATGTGGGGTCCGCATTCCCCGATGTGGATCTTCTGCATTATCTTTTTAATGTTAGCCCCTTTGATGCAGTGCATATGAGTTCCATCGAAGTTCCTTTTGAGCAGTGCTTTGTGACAGATGATGTACTGGGCGACAAGTCTTCGAAGGGTTGCTCGATCTTTCTTGTTGGAACCCTCGAGATACCTACCATGCTTGAGGAGGCACCAGATATCATAGTACTAACAATTGGATAGCTCGAGATCTTCTGTAGTGACGAGCTCAATGTGGTCGCAGTGGGTTGGTTTGTCTTGCTTTTGAACTAGGAAGGGGGTCATAGTTATTCCTTCGGGCATGTGAACCGTGGAGGCTAAGGTAGCGAGAGCATCGGGTAGGTTATTCTTTGCTCGATGTAGGTAATAGAAGGTGATATCTTGGAATTATGAGGCTAGTTCTTCTAAGTGGGCATGGAAGGGTTGGAGTTTCTCGTCCTTGACTCTCCACTTTCTGAGCACTTGAACGATGATGAGAGCAGAATCCCCGTGGATGTCAAAACATTGAATACCTTTCTTGAGAGCAACTTTGAGGCCTACTGTGCATCCCTCGTATTCAGTAATGTTATTGGTGCAAGGGAAAACCATCTTGATGGTGATGGGAGTGTGGGAGTCATCTGGGGCGATCAGGAGTATCCCAATGCCATATCCCTTCTTGTTGGTAGCGCCGTCAAAAAACATTTGCCATCGAAAGTTGTCTTGGGCAGCGCAGAGGATGTTTTCATCTGGGAATTCAGAGATCCAGACATCGGCTTCATCCATGGGGTAATCGGTGAGGTAGTCAAAGATGACTCTTCCTTTCATGGTTTTTTTTATGACGCACATGATATCGAACTCGGAAAGGAGGATCAACCATTGGGCCATTCGGATGGACAAGGCGGGTTTTTCAAGAAGGTATTGGATGGGGTCCATTCGGGATACAAGTTTGATAGGAAAGGCGAGTATGTAATGTCGTAGCTTTTGGGTGACCTAGACAAGCACGACACATGCCTTTTCCAAAGCAATGTAGTTGACTTCGTACCCGACCAATTTATGACTGGCATAGATGGATCTTTCTTTGCGGGAATCTTCAAGGTATTGGGCTAGTAAAGCCCCAGATGTAGTGTGGGTTATGGTTAGGTATAGGAGCAAGGGGAGACCAGGATGTGGTGGCATGAGTACCGAGGGTTGGGTCAGATATTGTTTGATTCGATCAAAGGCTTCTTGGTATGCCTCGTTCCAAAATTTAGTTGAATCATTTTGGAGGAGTTTGAAGATAGGTTCGTAGATGGAGGTTAACTGGCTGATGAACTGGATGATGTATTGCAATTTCCTAAGGAAACCTAAGACTTATTTCTCTGTCCGGGGAGGTAGCATCTCAAGTATGGCTTTCAGCTTGGCAGGATCTGCTTCTATTCCCCTATCACTGACCATGAATCCCAAGAGTTTTCCCTTTGTAACGCCAAAGACGTATTTTTGCAGATTGAGTCTCATCTGATACTGTTGCAGTCGTGTGAAGAACTTTTGGAGAGCGGGAACATGACATTATCTAGTCTTGGATTTGATAATCATATCATCCACATAGACCTCAACTTCTTTGTGAATCAGATCTTGCAGGATGGTTGTGGCAGCCCTCTAATAGGTAGTCCCAACGTTCTTGAGACCAAATGGCATGATAGTGTAGCAAAAGGTTCCTCATGAGGTGATGAATGCGGTTTTTTCTTGGTGGTCTGGGTGCATTTTGATTTGGTTGTATCCGACAAAACCGTCGACGAATGACTTGAGAGCATGACTGGCTGTGTTGTCTACGATCATGTCGATATTGGGTAACGGATAATCATCCTTTGAAGAGGATTTGTTCAAGTCCTGATAGTCTACACACATCCAAAATTTTCCTCCTGATTTCGACATGGGCATTATGTTGGCTAGCCGCGTGGGATATTCGATCACACGAATGAATCATACATTCAACTATTTGACCACCTCTTATTTGACCTTGAGCGACCATCCGGTGCAGAGCTTTCTCAACTTTTGTTTAACCGACTTATAATTTAGGAGAGTGGGAATCTCATGCTGAGCTATTTTAGGATCAATGCCGGGCATATCGTCATAGGACCATGCGAAGACATCCATAAATTCCTTTAGAAATTCTTCTAGTTGTGTACGCTCATGCTTGTCGAGGGTTGCCCCTATCCTAATCTCGCGCAGTTGGCTACTAGAATCGAGGTTAACAACAACAGTCTCTTCTTCATTAATTTGAACGCAGTTATGTTGTTTATTATTAACCTTATTTGGATCAGTAAAGAATTGTTCATTTGCAAAATCATCATCATTAAAAGTTTGATTAGAATCCAAACAGTTAATGTAAGGCACAACAAGATACTCAAAATCTTCGTTTATTTCATTGATAGGGAAATAACATTAAGAACCTCGTAAAAAGAGGACTCGATTAAATTTGAACAGGGATAGACAACAGAAGAAGAAATGGGGTAAACATTAGGATTAGGGGAGATTTCAGTAGGTAGAACTGCCGCAGCATGCCAGACGAGGAGAGGTGTATCAGCACCTTTAATCAGGTGGGATGAATCCAGTGATGTAGTGCCTGAATGAACCATACAGAGTGTCAGCCCCAGTGTCTGTAAGTTGAAGGAATCTTAAGAGTCACTTTCCTCAGTCTCTTCGGTATCTTTGATGAATGGTTGTACATGGTGTTGGGAACTCTCGGCCCATGGGTAGCTGCCTTGGAAAAAGATCTCCATTCTGGGCTTCATTTTCTTTTCTGTATGGTCATACCATGGTTCTGGAAAGCCGCAAAAAGGGAAGTCTTCGCCCTCTTTGATGAATCGTTCATTTTAGGAATCACCTGGGATAGTCTGGACGCAGTCTAGTCTTCTCTTTGGTCGATACTGGCGGATCATTCTGAGCTCTTGTTCTGATGGTTAATACCCCAAATGACAAGGAGGGAAAGCCTTCTTCGGTTCAATCGGCTCGAGTATCCCTTGTTGTCTTTGTCCTAGCCCCAGTCCGGGCATGAAGTGCGTGTTTCTGAACATCTGAATCACATTGATGTTGTCACGAGGGTGGTATTCTGGACAAACCTTTTCTTTGAAGTCATCCCCTTCTAGGAGTAGGAGCGGTTCAACTCGGAATCCTGATAGGAGCATATCATTTGACCCGTGCTGTATCTCAAGAATGGTACTACTGGTACTTGCACCCTCGGCATTGTCGTCATCACCTAAGATGGTAACGACCCATCCGTTGGCGAAGAACTTTAATTTCTGATGGAGTGAGTAAGACACACCCTTGATACTGTGGATCCAAGGTCGTCCTAGCAATAGGTTGAAACAGGATGGGATGTCAATAACTTGGAATTCGATGACAGGGTTTATAGGGCCAATCCCTATTATAAGCTTTATGGATCCCATCACTTCCCAACGGGTATTGTCGTAGGCACGCACAACAGAGGAGGTTGGAGTGAGGTCTCTTTATTTCAGTCCTAAACATTTGAAGGTTCTCAATAGACATTCAAAGTGGATCCATTATCGACAAGAGAGAGTGGCACGACCCTCCCTATAACTTCGACGAAGATGTTGAGTGCATTATTGTGGTTTGGCCCAATATTGGGGATTTTTTCTTCGAAAAAGGATAGCATTCGGGTAGAGGTTAAGGATCTGACCAAATTTACCGCTTCTTCTGCTGTGGTAGAAGGAGGAACTGTGGGTCCAGTGAGAAATTTGATCAAAGCATTTCTGTGCAGTTGAGAAGACATGAAAAGCCCCCATAGAGTGATGTTAGCTTGAGTTTTCTTTAGTTGATCGAGGATCTTGCTCTCCTCGAGGGTCATCTCTGGCATATGAAGGTTTTCCACGCCCTTTCCCTTGTCATTGCCTGGTAGTAAGCTTGGGATCTGGTAATGCCTCCCTGATCTGGTCATGTGATTTACTGAAGAAAGGAAGAACATGAATCCCATTTCCTTATCAACATCGGGTTGTTCCCCCACCTTGTTTATTTCTCCGAGAAGTTCTTTAAATGATATCATCCCACACATGTCGGCTACCGGGCCAATTTTCTCTGAAGCTTGCTCTTCATTCGAATCTCTGAATTTCCCCCCCATCTGGTGGCAACAATTCTGTCCTTCCATGTAAAGTCGATGCATTCCACAACTTCAATGGCTTCTTCATACATGGCATCCCATTCTGTGGGGATGTGTAAGGGTGAAGGGACCAGGCGCCCTTGTAGCTTCAAAGCATCGAATAACTTGGTGATATTGAGAATGTTACTGGTTTGTCGGAATAATTCTGCCATAATCTGGACGACATCATCCAGACTGACTTCATTGGTCGGTACTACCCAACTATCTGACTCTCGGGCCCATTTATGTGCCTCCAAGAACAACGTACTGAACCTTTGACAATCAATGATCATCTATGAGGGCAATTTCAGTCTGAACTACAGGAGTTGGTTTAACACTTCTGACAATTCCATCCCTCCATTTTCAGAACGGGTACGGACAGTGATGCATGTTTTGGTAAGGAGTGACAGTGCCTGATCAGTGAGGCTAGTAGGGTGTAGGAGAAAATATGGGAAAATTTAGAGAGGTTTGGGAGAGTGTATGGGTGTGATTTGATTTGAGGGATCAAATTCTGGGTTCTTTTCTAGAAAGATGTCATTTGCATGATTTGGAAGTGGGTTGTGAGTAGTGTTTGGCTGTTGGGGCGATGGTATCCCGATCAATTAGACCTTGAATTATGTTTCGAAGGTGAAAGCATTGGTCAGTGGTATGGCCAGCAGTTTGGTGAAAGGCGCAATGGGCATCTGCCTTGAAGTTTCTTAGGAGTGGATTTGGCAATGGATGGGGATCCAAAGGTTTGATAAGGTTTTAGCTTAACAAGGCTTAATAAACTTTGGAGAGGGGAGCATGGATCTCGGTGTATTCCTTTCGGATTGGGCCATGACGTCTTTTCGGTGCCCATGATGTGGTTAGTTGAGAGATATTATTGATGGTTGAGACTGTGGCACTTGCAGGTTTGTCATATTTTCTGAGGGTGAACTGTCCGGACACCTTCCTTGGGTCAACTTCTGTTTTGGCACGACCTTCCTCGATTTCTACTCCCGCTTCTCTGAGAGCTCGAAATTTGGGATAGTATTGTCCTCCCATCATTGCTCGGACATGGGGTAAGAAGTTCTTCTTCACTATGTTGACTTGTTCTTCCTCGGAAGGCCGATTAGTCATGGTAGCTTTTTTTTCCTTCCATCGGGCTATGAAGTTACTGACTGATTATCCAGGGTTCTATTTGAGCAACTCTAAATCACGACAGGTGACCTCAAGCTCTTCGTTGTATTTGTACTGCGACATGAATTCCCGGGCTACATCCTCGCGCTACGAATTCTCGACTCTTCGAGTGATAAAAACCATCGGAGGGCACTATCCTTCAGAGTTTGCTGAAACAATTGGGCCATCACATCTTCAGAAACCCTAGAGTCATGGAATGGTGATAACTTTGGAGATGAACAATCGAGGGTCCATTTCCTCTGAATTTCTCGATATTTGGCATCTTGAACTTCTCGGGTAACCTCGCTTTAGGATAAGGAGACTTGTGGGTGTAGTCCATGTAATTCCCCAAGATTCTGATTTGGTCAAACTTCTTAGTGAGCATATTGAGGTCCTCTTGGACTTTGTTCAGCTCTTCTTCCTTCGGATCAATGATCATAGGCAATTTAGCCCCATACTGGGCAAGATTCAGCATCGGAAGCTGGGCAGGCGACGACCCATTAGCAGGAGGGGCACATGGAGCGTCTTGATACTCTTCGGGAACCCAGATAGGCTCGGGTGGATCTAAAGCATGAGGGAATAGGGCCTCGGTCTCTTGAGGAACATGAACTTGGTTTCGTTGCATTTCTCGGACCTCAATTTGGAAGTTGTCAATCTTTGACACAAGCTGAGCTAGGACTACTGTCAGATCCGGCTGCACAATGGGTACTTGATCTGTGTTCTCCATGGAAAGCAGATGGATACCAGACTCGAAAGAAGTAACAAGGGAACATACGGAACTCCGGGGGTGATTTGACTGAAGATCGAAGCCAATAGGGAGCCAGGCCAAGGGTTTGCGATCGACCTGAGAAGGTGAAAAATGGGATTTATTTTGAGAAAAAAGGGATGAAAATATTTTTGACATTTTTTTTTCTTTTTTCTTTTTGAGATTGGAAGAAAAAATATTTTGGGCTTTTTGATAAAGAGAGGATAATTTTTTTGGATTTTTTTGATAAAGAAAGGAGAGACGGTCTCAGCATGATTATTATAATCATTATGTTTTCACTTCAATTAATTCTCCTAAATGCAAAATGAAATGATGGACGGGACCTGAGCCTGGGAAAATTGGGTTTATAATATATGCAAAGCTATGGTTGGACTTGTGACCAGGCTCATAGACAGGGTCCCGTTTAAAAATACGCGAGAATTAGGGCGGTAGGCCGACCCAGAATTTTGGCAGAGTTTCGGGTTGAAATAGACAATCTTATATGTGTGTCCTAGTCTTGACACCTATATGCGGGTATGCAGTTGGTTAGGTGAATCGGAAAGGGTTCCCCCCTTTGGCGTGACTTCCATGATATACGTCTTGCTCTTGTGGGCAATTGGTACGTGTGGACAAGCCATTTGATATACCTGAGTGTACGTGAATTGCCTCACTATATACCTCGTGGGGATAGTACATGTGAGAGAGAATTTGATATACTCGGCGTACACAAATGAGTTCCCTGCGATATACCTTTCGTCATGACTTTGGTCAAGTGGTACGATGCGGGGGAACCGTTCGATATACGTCGAAGGTACTTGGAAATGGAAGGTGAGAGTCATATCTATTAGGCTAATTGTGCCTTGCCGGACCAGCGCCCATCATAAAGTGACCCTCCAGTTACTGGGTAAAAATTTTGTCAATAACAGTGCTCTTTGGTGATGTCGTGTGAATCATGCATGATCCTCTTATTAGTATATTATGAGAATGTCTTTCTTGATTATGCCAACAGGGAGCAAAGTACAAGTACCAATGGTACACCAAGTATGGATGGGTGATGCGTGCAACATATGGACATATGTGATCCTAGGTGCACGTGTACGTGGATAATTTTCTACAAGTGTGTGAATAGAAGCATAAGCATAGCGTACACATGAGTAATAAAGGGGGAACATGCAAATAGGGGAAAAATATAAACAAACACAACATCCATGTAAATAGAGTCTAGCCCTCATGAGTCCCCAGCAGAGTCGTCATTGTGGCCATCACCGATCCTCGCGACGGGCAGACGACATGAGGGAGGATCCTAGGTCCCGCGCGTCCCTCTCGGGAGGGCTTCAGCCGACGTCATTTGGGTGAGGTGAAAAATGTAGAGAGATAGAGTCGCCAGTCTATTTTACTCAAAACAGACAAAAGAAAGGGAGCCATCCCGAAGGACAGCATCCAAAGACATATTGATGCATACTAAACCAAAATGATTCGAAAAGGGTCCGGAGGCTAAGTTATGAAATGGGAAGGTGTTAGGCACCCATTCCTCCATTTCGGTCTCCCATGGGTTTTTGTTATTTTCCTTTATTTTCCCCGTGATATGTGTGCATGTGTATATATACTGGAGATAGGAATCATCGACTCGCACCATGGAAGAGGTAAAGCGAGTCATCTGTAGGAAGGTGTAAAAATATTAGAAAATAGGATTTAAGCGATTATCCTTACGTTGATAATTACGATGGAACGATAACGTATATGGGATAATACGCCACTAAGAACAAATATATGTATATATAATACAAGAGAGTGGAGTTTAGAGAAAATATAAAATGACAAAAAAAGTAAAAATAGGACTCGAGTCTCGGGTTTTACCCCGAGACGCCTACGTAGCCTATAGATGCATCAAAGTCCACGTAATTTACAAGAAAAATGAGGGGTGGGGTTTATCCCATAAATCTAAACGGGGGATTCTCTTGTTTGTGTGTGTGTGTGTGTAGAAAAAGTGTTTTAGTTGTGAAAAAAGTGTAAGAAAAGTATGAGAATTCCCGTTTGGAATTTATAAGCAAACCCTATTTTTCTTGTTTTTTGGGTTTTTATTTATATGAAAATAAAAGATGTGCAATAATAATAAATAAGAAGTATATTAGGATGTGTGAGATGAGATAATAAAAGTGCTAAGTAATAAAACAAGTAATTGGGAATTTATGAGAATTTAAGGAGAGAGTTGAGAAAATTGGACCTTCTTGAAGATCTTGAGCTTGATCTTGAATGTTGGAGAGCAACCCTTAGACTTGGATGATGACGGAGGGTAGTGAATTCACCAAGTTTGATGAAAAGGATGATAAAAGTGACGATTGGAAAGGAATTTAGGTGTAGAAATCACGCTGACTTCGAGAGAGGTTTTCTGGATTTGCTGAGAGTGATATCTATCAGATCTGGGCTCCTCTTGCAAGTGATTTCAGGCCTCCTTTTTATAGGCCCAGGGCATGGCTGATAGGCATAGCCCTGTTCCTGCCAATCAGCAGGTGCCTTTAGGCACACTGCCGATAGGCAGGGTTTGGGACCTGCCGTTTGGCAGTGTCTTTCAGGCCTTTTCAGAAAATCGACCGCAGAGCACAAACCGTTGATTAGAATCGCGTACCGGGTAGATCGTTGGAAAGGTAATTCAGAGTCCTTAGAAAGTCCTTTGGACCGCTCCCGAGTTTAGGAGTTGACTTTGGGTCAAATGCGGCTCGAAAGCATTCGTCGGTCCATTGGACGGGGAATTGTCAAATGCAAACGGATCGTTCGTCTGCATGGTAAGTCCGAATCGCGTATATGGGAGACCGTTGGAAAGGTTAGGAGATTGACTTTGACATTACAAAGAGTTTGATCTGGTTCAATGGGTTAACTTTGGTCAACCGGGCCCTGGAAGCATTCAGTGACCATTCAGAGTAAAACGGATCGTTCGTCCGTACCATAAGTCAGAATCCCGCATAGGATGGATCGTTGGAAAGGGGTTTCAGTGCCCTTCGAAGATTCATTTAGTATCGATCGAGCTGAAGAGTTTACTTTGGTCAAATGGAGCCCGGGAGCGTCCGATGGCCTCTAGGTCAGGTTTTGAGAGAAAATGGGTCGTTCGTCCGCATGGTAATTCGAAATCGCGCACGGGATGGACCTTTGGAAAGGGGATTTAGGGCCCTTCGAAGATTCATTTACTCTCGATCGAGATAAAGACTTTGAATTTGGTCAAACGGAGCCTGTGAGTTCCCTATGGCTTTTAGGTCAGTACTCGGGGTATTACCTGGGTTTGTAGTGATGAAAGGAGGTGCTAGGGACCTAAGGAGAGTTTAGGGGGTAATAGAATAGTGTGTCTACACAATGTCATCTAAGGCGTTTCTGTTACAAACTTCAAAATACTCCTAGGAAGTTTAATAATAAATAAATTTGATTCCCAAAACCCTCACGTATCATTACAATTATGTTTGGGGTTAGGAAATCGAATTTAGAGGTTTTCGGAGTAATTGTTCATGACTCTCGTTTGATAATTTTTTTGGAAAAACACAAAAAGATTTTTGTTTTTTTTATTTTGCACCATTTGTGGATGGACATTTAGGACGACTGAGTCACGATATCATTCCATATCCATGTGATATTTGATAGTGTTTTGATATGCGTCATCAGTCCATTATTGTGCTTTCTAATGTTTGGAGTCATTAAGATGTAATTTTAGATTATTTTCTACATGTTTGACTCTTAGTCTCCTTTAATGCACACTTGCATGGATTTGTTTGATTATTGTACCTGTCTATGACATGTTGATCAAAGTGTTTCCATCTCAATCTTGTCTTTAAAACGAACGAAATGCAATAAAACTTGACGATGAAAGTAGTGTATGTAGTAACAATTTACCGTGAGGATTAATTTTGTATAATTTAAAAAAATGATGAGTGTTCACGAGAAAAGTATGCGAGTGAATAATAACCACGTCGTGAAAACCACCATTTAAAAGATCCTGAGAAAAAAATTAAGGCAATAAAAATAATCATATGCCAAAATGGGTCCAATAGGATTTCTCTAAGGAGAGAAAAATAGAATCCTCAAAAGATCTAGAAAAATAAATATATATTTGAGGGAGGTTGGTTAGAATTGTAAAAAACAGGTTTGCATGTCCTAACAAAGCCTTGAAAAATCATTACATAGTTTTAGATGTTATTGGTATGTAAATGATTTTAGACTTTGATTTGTTGATTTGATTAAGTCAATGTCATTTGAATTCAACAACTTTTACACCTAAGGACGATGTTGAGCTCATTCGTTTGGAGTATCCATAATCATCCTGCACATATGTTATGTTCGATTGCATTGATCTTTCTATCGAATTTGTTCACTCCTATTCATTCTGTATCCACGATTTGGTTATCTTAGTATAAATTCATGGTGTGTGACTTTTTCTAAATTTGATTTTGTTGAAAAAATAAAAAAATAAAAAATAGTTGGTTAAAGCTTTCAAGTTTATCCTTGTTGATCGTAGTGATTTGCTTTGCTTGTCATGACACTCCATGCTTATTTTTTTTATTCTTTTCCTTGTCTATTTCAGAAGAAGAAAAGGGGGCGATAATGAATTATGATTTAACGGGGGAGTTTAAATTATGCGGGATATTTGAGATTTGATAATTTATTTTGATTTATGTGTATCTTATGTAAAACTTTATATGTCATGAAGGTATTTGTTCTTGTCTCATATGTGTAGGTACAAAATTTAAGGATAATTATTTTGCACACCCTAATGATGACAAAAAAACGTTGGCGATTTAAAGATGTTGAAGATTTTTAAAGAAAGTTTAAAGACTTGAATTTTTAGTACCTTTTCAATTTTGGGTTCATGGGAGGGTATTAGATTTATATAGGACATTTGATTTGATAATTCAGATGTTTTTAGTTTGTACCGGCATACACATAGGGGGAGATTTGTAAGGACATATTTTACATAGTCCATTTACATTAGAGTATGTCGTATACCGCTACAACCGTCGAAGAAAGTTCAAAGCTCATTCAATCATTAAGACGGATCCGAATATCAACATACTTCAACAGAAAAGCCTCTGCGAGATAGATTTTGGTGAGCTTGTGTGTAAGTCCCTTAATGTTTCATTTAAAGTGTTGGGATGATTTTTCTAAAATGTATTTAAACATTCGAGGCGTCATTTTTGTCAAAATAATTTTTTCCAAGTGTTGAGGCAGAGTTTTAATAAAATTTATTTTTTGCTGGTGTCATTCAAACGGCATGACAAATTCCTTCAAAAAACAGCTTCAAGTGACATGCTATGTCACGCGAAGGGTCGTTTGAACCTCGCTTGAAGTGTTTCATCTAACGACATCACACTGTTTTACTTTTTACATTGTCGTTGGAAGGTCGCGTAATCCTGTGGATCGAACAACATTTGATGTCATTCGAGCGACACGGATATGTCATTCGAATGAAGCCGCCGACTCAGATTTTTATAAATAGCTGATTAAATGAGACTTGAGCTTTTTCCATGCACGAAAATTGTATGCTACAGAATTATTTTGTCTTCTTCTTTATGGTTTAAACATTTATTTTTCAATTCACAAAAATACCAATAGCTTTAGTGAATTATTTTGGAACCCAAGATATAACTTTGGTGAAGTTTCTCTTGCAGAGAGGATATCTCTACTACAGATTTGGTACCACTTGAGGGAGGTGCTGGCTGACTACAACTGCGGTGTTCCTTACTGAAGATAGAGTTATTGTTCTTATGGATTTACTGCGGGAGTCCATTGCTGGTTTAGGTTGCGACCTATGTGGGTATTTGCGGATACTCATTGCAGATTTTGCTTATAATCTTGTAAGCTGTGATTTGCAAATTATTAGTGAAATAAAAGGTTTTTCCCTTCAGGGATATTTTACTGAAATTGGTTTCCTTTGCATGCTTCTTAATCTTGTGTTGTCAATCACTTAGATATATGATTTATATTCATTTGAGAAGACTTGAAGCATTCCGCTGCACTACACTCTCAATATATATTCATATATTGTAGAATCTAGTTATATATGTACATATAATATATCTTGGAGAATCTAGTTTTTACATACACATAACTTCTTGAGAGATAAATTATTGTTATTTTTTTATTTCAAAGATTCTAATTAGTAGAAATGGTAATTACGGTGTTGCGTTATATTATTTTTAATTGTTAAAATATCATTTTTATCTCAAGAAAAGAATGGGTGCAGTGGTGAATTCTATTATTTTTTTTATTTCTGTCTCAACAATAAAATGCCATTTATGTCTCAACAACAGATTCTTATTTTATTTTTTAGATGCATTGAAATATTTTATTAAAAATGTGATTGGAACCGAGAATCGATTTGAACTAACCTAAGAACCATTAGTTAGGTTTGGTTTGGTTATAATTCACATCGATTTTGGTTTCAATTCCAAAATCTTGGAACCAATCAACTTCTGTTATGGTTCGAGTTTAATAATAAAATCGAACCAAAAATCATGTGCACTCCTAGGCTGAAGCTTTCGATCCTTCCTAATTCCATGATAATCAATCCATGGTCTGCTATTAAGTCCCCACTTCGGCCCAACTCTGTCGAGGTGTTAAGTCATATTGTTATCCTAGGATCAATCTCCCTAGACTAACCATTTTCATATAAAGCGCTGAGCAAGTGGTCCTTAAATGTACGTGATGCCTCGACGTGGCTATTTACTATCACAAACTAAACACTGAATCCCTATTTCAATAACTCCCAGACACAATATAGTACTGCCTTCCAACTCCACGACCTCTAATAATATATCGCGACCTTAAAAAAAGAGTTAAAACTCATGATCTACAACATCAAGGGTATTATAGTAAAAATGAGTTTTTAAAACCCTAATTTACCCCTAACTAAAATATCCAAAGATCAAAGGCAAAACCTTAAAACAAGTCTAAGGCCAGTAAGAACATCTTCAAAACCCTAACTCTTTAACTCCAAAATATCACCTCAAGAACCTAAATGGGATGACTCTATGATCATAGATTTTCTCGAATGACTAGTGGAACTCCCTAACCTCTAAAATCTTGATGAACGCTAACCATCCATGGCCTAAAAACACAAAAACTCATATAAATAATAGAATTCCATGGCCATACCCATATTACAATATGAACACTAGAACTCCATGGGAATACTAGGTTATAAGGAAGTGATCATCTCATTCAATAACGACGTAGAAAACTCAGACTTTAATAAGGAAGAAGAGGGTGAGGACAAATCCCTTACCTTAGTGGATTAATACGATAAATAGTAGCCTTACACTACCTCTAGCAGAATTTTCTTGTCTGCTGAATAGTAGTTATCCATGGCCTTACTCTAGCAGCACCTCCTTCATACCCAAACCTTACTTTCTCATTAGAATGGATTTTAGGCTTCTAATAGTCTTAGGAAGTGTGCCAAGGGTGGGTATTTATAGGTTTTAGTAGGGAATCTATGATTTCCCTCTTTTGTCCACTCTTTTTTGTAATTACCCTTTTTAAAATCCTCTAAACTTTCTCCTTAAGTCATGACATAATAAGGCCACATCATCACCCCTCGTGCTTCCGAGGGAACTAAGCTCCGCGGCTACCAGTATAGATCGTGGCTTTTTAATGCATGTCCGCAACATTTGCATACTAGTTCATAGCTCCTATAATTTATAAGTTCCCTAGAATACCTATGTTCATCGCTTCTCACGATTGTCCTACTGATCATGCCTTACTATATGGCCCTGGCCTCTTAAGGTTTGGAGTCATTATAATGAACTTTCCTTAACTCAAACTGATGTACCTGAGACTCAGCCTTATCCTCCTACCTCCCTTTAGAGAAAGAAGTAAAGATCTTCTAAAATAGCTAACACCAACCTTTCGCATCCGATGATCCTCATTCTCAAATTACAAAATGGTATAAGGTTTACCCACCATATCTAATCCAAATAATCCTTTGTTCAACCAATGATAAACTAATTCTAAGAACGTAAGAAATGCCTCCTGATTCTCATCAGTCAAGTATTTAAAATAATAAATGTATATATAGAACTTCCCCATTAGACCTGTTGAATAAATGTAACACTAAATTTGAAAGAATTACCTTGTATTTTAAAATACCATGATTTCATGATTAAAATCATCTGGTAGAGGACCAGACGAGCAGACGTGAGGAGTTAATCGCATTACTACTTTAAAATATCGATGGGAATTGTGGGTTAAAATAGTTTATTATCCCCTTTAGTTAGAACAATGTCCAATTACATTTTCAATCCTTAAGACTTATTCCGGTTAAAACAATTAAGACTAAAATAGGGATAAAAGGTAGAATTTATTTTTAAAATCTTATAATCATGAAATTAAAAAAAAAAACTAATTTCCAATTAACACACAAGAATTAATTTGATTAAATTTTAAAGTGGCATATCTCAACGGCCTTTTTTTTAAATTAATTTCATCAGACATCGGTGGCGTTGTGGGCCCGAGAGAGTTAACACTATGCCCATGGGAACTCTTGGTGTAACAATGGATGCGGGAGTGCTTGTATCCCATTATGCTTCTTCCCACCAAGATCGAATTATTGGTTTGATGTGGGTCGGTGATTTTCCTTGGAAGTAGTTTGATACTATGACCAGTATTTGGTGCACGCTCCAGGTAAGTGTGGCTTTCATGCATAAAAAGGGTTTCGTAAGGTGTTTTGAGTTCCAAGTATGTTTTATATAAAAAAATAAAAAGGTTTAGGTTATCCCCTTTGGGATAATCCTAAGGTAGGTTTTAAACTCCAAGGTTGGTCCAGAGATTCTTATTGTACAATTTTAGGAATTGGGTTACGAGTGGGGAAGGTGTTAGGCACCCCACTTGTTCTGTTTTCTTCCTTAATTCTATTATTATTACTCTTTACATTATTTCATTACTTTTTATTTATTTCAGATTTTTTTTAGAGACCTTAGAGAAAAGGCCTCTTAATATGTAGATAAGCGCTTAGGTTGGAAAATGGTATACGTGAAAGGCATAGTAATATCACTCAACCAATGCAGGTACACAAGAATGCTTGTGTATGACTTCGTGCTTTGTATTTTTATAATGGATAGCCATTATTATGTATGTAAGTGTGGGAGATAACTCGTCTTTGAGATATTTGGATATCTCGTTCGATATTTGAGGAGAGATAGAAAGGTGAGAGATGGGTGCATTTCTATTAGGATTATTGTATATGTGTTTGCACTTTTTCATGCATTTGAGCATTTAGTAATGATATTTTGGAGATCACAGCTTGAGATAATTTGATATGTCGTTTGAATCGGATAAGGATAAGGGATAAGAGATTGAAGAATCTTATTAGAGACAACATATCATGAAATATATTCTCAAGGCTCATGCTCACGAGATGGACTCGATATTGTACCTACGTATCCAAGGAGACATGGTATCAAAGCCTACCTAGTTTGGATGTGAATTAGTGTATTTGTGTTTGCGTGCATGTATGTAGGGATATGTTTGGGAGATCCCACCTTGAGATAATTTGATATTTTGTTTGAATTAAAAAAGGGCAGTGTTAGCGAGGGAGGAGATGGGTTCATATCGGTGGAACAATATATAATGAGACATATTATCGAGGATAGAACTCACGAGAAGGACTCAGTATGCGCCTACATACCCAAGAGGACTTATGAGCAAAGACTACATAGTTCAGTTGTACACATGTTGAAACATGATCTGTGTGCAAGTATATGACTTGTCTTAAGTGGGGGGGGGGGGGGATGTATATGGAGGGTCAGAAAGGGAGTAGCACAAAGAACTGCTGATAAGGACATATATGTCCATCGAACGATCACTAACTAAAATATATTATTGAACCTTTGGGCTAGTTTGGGGGTGTAGTTCTAAGGATGTAGTGTTTTAGACATCCATTGCTATAGAGGTAGAGGTAGAAGTCGAGGAAGTTTCAACAAGGATGCCATGTTCTATTACTGAGAAGGCGGGAAAACACTACACCTTAATACTGGAGTGGACGAAAAAGTAAAGGGGGTTTGGACTAGGGATGGAGACATACCTAAAAAATAATACACCGAGAGATGTATTATAAGGCTTTGGCTTCACAAGTTTAGATCGATATAGCACCTAAGTACCTAAGGAGACTTATGACCAAAGCTAACATAGTTCCAACAGATGAGACATATTTATGGGTGTAGGCAATGGAATACCAAATATAAAAGTTACATCATTACGGTATTTAGAGAGCCTAGCCCTTAATATAGCATTTTCATTGTGTTGGCTTGATATATTTGTATGTTAAGAAAATACATTGATCAAATGTTGATATTTGAAAAGTATTTATATGAAAACACATATTCGGGATGCCATCACCTGGACGAGCTTTGTTAGCCTGGAGAAGTGGTGCGAGTAGTCGGATTTTAGACTTTGGTCTTCAAAGTTTTGAGCTGATACAACTTAATTGCACTTTTTCTAGAACAGTTTGAAAAGTATGTTTACATGTTGACATATTTTAATCATGGCATTTGATTTGGATTTATTTAATATATGAGCATGTCAATTTAATACACAAAAATAGATGTTGGATTATAAACCAAGCTTTTGAAATATAAATTCTATAAAATACCTACTCGGTCCCCTAATTGGGGGTCAAGCTAAGAAGATAAACAAGCATGTACAATTTATCATAGTGTGTGTGTGTGTGTGTTATTCTCTAAAAAATTATGCAGAGGTTATTTACCTTACAGAGACAACTGACTTTTTTGTCAGGGGAGTGTCCTACTTTTTTAGGGACCCAAGGTGGCCAGATGTTCATTTTCAGTCGGGCAGAGCTTTGTTTGGAAGAGGTTGACTTTGGTGCAATTTGTGGAGAGTTTCAAATATGTTTTTTTATTCAAGATGACTTCTTAAAAGTACGAACCTTTTCGGGGAAGAGAATCGGTAGAAGTATGAGCTTTCCTTGAGGGGAAAGAAATTTTACTAAAGTACGAGCTTTTTCGGGATTTATTAAAAATGAGCTCGAGCATCTCGGGCGCTCGAGATTAAGAAAGTTAGAAAATCGAATCAACATTAGATTTTAAGATGCTTAAAAATGGTCAGTGGGGACTTTTATATAGAGGGCTTAGGGCTCGGTCTTGAACCGATCGGTTGAAGGTTTTGGACCCTTGATTTTGGGCAGTGGACATGTGTAGGGGTGAGAGTAGATTTTCAAAGATTTTGTAATGAGAATTTTAGTGGATGGATAACTGATCATTTATCTGAGGAGGGGACCTTTAACTAATCGGTTAACGGTTTGGGAGGTCTTTAACTGAATGGTTAAAGTCCCCAGAGGTTTTGTTTGTTTGTTGTATATTGGATTATTTAATTTTTGATCATTTTCACTTTGGCACTATATACTTTAGCTCTTAGTGTTATTGACACCTTGAACTTAGTTGTAGGTTTTGAGAGTTAGATTTCTTCATGGATTTTTTTAGGTCTTGAGCCTAGGTTTATTGGTGATTGGACAAGGCATCCCCAAACCTCGATTGTGGATCGAAGTGTCCACGAAAATGGTCGACTAAGAGTGAGCAGATGCAGACGCTGTTCATCGAAATTGAAAGAACTCCCGAAATAGGTTTGCCTCCTTCGGGAGAGAGGGGGTCTATGCGTGATATTTTTGAAAGTCTTGGGGATGAACGTGGAATTTTTTGGCAAGGTACAGGGTTTTTACCGATCGGTTAAACCTAGGGAGAGGAAAATTATCCGATCGATTAACTGTCTCAAGCATTTAACATATTAGTTAAATGCCTTAGTTGTCCAAAACTATAAATTCAACCGAAATAGTCATTTTCTCCCTTCACCCATATATTCTCTTCATCCCTCTTGATTTTATCTTCTTACTTTTAAGTGTTAGCAACCTTGTGAGAATTTTCACTATTCTATCATTGCTATAGACCCTTTGACACCCATATTAGTGGAGTAGTATAATGTCTTTGAGTTCAATCCTATGAGGGTCCATGGGAGGTGATGGCACGACGGTGGTATAGGAGGGTTTAGTGGACGCGATGATGTGCCCGGATGTATTTATATTGGGGCATCAGGGAGTGGCCCCTCATGAGGATGATTAGGCTAGGGTAGATTGGTGTAGGGTGGATGCATTGACTGGGGCACACATGTTAGTTTTTGAGGCCCCATTCTCAACTGATGAAGAGGAAACTGCGACATTTCTATGGGTATACGAGAGTCATCATGCCATTGGGGTGCGTTCTCTGAATGCTCCAAGCGTAAGCTTTCATCCCTTTATGTTTAATCGCATGTTTTGGTTTAGTTATTAGTTTGTTGTATATGTTGAGTTTTATTGTGTTTGTCACATGCTAATAACGAAATAGTTAATTTGATAGTAAAGTGATGATGATAATAATAACGAAATAAAACTCAACATATACAACAAACTAATAACTATAAAAATTATTAGTAATAAAAATTATAATAATCAAATAATAACTATATCATCCCCGTTTGTTGTATATGTTATCAGCATCCTTATTATTAATACGGGGATGATAATATTACTATCATAACGAGTATTATTATTATTATTATTAGTTTGTTGTATATGTTGAGTATTATTATCATCATCACTTTACTATCATAACGAAATAACAAAATAACGAGGATGATAATAATATTAATAATAAGGATGCTGATAATAATAATGATATAGTTAATTTGATTTAAATAGTAATAGTAATAATAATAATAATAATAATAATAATAATAATAATAATAATAATAATAATAATAATAATAATAATAATAATAATAATAATAATAATAATAATAATAATAATAACGAACAAAAATTAGGATGATACGAGGATGATGATCTAGCCCATGAAGATGGGAATACAAAACTTTATACATCCGTAAGTATAGCGTCGGTGATAAAGAAATAAATTGGTGGGGGTTATCATGACTAAAGGCCAGACCTATATGTCACATGTGTATCCTTTCTCGATATTAATATACAGGATGTAAACACTGGGAGGGAGAAAGCTTCGGGGGGATTTTCTGGTCATCTCATGACTGATTGTCCTTCCTAGTTAACAGAACTGAGAGTTAGGAGATTAAGCATGGAAATAGTGTGATCCAAATACCTGGTGGGAGAAAGCTCTGGGTAGTTTCTTGGACACCTAACGATTTCTTATCATTGTTCGTTAGTGAGAAACGAGGGATAGGAGATTAAATACGGGAATAAAATGACCTAAAAACCTGGAGGGAGACATCTCATGACTTCTTATCCTTCTTGGTTAGTGGGAACCTATGGTTAGAATATTATGTGTGGGAATTGAGTGAACCAAAACCTTGTGGGAGAAAGCTCCGGGGGGTTCCCTAGTCACCTCATGACCGGTTATCCTTACTGGTTAGTAGGAATTTAGGGTTATGAGATTAAGTGTGGGAATAATGTGACCCAAACACTTGGAGGTAGAAATCTCTGAGTGTTTTCCTGGTCACCTCATGACTTGTTATCCTTCCTGGTTAGCGAGAAACAAGTGATAGGATACTAAGTGTTGGAATATCCTAACCCAAACTCCTGGAAGGAGAATGCTTCGGGGGGTTTCTGGGCACCTCGCGACTGCTTATGCTTCCTAGTTAACACGAACTTAAGGTTAGGAGATTATGTGAGGGAATAGCGTGGCCCAAACACCTGAAGGGTGAAATCTCCCTGGGGTGTTTCCTCATTAAATAGCTATCCTTCCTAGTTAGCGAGAACCGATGGTTAGGAGATTAAGTGCGGGAATAGTGTGACCCAAACACTTGGAAGGAAAAAGATTTGAGGGGTTTCCTGGTCACCTCACGACTGATTGTCCTTCCTATTTGCAGGAATCAAGGGTTAAGAGATAAAGTGTGGAAATAACATGACCTAAACACCCGAAAGGAGAAAATTCCAGGGGTTTCCTGGCCACCTCGTAACTCGTTATCCTTTCTGGTTAGTGGGAACTAAGAGTTAGGGGTTTAAGTGTTGGAATAACATGACCCAAACACTTGGAGGGAGAAATCTTCAGGGGATTTTCCTGATCACCTCATAACTATTATCCTTCCTTCCTAGTTAACGGGAATCTAGGGTTAAGAGATTAAGTGCGGGAATAGCATGTTACAAACACCTGGAGGGAGAAAGTTTTGAGGGGTTTTGAGGTCCCCTCATGACTGGTTATTCATCTTGGTTAGCAGGAATGGAAAGTTAGGAGATTAAGTGTGGAAATATTATGATCCAAAATTTTGGTTACAAAGATTTTATTTTCCATATAATTGACATGTTTTTTTTTGTGTTTTCCCCATCTTTGTAGCAGGGAGGGATTGAAAAATTTAGGGGTTATGTGTAACACCCCGTATTTTTAATGATTTTTAAATATAGGATTATGGGAAAATAATTTATAATTAATTTGGATTAAAATAAATATTAACTAGTGAGAAGAGGGTTAGTATTTATTGATGTGAATTTTATTAATTATTACTTGGGGAATAAATTAATATGTGACTACGAATTTATTAAAATTATCGCGAGTAAAAAATACAACAGTTACAGTAATTAACTCGGGACGCGTGCGCGAGTCGTGTCGGGACTCAATTTAATGGAATAAAAAGTAATTTATTTTTAAGTCATCAAAATGGTCATTTAGAGTTCACCAAAGTATCCGGAAGGGTGGAGATAGTTAGAAAATTCTACCTGGAGGTTTAGTTTGGGTCTCGGGACAGTTTTAGGTCAAACCGACACACCGGGAGGGCATTTTGGTCATTTACATTTTTGGGGAAATAACACCTACGAATGTCTAAGTGAAATATATATGATTAGAAACGGGGGGTTAGGTCTAGTTACATGAAAAACAAAGATAAGCCACATAGATGCCATAGGAGGAAGAGGAGAGGAGTACCAAGGCTAGAACCACCTTCTTGCACCACCACCACCACCACCGCCGGATTACAAATCGAGGAGAGGAAAACACCAATATACCCATCATCTTCAACGGATCAGACCTACCAAAAGAGGTAAGTGTTTAATCTTGCAAAATTATAGCATATATGATATCCATGTTATTTTGGGTTGAATTAACTATGAAATTCATGTGATTTGAATGAACTTTTGAGGACATATATCATTATCTTAGGTGAAATGGATATATAATAGGGTTGTCCATGTAGGTAATATGAAACCCATGAAATTATATTGTATATTGATGAATAAATTTGGATTTTGATGGGTATGATTGAATTGTAGAAAAATTTCTTGAATTTGAAGAAGTCTATGAAATTGGGTATATTAAATCGTCATTTTAGAAACTATTTTGAGCCATTTTGGTTCCGAAAATGGCTATTCTATCCGCAAATCCTTGTAAAAGATCCTTTTTTTTTGGATTTCATTCTTTGATACGTTTTCTCCAAAAAAACTCTGAAATGCCTCAAAACTTCATTTTAAAAAATATGGGCAGATTCATGAGTGAAATTTTCAGAAATGTTATTTTTAGTTGTTATTCCGTTGGAGGTAGCCTAGATTGATTGATTGTGATTGTTATTCTATAATAAGGACATTAGACCTAAAGTGGAGATTAGGTTTACATAAAGTGAGATGAATAAATATTGGAATACTTGAGAAAATTGTTTAGTTTGAGTTAAAACCTTACGACCTAGTTAATTCGATGGAAAGGGAAAAACCTTGGTACTTTAGGTGTGCACAATAGTTGAGAGGTGAGAATCTCAAGTGAGAGCTCCAAAAGCTAACATGTATATAGTATTTGCTTTACCTCATATTAAATACTTGCTAAACTGTTTTAAAATATTTTACACTCGGGCTCTGACCTGTCTCTTGTAAATCTATTTTCTCTTGTCCAAATATTTTAGGTGTCCAGTCATAGGGACGCCAAGCATAGACCATCCGGCCATTTGACGTGCTGAAGCTATTGTGGGAGTTGCAGGTCCTCATTATTAGACGCCTCCGCTATTATTCATTCAGTTTCTAGTAGCAATATTTCAGTTAGGGCATGTTGCCCATTCTTAGTTGTGTACCTCTGAGACATTTTAATTCAGTATTCAATTATTAGTTGGATTCAGATTCTAATGGATTATTGTATTTGAGATTTTTACTAGGACATTTATTCCAATTTTATTTGATTCAGTTGATGGTTTATGATTCCTTATTATTTTATTCATGAGAAAGGTAAATGTGTTGAATGATTTAAATTGTTGGATATTGATTTGGATTAAAAGTTTTTGACACTAGCTTAATAAACTATTACGTAATTAATGAAATAAATGTTTTTTGACAGTGATGCTAAGACTGAACCAATCGAATATTCTATTTTAAATTTTATAAATGACTGATCACTCGGTATTTAATTGGATGGGGTATCATAGGTGGTATCAAAGCATCAAGTTCTAGAGTCTTTTAGGATCTATGAGGCTTTTTTAGTTTCAGCGTAAAGTTCTTTGATGTAGACCCTTATGTTAGGATTGTTGTATCCCTCTATGTTTGTGACTTACATTCTCCTTCAATTTAGTATAGTTGATGTGATTCATATACGAGTTTAGTTGGGATTCTTATATCAAAAATTTATAGGACGACAAACGAGGGCCGTAAGAAGGAGTGGAGGAGGAGAAGCTTAACAAAGACATTGAGTGTTCTTGGAATGGTGATTAACGACAAAAGTCACCATTAGCATTATTCAAGCAAGTGATAATAGTAAAATCACTCGAAAGCAATAACTTTCCCAAATATAGTTAACGTAAGTACTATTTCAGACTCCCCCTGCTTCGTCAGCAAAAGGGTGAGGGAGTCGAAAGAACTATTTTGGAGATCCATCTATAAATATGAGGGGAAGAGAAAGTGTAATGGGCCAATGGACATAGAGAATCCAAAGGAAACTGTGTAGGGTGAAGTGCAACAACACCCATAATTTAATTTTGGGCAATTTTTTAGCTCATAGGAGTGGTATTAAGTGATGAGAGTCATCCACCACATATAAAGAAGTATGTGTACAATTTAACGATAAAATTTGGGGTAATGTTTAATCGTGAGGTTTTCCATCTGCTGCTTTAATAGAGATGCGAATAGAATTTTGAAACTTACCACAACTGGGTAAGATAGAAACCGACCGTGAGAGAAAGGTTGATTTTCTTAACGAACTTCATACCTTTCGAAGGGGCATAGAATAAAAAAAAGGTTTATAGTTGATAAAGGACCCGTGAGTAAAATACAAAAGTATTGGTGAGAAATTCATCTAGAATGACTAATGTCGATCACGTCAAGGTTGTACGTTTACAAGTTTATATCAGTACTTCCAGAAGAAGTGAGCCAGGAGGGTTAGAGAATCTAGTCGAAGAGCAAGACTAGACTTAACGGTGTTAGTGAAGCACCACATGAGAGTATACCTAGTAATGAAACCATTTAGATGATTTTGATTGATTGAATTCCTACAAAATGACGATGGAGTCAATCAAGGTCGTAGAGTCCAATAATAAGTTCCACAGGGCCAGCATAGCTATAAGGACAACGAGAGTAACAATTGGGCCCAAGACTACCAAGTTCAAGAGGTGGACACCCCGACATGGCTAGTGAGGCTAAAAATAGTGGATATCGCAAGAAGGTGTCCTATGTATAGAGAGTAGGGTCACCTGTGTTGAACTTGTTCACAACAAGATAGTGAGACTAGTAAAACTGGGAACTGTGCTAATGGATCACAACAACAGGATGAGCGAGATTTTTGGTAAGGGAAATCGGGCTAAGAGAGTTAGGTTAGGGATTAACAACCCAATAGTGGTGCGTTCAAGTAGGACCAGCAAGGTTCGCAATATTTCCGTTCCTTAAGGCCATTGGGACTAAATAGAATGACGGAGGAGGCCAACAAGGCTAGGGTCAAGAGATGGGAGTGTCTTTGATGGTTGTTACATCGAGAAGAGATTTTTGGTCCAATGCTTCACCTAACAAAGTGCAGGCCACAATAAAAGAATGAATTAACCAAAGCGAGCCATGTAGCAACTACAAGATGAGATCCTGGATGTACAAACTTTGTAACAGATAAGGGGTTAGTTCCGGTATTGGAGTACATTTAGGTAACTGATGATCAGGAGAGACAAATGCCAAAGGGAGGTAATATCTTTGTTTCACCCATGAAAATATGGGATTATTTTGGGTGACATGTGTACATCATAGGGTATGATTGTTAACACCCCCCAAAAAAAATCGAGGGTGAGTTGGGTTTAGGGAGTGATTTGGCAGTGTTAGCCTTATTATATGTATATATATTTACCATTGGGAAACAAGGATAATTCCCGTGTCACCCGTAAGTGAGCGGGTGTGGGAACTGAAAGAATTTGATGTTTTGATTTTTTCTACTTTTGAGAGTTAGAAAGTAAGAATTTTTATAACCATGTGTAGTGATTGGATACCGAGAGTTTGAGCGGTAGTAGGTTGTGTGATAACACTATCGTGCTTGTTATTCCGGGGTAAGATTTATTATTTTGTGAGGCATAGCCTAAAAGAGGGTTGAGCCTACTTTCATATATTGCATGTTATGTGATAATGAAATATAAAGAGCTATATCTTTAATGTTATATATGGATACAGAAATATTATATACTTCGGTGAGTATGTTGTCTAGTTGTATTTGATCCAGGTATGTAGGGACTTTTCACTGATGAGATTCAGTGTTCTTTATGTTCTTTTTTGAGCGGAGATAAAAATCTCGTTATCTTTATAGCACTAAGAACTTTTGATAGTAAGAGCTCCATGTTGTTTGTCATCTTCAGTGGCATAAGAGTGGATGAGTAGACTTTTATGTCAGCAGATGAGGATTCGAGGGTACATATTATGGACTGAGGACCTAATGAATATTGATGACTAGAAATGTTAGATAGTAGTGTATCAGGGAGTTCCTTATTTGGATTTTTCTTTGCAAGACATCCCACCCATGAAACTTAGCGAACATTGGAAGTCGGGATAGGTTTGGTATTTAGTACATGGGTTTAACACCTTGCTTATTATACGTATATGTGAATATAACTGGGAGTTGATAGTTCTATTTTGATTTAATGCCGGTAGGGCTATAAAATCCTGATGTGAATATTAGTGTAGAACGTTTTCATCGCAAATAGATATGGTGGGGTAACCTAGAAAATAATGGAGTTACAGCTTAGTGGGTGGTTGAGTATAACTTTACAGTATATTTATGCCAAGTATATTACATTAAATGCAAGTATATTATGCTCAGTTGATTTGTGCTGAAGTGCACAGGACATAGGGTGTATGGGCACCCTAGTTAGTTGAAATTTTCAGTATCATTCTTGAGGAGAAAATGTGGAAACATATGAAATGAACATAGATGCACATGTAATATACAGATAGGACTAAAATAAGATAAAGAGAATATATTTGATTGGAGAGAAATGCGTGTCACCGGAAATCGGAGAGTAGAAGAAAAAGGGGTGATTAGAGTGTTGAAAAGTACAAAGAATGTACACTTTTATTTTTGGGGATAATCATAAACTACTCCGTGCAAAGGAGTAACATGACAAGAATTATGTCATAACCAATTGAAGGTTTAAAAGTCTGACTTTGGTAGACGAGAAGTGTTAGGATGTTATTTTTGTAAAATTGAGGAAGGTGGTGAGAGTATACCACTATACACCAAGTTTGGAATCTGGCATAAGTGCTCAGGGGTGGTTAGGAATGTCTCCGATGGAGGGAGTTACGAGATTTAGCATCAAGAGAAATAGGAACCTAGGAAATATGGCAATTTCCAACACAGATGATATAGCCAGTAAAGTGTAGGCTCATCTTTTTGAAGCATTATTAATTGGTTCACGATAATACGGTGTGCCATTGTATAGGCAATACTTAAAGAAATATATATGCATATAAGAATGGAAATAACTGGTAGCTAACCTGGAGTAGTAATGAACGGACCTTCTGTCAAAATGGGTGACACTTACATAGGTATAGTGTAAGTACCAAAACATTATTACGAGTTAACTTTGAATAAGTTCGGATGAGTTGAGTGTAAGAATCTGAAGTTTTAGTTCCAGAACATATCCGAATTCTGAGGATGAATCAAATGTTGTAATATACACTATGAGTGTGTATACTCGACTTGAGCAGAGGTTGGGAACAGTTTATTTCACTAGTGGAGTTTGTGTATAATAACTCGTATCAGTTTATAATTGGCACGACACCATTTGAGGCGTTTTACGGTAGGCCTTGTCATTCTCAAGCTTGTTGGCTAGAGGTGGGGGACAATAAGCTATTCGGGCCAGAGTTAATTCAGGACACTAGGGCCAGGATAGAGATGATTCGGGGTCGTATATGGGTAGCCCATGACAAAAAATAAGCTACGCTAATGCCAAACAATTCTTTTGAGAGTTGATGTGGGGACCAGGAATTACTACTAATATCTCATATGAAGGGGATAATGAGATTTGGGAAGGTAGAAAAGTTGGCACCGAGATACGTGGGGCCATTTACTATTATCGAGAATATAGTACCAGCTGCATATAGAGACTTGGGTTGTTGAAGCACTTGCATCGTATTCATGATGTGTTCCATATTTCTTCACTGAGATGATATCTCCGAGATGAGTTGACTCACACTCACATCGCGTTGGAGGAGATTGACTTACAGCCTGATAGTTCGTATAAGGAGAGATCGATGTCTATCCTAGATCACAGCGATAGGAGATTGAGGTCGGAGGTAGTTCCACTTGTGCATGACTAATGGGAGCACCATAATGTCGAGGAGTCTACTAGGGAGCGTGAGGCTAAGATGCGCAAAAAATATCCAGAGTTGTTCTTACCAGGTATACTTTTATTTTCTGAATTTTGGGAAGAAATTCTATTGTAAGGGAAGAAGTATGTAACACCCCGTATTTTTAATGATTTTTAAATATAGGATTAATTAAATTAAATATGAGAAATTAATTTATAATTAATCCGGATTAAAATAAATATTAACTAGCGAGACGAGGGTTAGTATTTATTGATGTGAATTGTATTGATTATTACTTAGGGAATAAAGTAATATGTGACTATGAGGTTATTAAAATAATCGCGAGTGAAAAATACGATAGTTATAGTAATTAAGTTGGGACGCGTGTGTCAGTCGTATCGGGACTCAATTTAGTGGAATAAAAAGTAATTTATTTTTAAGTCACCCAAATGGTCATTTCGAGTGTGCCAAAGTATCCGGAAGGATTGAGATAGTTTAAAAAGTCTACCCGGGGGTTTAGTTTGGGTCCTGGTGCGGCATTTTGGTGATTTGCATTTTTGGGGAAATAACACCTACGAATTTCTAAGTGCAACATATCTGATTAGAGAAGGGGTGTTAGGACTAGTTACATGATAAATAAAGAGAAACCACAGAGATGCCATAGGAGGAATAGGAGAGGAGTTCCAAGGCTGAAATCACCTTCTTGCACCACCACCGCTGTCGAATTATAGATCGAGGAGAGGAGAACACCAATATACCCATCATCTTCAATGTATCAGACCTACCAAAAAAGGCAAGTGTTTAATCTTGCAAACTTATAGCATATATGATATCTATGTTAGTGTAGGTTGAATTAACTATGAAATTCATGTGATTTGAATGAACTTTTGAGGACAAATATCATTATCTTAGATGAAATTGATATAGAATACGATCCTCCATGTAGGTAGTATGAAACCCACGAAATTATATTGAATCTTGAAGAAGAAATTTGAATTTTGATGGGTATGATTGAATTATAAAACAATTTCTTGAATTTAAAGAAGTCTATGAAATTGGGTAAATTAAATCGTCGTTTTAGAAACTGTTTTGAGCCGTTTTGGTTCAAAAAATGGCTATTCTGTCCAAGGCACCTCGTACAAAATCATGTTTTCTGCATTTTTTTCTCTGATACATTTTCTCCAAAACGACTCTGAAATGCCTCAAAACTTTATTTTAAAAACTCTGGACAAATTCGTGGGGGAAACTTTAAGAAATGTTATTTTTAGTTGGTATTCCATTAGAGGTTGCCTAGATTAATTGATTGTACTTGTTATTCTATAATAAGGACATTAGACCTAAAGTGGAGATTAAGTTTACGTAAAGTGAGATGAATAAATATTGGGATAATAGAGAAAATGTTTTTGTTTGAGTTAAAACCTTGCGACGTAGTTAATTCGAGGGAAAGGGAACAATCCATGATGATTATTAGGGTAAATTAATAGTGGGAGAATTGTGTTAATTACGTTAGAAGATTCTTGGGTAGTGAATTATCCTTAGGGAAAATACGATGGGGAGAATATTTGTAAGTTAATAAATATATCAGTAGTATTAGTGAGAAAAAAATAATACTACGTATGTATTATAATATTTGGGTTGTGTGTATACCTAATAATCATGATAAGTTGTGTATGACATACCTATGCTTCTTGCTATCGCGGGAGGTTTTTGAAAGGGGGAAGTCTTATCCTGATGAGCCCATTGGGGGGATTTTAGATTTGGTACCTCAGAACATGGAACCTTGGTACGTACTATCTATGATAATGATAGTGATGACGGTCATATAGGTGCGTAGGTATGTGTGTATCCCATAGGCTTCGAACTGTGTTCGCCTCCAATATATGTGATGTGTATTTATGGTTCGAGGGAGATACCAAACCGATTGTCCTTATTTAGTACGAGATGTACCAAAACTTGATAGCAGAGTATGCATTAGGGGTGGCAATTTTAGACACGTCACGATAACCCGACACGGCACGACATGAAATTGACCCTAAATTGACACGGCTTGTCGTGTTCGTGTTCATGTTTTTTAACACGAAGTCGTGTCGTGTTCGTGTCAAATTTTTTATACGAAATTGACACGAAAACACGACCCATTTATCACGAAATTAAAGACACGATAGCCAGGTTAATATATAAGGAAACCCACTTACTCTTGATCCAAACCATTCTGTTTTTGCCACTTGTCACCATCTAAACATACATCACACTTTAAAGAAATAAAGACCTAACCCTTCTCATTTCATTTCATTTCAGCTGTTTCTCTTCTTCTTCATTCTTCATCTCCTCTCAATCTCTCTCCATCTCCCATCCTTCCACTAACATCATCTCCACTCCATCTTCAGTTCCCCTCCATTTCCCGTCCAACCAGAAAATACACAAAAGCTCCGGTACGGTTGAAGAAAAATGGCATCGATCATCTTAATAGCAAAAGGGTTCGGTTGTTAATTTTAACATAAAAAAATAGGTTATAGTTTGTATAAGATTTTAGTTTTGTTTTTTCATATGGATCTGAGTTTGTAGTTTGAATAAAAAAAGCAAGTCACTGGTTGATCTGAGTTTGGTTAGTTTAGTTTTTCTTAGATTGTTTGTTGATGATAGATAAATTTGTAGTTTGAATAATATTTATAGTTTGAATAATATTTGTAGTTTGAAAATAGGATTCTCATACAAATTGTCTGTAATTTTTTTCCCAGAACTTCTCATATTGTTTTTTGATTGTTATGATCGAATAAGATTAGCTGGGTGAGACAGTAGTAATAATATTTGTAAAAAAACAGAGTTTTTTTACTCGTGTTTTCGTGTCTGATAGGATTGAAAAATATTAGTCGTGTTACACGTGTCGCGTCGTGTTACACGTGTCGCGTCGTGTTCGTGGTAGCTACAAAAAACACTATTTCGTGTCGTGTTTTAAAAATCTTATCGTGTCATGTCGTGTCTGGCAAAAACACGACCCAATAGCACGATTTTCCACCCCTAGTATGTATGCACCATAGCTGAGCCTAGGGGTGCCGTATCAGTGTGTGTGTGTGTATATATATATATATAATATTATCTACTGTGTGAAATTTGTAGATAAGAAAGATAATAAAATCTTAAATAACTTAAGTATGTGAACATTTAACCTTATTGCGAAAACTCTTAATCGGGATAGTATTGCACACATGCACGACTTTATTTGATTATTGTACTTGTTTATCACATATTGGCTTGAGTGTTTCCATCTCAATTCTGCCTATACAACTAACCATATGCGATAAAACTTGACAAGATTGGAATGCATGTAAAAACCGTTTTGGTGAGACTGTGTGTTTATTTGACAACGGGAAGGGCTGCGATAGGTTCATTCAACCTTTGAGATTTTAAGCCACCGTTAAAAAGGACCTAAAAAATTGAGGAATTTTATTATCCGGGGTCCAAAGAGGTTAAAAGAGCCCGAAAAAATTAAAGGCAATAAAAAGCAATAAATGCCAAATATGGGCCATTAGGTTTCACCATCAATTCTCCAAAGTTTGAGAATTTAGAACTCCTCTATTCAAAATATAAATCTAAGGGAGTTTGGTTGGAGAATATAAACGGGTTTGCACTTCCTTGAAAGTCCTAAAAAAGCATGAAATAGTTTTAGACGTTATTGGTGTGGAAATCACTTTGAGCTTTGATTTGTTGATTTGATTGAGTCAATGTCTCATATTACCACCTTTTTACACCAAAGGAAGATTTTGAGTTCATTCGTTAGGAGTATCCGATATTCATCGTGCACATATGTCATGTTTGTATGCATTGATTTTCCTATCGAATTTGATCACATCCCTACATTTATGCTATCATCGACTTGGTTGTTTTTGTGTTCTTTTATGGTGTGATTGTTTGTTGTATATTATGTGTGAAAAATTTTGAAAAACACAAAATAGCACTTTATTCCCGTGTGTCATTCTCCATGTGCATTCATTCATGCTTCTTATTTCCGTCTATTTGGGGACATCATAAAAAGGGGGAGAAGAATTATGGGGGAGATTTATTTTTGTGTTTGGTTGATTTATGAATGATTTGCTTAATCTTAATTGATCATCAATTTTTGCGTATCATTATATTTCAAACTGTTGCTTGTCACAGGTATTTGCTTTATCTCATGTGTGTAGGTACAACATTGTTCATTATTGGATTGCACACCCTGATGAGAAAAGCTTTGGAAGTTTCTGAAGAGCTGAAGATTTGAAAGACATGTCATTTAGTATTCTCAATTTGAGGGTTTAATGGGAATATTATCTTGTATGTCATTTGATTGCAAAATTCGGATTTTTTATGTATTTACCGGCATAGATATAAGGGAAGATTTGTAAGGACATAATTTTATAAATGTCCGGGGTAGAATCTAGAAATTTTTCTGTTTTCTCCTAGATCACAGTTTGTATGTCTGATATCGTTACATTCGGCACGTCAACATGATCATCCTCGACGGCCTTTATCGAAATTCAATGCATCTATTATATTCACGTGCATCATGCTACATGCGACGTGCTGCTCAGCTCATTCCCACTACTCCACTACGCTTTATCGGTAAAATGTTTTATTGGAGCTTCAATATTTGCATAAATATTTGGGAATTTTTTTGAAAATTAGTTTTGAAGTCTGGATTAATATTTTATCAAAAGCATAATTTTTTCTAAGTGTAGAAGCAAAGTGCCTTGAACGACGAGCTCGCTCAAACGACTTTGAATGTCGTTCGCGCGAGATAGGCATGTCGCGCGATCTCGTTCGAACGATTTATGTCCTTCGTTCGAGCGACATGGCTATCTCGTTCAAACGAGACACCGCCTCAATTTTCGTATAAATATCCGTTCTCCTTCTACACGTTTTTCAAGTATTTTTGCAATCTCAAAATTTTGCGCAAACTATCCAAAATAAGACTTCATCTTTTTAAGGTTTTATAAATCTTTTTGATTCACAAAACCATTCCCATATATGTGTGTGAATCTTTAAACCTTCAAGAGTATCTTTTACTCATCCGGAGTAATTTGTGAGGAAGCCGCTCTCTTCTTCATTGCTGCCCTACTGGAAAGGGATAGTTCTAGCCGCCAACAATAGAACCGATAGCCGAGGGTATTTCTGTGTCACATATTTTAATTGTAATCCGTGTAAGCCGTTTTCTTACAAAATTATAGTAAAAATAAAAGGTTTAGCCCCTTTGGGGGATTTGTCCTCATTTGTGTGTATTTGATTGTTCTTGCTTGATTTTATCATCATCAATCACACCTAGATGCATGTTTAGGACTTAATTGATAAAAATGAGTATAATTAAATAACATCCTTATTTGAACGCAAGCGCACTCTTCTCATTTTCTCATATTTTTAATGTCTTTTTCGTCCTTCCCTTCTTTCTTTAGTTTGATGACTCTGTGATTTTGCTGCTTTTCAGGATGTGGTGGTATTCATGGCCAGCCTGCAGGGGATGATGACCCATTGGTCATCCGTATAGTTGGATCTAGCACATTCCATTCAGGTTCATGGTACCAAGATCCCTCATGCGCGTCAGGTGTCATCTCACTCCCATACTAAGACCGTTCTCATGTACTTACCCCCTGTGAGGATGTCTTATATTCTATCACTAGATCAATTCCTCTTCTAGGGACTATTTGTGTGCCTTATTCTTATACTTAGCCGAGCCCCAGGCATCCCGAGGATCCTGCTGTTGTAAGAGAGGCTAGTGATGCTATAGATCAGGCCAAGAAGAACTGCATTGATTAGCCCTTTTTATATATTAATTGGCAAGTTGGAGGGCCTATCTCCCCCAATTTATACATTTTACTCTGTTGTTTCGATTCTTATAATACTACACCTTATTTATTCTTTATTAGGAGATTGGATAGTATGGATTGGATATTTTTAGATTTTTTCTAGCCTTTAGTGAGAATTTAATCACGATCGCTCCCTTGTATTTTCTTTTGGATGATATCTTGACATCATATGTGTAACTTTAATTTTATTCATGGGATGATTACTGTTCAATATGCGTATAAAACAAATTTATTAGAATAGTGGAGACACACTTAAATACACTTTATCAGGCCAGGTCAATAAAACTAAAGATAAAAAGATAAAGATAAAATAATAAAAAAAAGAAAGGAAAGATGTGGAAATAAAGGTGATTCATCCTTTTGAAACTTTTCTTGTAGGAGAGAGATGACTTTATTAGCTTGATGGCAAGTCACACCGTTTGAACGAATGCTGGAATAGGAGAGGAAAATTCCTCTTTTTCTTTAGGTTAATGATTAGGCAAGATCGTTCTAGACATATCTTTGGAGTGTTGTACTTCTTTTAAAAATAGGGTGTCATTTCATAGAGATCCCGTAGTAAGACTATCGATTGACACTCTTTATCTTGGGATATGGGGTATTTGAGTGTGGGGATAGCATTGGAATTGGAATGCCTCTCTTTCACCCATAATAGGCTGTCGTTTTTTCGAGAGCCCTTAGTTACAATGTATACTTTGATGATCTTTGTCCTTGGATGAAAGGTGTTTGAGAGATAGGGGTGTTTGGTGTTCATTTTTTTGGTAAGAAGTGTATAGGGGTGGTGTATTATCCCCTTTTAGGCCTCTTCCCTATTTTTTCACGGTATTAGCCTTTGTGTGTAGTTTAAACAATGATGACCCTGCGAAGTCTTTTCTTAGAGAACTATTTCATTTACTTGATGTTTATCCTATTTTGATCATGTCACCTCTTCAGGAGTAAAGTCATAATGACCATTAAGAGGATTTTCCCGTAACATATTTTTTAAGTGTTTATTCAGACCGGGCTCGAAGTGATATCTCAAGTTTCCTATGTATCTCCAACTCAAAGAGAACTGGGTGTCTGTATATGAATGCCTATGATAAAAATATAGTGGAGAATCAGGTTTACGTAGTTCTCTCTAAATGAAAAAATGGGGGTTAAAGTGTTTTAGTTGACTCCAAGCAACAGATTGGTGGATCAAGTGGGCTTTTTGATGCAGGGTTGGGAAATGTGTATGGGCTTGCATAATCTTCCCTCCCTACTATGAATGATTGTTTTAGAACTTTACCTTTATTACTTCAATCAGGTTCAAGAAATAATTTCTACAATCGATCGAGATTGAAGGGTTGGCAAAATGTGATTCTATCGAGATCAACTAGGGCAGCTAATGAGTACCTTATTTTGTATTATTTATACCAAATCTAGACCCTGTTAAGGCCCATTGTATTATAAATAATGAGCTTTTAGAGTTTTTTTGTTATTTAGAAGAAAAATGCAAGTTTGCACAAAATTCGAGTTAATAGTGTAATTTTAGCAACCATGGGGGGTATATTTATACCCTAAATAAATAAACTCATTTTAATTATTAGTTCTTGCTAATGTTGGACCTATATTTATAATTTTTTTTATCTTTCAAGCCAATGCATAGTTGCAGTTTCAAAATGCTCAATTCAAGGCAATTACGGCAAGAATGCGGTCAAATACATAAAAGTCAAATTTCATGAGACCAGAGATGCGAGTTCTGAATAAAACCCTTCCAATATCCCAAAAAAATTCATCTCCCATATCCTTTGTGTGTATTTGTTATATATATATATATATATATATATGCATTCGTGTCTATTATTATTATTATTATTATTATTATTATTATTATTATTCATGTTATTTGTTAGTTAGGGTCTTTTTATTAGTGTGTAGATATGTTGTATATTTTATTATATGCATATATGTGTGTTCGTGTCTTTACTAATATGTATGTGTCGTAAATATTTTTGTTATTAAATAGTTTACTAATTGACTTATAGTTACTAGCATGTATTTTGTATATATTTGTTTTTTTAGTATTAATATTACTTTGTATGTTATGTGTATGGGTGACAGTTTTAGAAATAATATGACACATTAACTACGGTATTATTATTGAAAAAATGTTTTATGTCATTATTGATGCAAAAAAATATCCATCTACATGGACCAATCATAAGTAAACATGTGTCCTCCTACATGTACAAAAACCTAGTCAGCAGATAGTAACTTTGCCGACCAACACAAGGAATGCCGATCAATACAAAGAAGGCCGACCAACAAGACGATGAAGCATTATCATACCAAGGGTCATACTACACGTTGTTTATACAACTAATCGTCACCTTTATTATGTAAGGATGCAAATACTTAATTATATAAAACCATTCCATCCCTAGACATTCCAACCCTTGACCTCCGGGTTACTATAAACACTTTGTATCCTTTTCATCAAGGGCACAGTCGAACGGATTTTGGGATATTCTTATCTACAAGAGTACCTAGCTTTCTATAACCACTAAAATCAATAAAATAACAGTGGACGTAGGATTTTTTACATAGCTGAACCACTTTAAAAACTCTCTCTCTTTATTTACAATTATATATTTTATTCGTGATTATAAAATTAGATAAGGTATAGTTTTTTACATTAACAGATTGGCGTCATTTGTGTGAACGTGTTTCTCAGTGCTGTTTTCACTCTTACATACTCGTGTTCAAATCATGATGACTAACCATGAGTCCAGTCTCAGAAATAAAGGCAATCCTCCTGTTCCGTCTGCTCTGCCTATGGCAACAGACCTCATTGGAATCCTGACTAGTATTGCCAAAGGACAAGAAGCCATGTAGGAAACGGTGAGGCAATTGGCTCAGTCACTACAAGTGGCTCCCTCGTCTAAAAGAAAAATGTTGCCTCCACCTCCAAGATCCATCAGACATAGTTATTCCAGATCTTCACGAGACACCTCTTATCGTCTAGGAGCAAGTTCATCGCTCAGGTCCATAGAACCCTATGATATCCATTATTTCTCTCCTGAAAGGCCAAGTGTCTTGAAAAGGCTAAGCAGAGCTTCTCCCTTTGATCGTTTAGGGCCTCGAGCAAATAAAAATCCTCCTAGGGCGTTATTCAGGAACACTCAACATCTAGCTAACCAATATAAGGCCTCAGTCATATCATAATCAAGCGTCCGACGACCAATACTCAGCAATCAGACCTCTCAGGAGGAGAGTTTAACGCAGACACATGATCGAAACAACTGAGTTACTTTGTATAAATCTGAGGAAGGAAATCCATCATGGAAAGGATCAATCAAGAGGTTGGAAGATCGGTTGGGTGAAATGGCAAAAGAAAAGAATCCTTTGCAGCAGAGTTTTATTAAAGGATCCTCGTTTGTTCAGGAATTGGGGATTTTCCTACTCCATAAAAATTTTAAGCTCCTATGGTTACTCCCGAATATGACGGTAAGATTGATCCAGTTTTCCATATTGAGCAATATCAAGCTGCAACTGATATTTATTTAGTCCTTGATGAAATTAGGTGCAAAGCATTTTCAAGTACCATTACGAGTTCAACCCAAATATGGTATAATAACCTGCCCGAGGACAAATTACCACCTTCAATCAGCTTACCGAGCTATTAATTAGCAACTCCTATTTTGGAGCTAAGCCAGTGAAAAGAGTAGCTCATCTTCTTCTAAGTCTATGGCAGCAAGTGGGGGAAAGTACTAGGGAATACATTACACGTTTTAATAATGAAAAGTTGGAGGTGATTGATTATGAGGAAAAAATATCCATCACTGCTCTTATGAGTTTCTTGCTTCCCGAGAAACTATATTATACTCTGGCTAAAGATCCTCCTAAAACTATGCCTGAACTCGTGGCAAAGGCAGCAAAAATAATGAATGCCAAGGAAGCTATGAAGCAAAACAAAGTCCCATCACCAAGCCTGATACGAAGCCTGAGAAGGAGCAAAAGGAGAAAAAGAATCAGAAGGAGCAGAAGTTGAAAAAAGAGGACAAGCTTAAAAAATATGGAACGCATACCCTATTGAGTGTTAGAATTCATCACATCTTAGAGGAAATCAAGCACAATAACGATTTGCGATGGCTTGAGAAATTGAGGGCACCTCCTAATAAGAGGGATATATCCAAGTATTGTTAATTCCACAAAGATCATGGTCATACGACGAATAACTGCATCAATTTGTAAAATGAGATAGAATCCCTTATCCACCGAGGAAAACTCAATAAATTTATTGATCAGCGTGATAGTAGACAATATAGAAGAAGGTTAAATTCTCCATGCAAGTCTAGAGTTGATAGGATAAGAAATCATGAAGATGATTATGAATATGATCCAGACCTTGTGAAGAATCCTAAGCAACCAGAACATGAGGTAGCTATGATCAATTTTGGTTCACTTTATTATCATGTGATTACAGGTGGTGATGTAGTAGGAGGCGATCACTCTGCATAAGGGAAATCTTACATGAATGAAGCCCAAACTTGTTCCTATATCTAGAGAATTAATTTAAATGAAGATATTTGGTCGAGGAAGGTCAACAAAGACAAACCAATGATTGGATTTTCAAATAATGATCTCTCTGGGGTACTTTATTCCCATGATGACCCATTATTTGTCAAGTTTAGGTTCTAGGATACTATCATCACCAGAATTTTGCTAGATAATGGGAACTCGACAGACATTATGTTTTATCCTTGCTTAAATAGATTGGACTTGAAGCTCAGCCAATTGGAACAGGAAATTAATAGGTTTTTTTGGTGAAAATTTTTACCCTCTTGGGATGATCAAGTTAGAAGTGTTGTTCGTCACCTGGCCAGCAAGTCTTATAGAGAAAATACGCTTCTTTGTAATGGATAAGAACGTTCAATCTACTTATAATGTGATCCTAGGCAGGGTAGGGTTAAAGAAATTTGAAACCGTACCATCAACAGTCCATCAATGCTTGAAGTTTCTAACTCATTTTGGGGTAGGTGTTATGATAGGCGACCAAAAGGTGGCCAAAGAGTGTTACTACTCCTCATCCGAGCAAGAGGACTTGATTGAATTGAAGGAGATAACTACAACTTACCAGGTGGATACTACTAAGCCTAACGGTGAATTTGAAGTTGAAACTTTAGATCCATGGGATGAACCAGAACTGGTCAAAGGACAAATTATGGAAGCCACTGAAAGCATTATCCTGGATGATGATAAGCCAGAAAGAACTATGCAGATCGACTCAACACTGGATCTCGTCCTTATACATGAATTGATTATAGCAATGAAGAAATGTATTTTATTGGAGCCATGAGGATATGCCTGGGATAGATCTTAACTTCCTCTGTCATGAGCTCAATATGAGTAAGTATTTCGAGTTGATGAAGAAAAGACATAGGGTTTTCAGTCTAGGAATCAAGCTATTTAGGAAAAATTGGAGAAGCTTCAAAAGGCCCAATTTATTGAACATGTGAAATACCCATATTGGTTGGCCAATGTTGTAATGGTCCAGGAAAAGAATGATAAATGGAGGATGTGTGTGGATTTCACTGACTTAAATAAAGCTTGCCCAATATACCACTTTCCTTTGCCTAGAATTTATTAGTTGGTGGATGCTAGTCGGGGCATGAGCTTTTAAGCTTTAGGGATGCCTATTCTGGTTATAACAAGATAAAAATGAAACCCGGAGATAGGGAAAGTACATCCTTCATCACCCTCTGAGGAACTTATTGCTATAATGTAATGTCTTTTGGTCTAAAAAATGAAGGTGCAACGTATCAAAGGTTGGTGAACAAGGTCTTCGAAGAATAGATAGGAAAAAACATGGAAGTTTATATGGATGATATATTGAAAAAGAGTAAAAAATATTCAAATCGTATTGCCGACCTTAGTCAGACTTTTGATCAGTTAGAAAAGCATCAGACGAAGATGAATCTGACTAAGTGTGTGTTTTGAGTACAAGAAGGGATGTTCCTCAGCTTCATAGTTAATGAAAGGGGAATTAAAGCCAATATAGTAAAGATAAAATCTTTGATTGAAATGTAATCGCCGACCTACAGAAAAGATATACAGAGGCTCACTGGAAGAGTGGAAGCCTTAAACAGATTTGTTTCCTGAGCAATAGACAAATGGCTACCGTTTTTCAAAGTGTTGAGAAAAACTTTTGAGTGGAATGCAGAATGTAAAGAAGCATTCCAGGAGTTAAATAAGTACTGGGATCACCACCATTGCTCCCCCGACTAGTTTTTAGAGAGAAATTATACTTATACTTAGTTATTTCTGAGTCAGCAGTGAGCTTAGCCTTGGTCAGACAGGACAATGGAATCTAAAAACCAGTCTACTATACTAGCAAAACATTAAGAGGAGCTGAAATCAGGTACCCACATTTGGTAAAATTATCCCTAGCACTTATTAAGGCTTCTAAACATATGAAACCTTACTTCTAAGTGCACACCATAGTTATGTATACTAACCTGCCTCTTTGGCAAGCACTCTACAAGATTGAGAAGTTAAAAATATTGATGTACTAGGCGGTAAAATTGGGAGAGTATGACATTGTTAAGGAACCAAGATCCTAATTGAAAGGCCAAGCTTTAGTAAACTTCATTGCTGAATTTATTTATCTGCAGGTTCTTGACTAACAGAACTTGCCTCCTGAGCAGACTTTGAAATAAGAGAGCTCAGCTTAAAAGCAAGCTGAAGTAGTAGCCGATCAACTTGAGTCATCCAGAATTCAAGAAATGGCCCAAAATATGTAGAGGAGAGTAAAAAGATATTCTAGCATGGATCATTGATAGTAGAAAGCTTTAATGATGATGTTCTGTTATGGAATTTGTATGTGAATGGATCTTCATGTGTTACTGGAGGTGGAGCAGGTATAATACTTAATACTCCTGATGATATTGATATTGATATTGAGTATGCTCTTTGATTTCAGTTCAAAGCATCAAACAACGAGGTAGAATATGAAGTCTTGATAGTTGGGCTAAGTTTAGCTCATTCATTAGGCATTGAGTAAGTGGTGGCACATAGTGATTCACAGTTGGTGGTTAACCAAGTGTTGAATTTATATGAAGTCAAACGAAAATTGAAGACCAGGTATCTTGACAAGGCCATGGAAGTTACAACCAAGTTTTTTATCATCCAGATAAACAGGATCCCAAGACTAGCAAACACCCGAGCTGATGCACTTGCTCGGCTAGCGTCAACAACAAGAATTGAGCTCAGAAGAACAAATCCTATAAAAATCTTGGCTAATAGGAGTATTAGCGAAGACCTCATGATTAGTTTCATTGCTTTAAATCTGGGACCTTCCTGGATGGATCCGATTAAATCTTATATTGAAGATAGAACCCTACCACCTAATCTTAAAGAGGCAAAAAATATGCGATATAAAGCATCAAGATATGTGTTAGACAAAGAAATTTTATACAGAAGGGGATTGTCGATCTCCTTGCAGCGTTGTGTTCATCCAATGGAGGTGGAAGATCTGATTAAAGAGGTGCATAAAGGTTCTTATGGAGCTCATTTAGATAGAAGATCATTGCTCCAACGCATCAACACTTAGGGATCCTACTGGTCGACCATGGGGGCAGATTGTACAACCTTCGCGAGAAAATGTGATAAGTGCCAAAGATTCTTTGCCATTCATAAAACATCTAACGCTGCTTTAACACTAATAAATTCACCTTGGTCGTTTGCTATATAGGGAATTGAATTGGTCGTCCCACTGCCAACCACCAAAGGTAGGTTTAAATATTTAGTTATTGTTGTTAATTATTTCACCAAATGGGTGAAGGCAGAGCCATTGGTTGATATGCCTTATGAGAAAGTGTATCAGTTCATCTGGAAGAATATAATCTGTCGATATGGTTTACCATATGCTTTCATCACAGATCATGGCACCCAGTACAACAAGGAATTTGAACCATATTGTGCCCACTCCAAAATCTAGAAATTGCATTCTGCAACAAGCCATCCTTAAAGTAATGGTTAAACAGAAGTGACAAACATAACTCTGCTCAGTGGGATGAAAAAGATAATTGATGCGGCCAAGGGCAACTGGATTACCGAGCTACACTATGTTCTTTGGGCCTACAGAATAACGCCGAGAACACCAACTGGAGAAACATCATACATGCTTACGTTTGGGACTAAAGCCATCGCACCAGTCAAGATCGGCCTACCCACTCGCAGGGTACTATATTTTGATTCCCCAGTTAGTGAATTAATGAGGCGATTAGATCTCGACATGTTAGAGGAGGTACGACAAGATGTAGCTCTGAGAAATGTTGCCTACCAACACCGAACTGCTCGCTTTTATAATAAAAGGTTCAAGTCGACTAACATGAAAGAAGGAGATTACGTTCTTAAGAAAGTTATCTAGAAGAATAACATGCTCAAGGCCAACTGGCATGGCCCATATTGCATATCAGTTGTCATTCGACAAGGGACCTACCGAATAGAGACTTTAGATGGTGAAGAATTCACAAATCCTTGGAATGCCGAGCATTTTCACAAGTATTATCAGTAATTCAACGGATTTCCATGATTGTATCTCTTTTGCTTTTATTTGAATATCAATAAAATGTTGATTCATTCACTTCAATTTTTTGATTTTTTTGAAGTACGATGATATACATCCCCCCAGAACAAAGATAACTTTTGATCTTCATCTCTGACCAAGTCAAAATAGGATTCCAATCCTCAGCACTTGGTCAGTAATAATAAAAACCCACCAAGTCAAAACATGATTCCAATCCTCAACACTTGGTCGAAAATACTAAAAAATAGCCAAGTCAAAATACGATTATAATCCCATGCTCTTGGTCGACAACAACAATATACTTCATGTATGACTTCGTAAAAACAAAATCACGAACAAGAGGTTGATTACTTCATGCATGATTTTGACTAAACAAGTCAAGAGCAAGAATGTAAAACTTCGTATAAAACTAAAAAAGTTATAAAAAAGTTTTACTCGACTAAGTTAAATGTTGGAAGACATGTAAAAATTCCTTGATACTGGAATATAAACATACATTCCTCATACACTTGGTCACCATTGATAACTTATGCTAAATTTGGATTAGTATAATTAAGTGCATTAGTACAATCAGTGGTATTACCACTGGTAACTAATACTAAATTTGGATTAATATATCTAAATGTATTAGTAGAACCAATGGCATTACAATCATAAGTTAACTGATTGATTCAAATAATCATAAGTTAACAAAAACAAATATATTTCATTCATATAAACTGTATTACATTCAAATGAATTGCAAAATCCAGAATAATCATTTAGCTGGACGCTTCCCTTCACCTTTGGAGGTCGGCTGCACTCTCTCCATCCCAGCAGGAGGGTCATCCAATGTATAGGGAGAATTAATAAAGTTGAAGTCTTCCAACATTCTGTAATACCCCGTATTTTTATGATATTTATTTATGGGATTAATTGAATTAAATGTGTATTAATTGGAAATTAATCCGGATAAAAATACTAGCGAGATGCGAGTCGATACTTGATTTTAATGAGTATATATGTCTATACATGAATATTGAGTTATGAAATTTGTCGTGAGATTGAAATACGACAATTTGAAAAATTTTGTTGGGAAGCGTGTGACAGTCGCGTCAGGAATATAATTATTTTTAATTAAAAAGTGAATTTTATTTCTATTAACCGTATGGTCATTTTGAGTGCGCCAATGCGTCCGGAAGGGTCGAAATAGTCAGAAAACACTAGCCGGGGGTTTAGTTTGGGTCCCGGGGCATTTTTAGGCCATACCGACAACGTAAAAGGGTAGTTTGGTAATTTTAGAATTTTGGGAATTAAAACCCACGAAAATTAGAAATTAATATCTGATTTAACTTTTACCCACTAAACCCACTAACTACACTTAATGACTTAATGGGCTACGAGGGTTATTGGAATTAGTTTCAAGAGCTTCCTAGGGCAACCTTAACCACCATTGTCACCTTGGAGAAAAGAACTTGTAGAGAGAGAGAGATAGGAGAATTATGTAGAGAGAGAGAGAATAATTCATCAATTCGACATCAAAATCAGAGAAAGACATAAGGCAAGTGGTTTAATTATGTTATTTGCAAAGAATGTTTCTTCCATGCGTAGGAAATTTATACAATTGTTTTGTTCTTGGAGAATGATAAAGACCCATTGAATTGGAACTAGAAAATTACATTTTAATGAGGAGATTGCATGTAGAATTGTGTTAGGGTGATTATTCTGATAGAATTACATCTTTTATATTACCAAAAACGGATCTAATTATAACTATGGAAGACTTTAAATTTCTAGAGTTCATGTTCTTGAAAATTGGGGAAAATAGGAGAGATTTGATGATTAGATGTGGTTTGGGATGATTAGACCCCATGTAAATGTTGTTATACGAATTTAATATGTTTAGGGATAATTAGAAACCTTGAAACCTTGTTTTAATGACATTTAGATAAGATTAGAGGTGAAGAAAAGTTGGAAAAACGTAATAGGAATTTTCTGGGTTCAAACTGTCACCTCGTTAGAAGACCTGCCCAAGTCGTTCGAACGAGCTTCTAACGAGTTGACAGTTTGCCTTCTAACGAGAGGGATGTTCATTCAATGCCTTTCGTTCGAACGAGATCTCGTTAGATGCCCAGTTCGTTCGAACGAACTCTCGTTCGAACAGCCTCGTTCGAACGAGACTTCTAACGAGCTGACAGTTTAGGCTTTTTGGCCTGTTTTGATTTCGCGTGTCCCGTAACCTTGTTTAATTGTAGAGATAACATTACCTTGATGATAAATTGATATAGTTGGGATATTTTGGGATATATTGAGGACTAAAACATAGAAGTGTGATTTGAATTGAATGGAAATTATGGAATAGGACGTGAGTGACTATTACGATGCGAGAATTATTGACGGCTTAAATAATTGGATTAATCGGGAAAATATGAATTGTTTAACATTATAAGTCGGTACAGGAATGAGAAGTGTACCACAAATAAATTACGGTGATTACTAAGAAGTGTGTATACTTAGTATATGTATATGATTTTATGTGTATGACATACCTACCATACTTGCTATCACGGGAGGTTTACGTTCGCTTAGGTCCATCTAATCCTTGTGTTGCCCGGATTTAGATTGGTACCTCGAGAACATAGGTCAGAGAAGGACTGATTGGGATGCTAATAAGTCTGCTGACCGTGGGAGTATAGGTATGTGAGTGACCCATGTGATGTGACTGTGTTCGCCTCCATTGTTTGTGATTTGCTATTATCTGAGAACAATTCCTGAGAGATTCGGAATGCGTGATCCTTCTGTACGTGATATACCGGGATGGATAGTAGAGTATGTGTGCATTGCAGCTTAGTCTCGGGGTGCTTGTATTGTATATTTATGTCGTGACTAATATACACTTAAATTAATGAGAACTTTATTGTTGGCATTGTGAGTATAAATACAGAAACGCTTTGAGTAACTATAAAGAGATAACCTGTAATGAATTGTATTGCTAATAATTGAGAATATGAGTTTAAGTAAATCCCTCTACTTAATTGATGATGTTAGAATGTATAATGAGAACCGAGTAGAAAGGATAGAACTCATGTCAGTTTTGTTAGAGAAAAATATCACTTAGATGGGTGCTATTCGTTAGGAGTGCACAATTAGTTGAGAGGTGAGTATTTCATGCGAGTGCACGTCCTAACATGTATTTTGCATTCATTGTTTTAATGTCATTAAAGCACTTGCTATTTTTAAAATACTCTCCACTTTCGGGCTCTGACCCGTTTTCTTTCAAATCTATTTTTTTGTAAAAACCATTTTAGGTGCCCAGCCACAAGGACACCATGCTTAGGATCCTCATTCAGGTGACGAGCTGTAGCTGTTTGTGGAAGTTCCAGGACTTTTCTAGTAGACGCTTCATCTATCTTGACCATATATTCATCTTTCATCAGTTGTAGGGCATGTCTCCCATTTCTATTAGAAACATTTCCTATTTCAGATTTTCAGACTTTTGGCATGTAATTAATTCAGGTTACATTGTTTTACTTAGTTCAGTTGTGGGATTGTTGAGAGGAGTTTTCCTCCGGACTTATTATTATTTTATTGGTTATTCTATTGCTTCGTTATGTTGAATGGTTGTTATTCTTTCATTATCCTCTTATTGCATGTTAATCAGAGTTAACTTAAAATTTGGCAACTCACTTTTTAAATACTAGGTGGTTAGTAATCATTAAAATGTTTTCGACAGTGATGCTATTACTTGAACCAACTTGGAATTTTGTATTAATTTAATAAAGGAGTAGCTACCCGGTATTTAATTAGTCGGGGTGTCACAGGTGGTATCAGAGCATCAGGTTCTAGTGTCCTTTAGGATCTGTACGGCTTATTATATTTCCGCTGAGCTTTCTTTGATGTAGAGCCCTATATTTTCGGACTGTTGTATTCTTTTGTATATGCTACGTTCTTAAGCTATTTTGAGTTTATAACTGCGAACTTATAAACTTTATTCTTGTTTCAGATGCCTCCACGACGTGCACAACGGGTTCCCAGGGATGCAACACTAGAACCACAGCCTGCACCAGTTCAGGGCACGATGAACGCCGCCGAGGTTGCAGCCATTGTAGCCCAAGCGGTAAATGTCGCACTAGCCGTGGTTCAGCAGGCACCACCTCAGGCGCCAGTTGCCACGTCGGTCCATGCACATGCATTCCCGTATTCTTGGGAACGTGTTCGAGATGCTTTTCAGAAAGCACACCCACCGGAGTTCGCAGGTAGCTCCGATGTTGTGGTTTTGATTCAGTGGAGGAAAGACATTCGGCGGCACTTGAGGATGTATGAGTGCACCGATGTCCAGAAGCAGATACTAGCTACCTTGAAGCTAGTTGGATCTGCACTGCAGTGGTGGGAGTCTATTACCATCGTGGAGGAGAGAGATACTCTCACGATCCAGGAGTTTTGAGTGCGGTTCGACCTCAAGTACTTTCCGTCAGCTGTTCACACGGAAATGAGGAGGAAGTTGATGAATCTTAGGCAGGAAGGTAAGACTGTGGCCGAGTATGAGGCCGAATTCACAAATTTGTTGAATATTGTTCCGGATGAGATACCGACAGAAGAGAAGAAAATACAGAAATTTACAGACGGGTTGACTTGGAGGATTCGTCAGCATTTGTTGGGGAATCTATTGTTGGCCACTTACTCTGATGTGGTTAACGTTGCACTGTTACACTGCTAGGATCACCGCTTTCACATGGTTGAGGGCAAGAGATCAGGAGAGTCCAGCCATCAGGTCATGACTGGAGGACATGGTGCCAGTGGGGCACAATCTATTCAGGGGCAGAGACAGGGTGACCAGGGTTCCCAGCAGGGGGATCACAAGAGGTTCAGATCGAGAAATTTCAGGCATGAACAGGGAGGTTTCCAGCAGGGCCATCAGGGTCCGAACGGCCATCAGGGCCAGCAGGGTCAGAATGGCCAACAACAGTTTTAGCAGGGCCAGGGGAGGAACGGTAACGGCCACCAGGGCCGGGGGCAGCAGGGACAGAGAGGGGGGAACTTCCCGGGGAAGTGTTACGTTTGTGGCAAGACTGGCCATAAATGCCAGGATTGTCCAGATAGGGGCAGGGCCCTGCAGCAGCAGCAGGGTGATCGATAGGAGCCGCAGAGACCCATGTTTCCCGCCGCCCTCCCGGCGCCACCACAGATGGCAGCATTACCACCCATTCCAGCGGTCCCAGTTCAGTAGGGGCAGCTGTAGTATGGGAGAGTATATCAGCTTCAGCAGGCCGCAGCCCCACAGGATCCACCAGCCATTGAGGGTATGTTCTCAATTCAGGGGACTATGGGGCGTATTTTGTTTGACACGGGGGATACGCACTGTTTTATTGCTATGATATTTGCACGCACCATTGGGTTGTTAGACACCGCCGAAAGCACGGTTACTTGCGTAGATTCACCGTTGAGTAGGGGTTCGATGATTTCCCTTGTATGTAGAGGTGTGGGTATAGAGATCGGTAGGTTTACTTTCCCCGTGGATATGTTAGTATTAGATATGACCGAGTATGATGCCATTATTGGCATGGATTGGATAGTTGCGTACCGAGCCATGATTGACTGTTTTAGTAGGAGTATTATCTTTGCCATTCCAGGATAGGAGATGTTTATAGTGGCGATGCCTCGTCCTGAGGGAGGATCGTCCACTCATTTGTACTATATAGAGGAGGAGATCTCTAAGGAAGTGGTGATACCACTTGATTCGATTCCGGTTGTTCGAGAGTTTGCCGACGTATTTCAGGATATACTTGGATTACCTCCGAGTAGAGAGATAGATTTTGTGATTGACTTGACGTCGAGCACTCGGCCTATTGCCCGTGCACCTTACCGTATGGCTCCCACTGAGATGAGAGAGTTACGGGATCAGATAGAGAAGTTGTTGGGTCAGGGGTTTATACGGAGGAGTACTTCACCGTGGGGTGCCCCTGTGTTGTTCATAAAGAAGAGGGATGGATCGTTGAGGTTGTGTGTGGATTACCGAGAGCTGAATAAGATCACGATACAGAATAAATATCCGTTGCCCCAAATCGATGACTTATTCGACCAGCTAAGAGGAGCTTCTTTCTTCTCCAAGATTGATTTGCGATCGGGATACCATCAGTTGCATATCAGGGAAGAGGATGTCTCGAAGACTGCGTTCTTAACGAGATATGGTTCCTACGAGTTTCGGGTGATGCCTTTTGGTTTGACCAATGCTCCAGCCGTGTTTAGGGACTTGATGAATAGGGTGTTCAGAGAGTTCCTTGATCAGTTCGTCATTGTCTTCATTGATGATATTCTAGTTTACTCCCAGACAGAGGAGGAGCACGCAGAGCATTTGAGGCAGGTTTTGCAGACGCTACGTCAGAACGAGTTGTATGCAAAATATGAGAAGTGCGGGTTTTGGCTAAAGGAGGTTCAGTTTTTGGGGCATATTATTTCCGACCGGGGAATATCTGTTGATCCGGGAAAGGTATCCGCGGTGAGGGAGTGGGGACAGCCCACGACACCGACTGAGATCCGTAGTTTCTTGGGCCTAGCAGGATACTACAGGAGGTTCATTCGGGGATTTTCGAAGATAGCAGGTCCTTTGACACATCTGACTCGTAAAGGTGTGCTGTTCATTTGGAGTGATGCCTGTCAGCTGACATTTGATGAGTTGAAGGACAAGTTGACCTCAGCACCTATGCTAGCATTGCCGAGACCGGGAGTTGAGTATTTAGTTTACACCAATGCGTCCTTGCAAGGACTTGGAGGTGTATTACAGCAGGAGAGTCAGGCCATAGCTTATGCTTCCCGTAAGCTTAAGCCTCACGAAAAGAATTACCCCACTCATGACTTGGAGTTGGCGGCAGTTGTATTTGCCCTTCGAATTTGGAGATATTACCTTTTGGGGGAGAAGTTTCGATTGTTCAAGGACCACAAGTCCCTACAGTACCTATTCACGCAGAAGGAGTTGAATATGTGGCAACAGAGGTGGCTTGAGTTCGTGAAGGATTATCAGTTTGATATCCAATATCACCCAGGAAAGGCTAACATGGTAGCAGACGCATTGAGCCGTAGGCCAGTAGACGAGGTGGCACGGGCGTGGAAGGAAAAGTGGAAGGAGTTGGGACACCAGGATGCAGTGGCCCGATCATTCATATCGATGATGACTGTTACACCGCAGATTGTCACGAGAGTGGTAAAGGCACAAGCAGATGACTCGTTCTGTCAGGAGCAGATAGTTCGAATATTAGCAGAAGGAGCCAAGTCCTACACCGTTAGCTCAGACGGGGGATTACGCTTCAATGGAAGACTGGTAGTTCCGGAAGGGGAGGAACTTCAACACGAGGTGATGGCAGAGTGGCACGGCTCACGATTCGCAATACATCCCGGTGGGGACAAAATGTACCAGGACATAAGACGTCAGTATTGGCGGAGCGGGATGAAGAGAGACATTGCCGTGTTTATTTCTAAATGTGCCACATGTCAGCTGGTAAAAGTGGATCATCAGAGATCGGCAAGACTTCTACATCCATTAGAGGTCCCGATGTGGATATGGGAGAGCATATCCATGGACTTTATCACGGGGTTGCCTACGTCACAGAGAGGTCACGACTCCATTTGGGTAATTGTGGACAGGTTGACCAAAGTCGCTCATTTTCTACCCGTAAGGACAGACTACACTACGGGACAGTATGCCCAGCTCTTTATTGCAGAGATAGTGAGACTTCACGGTGTGCCCCTAAATATCGTGTCTGACAGAGACAAGATATTTGTTTCACGATTTTGGGAGAGTTTTCAGGAGGCCATGGGCACGGAATTGCGGTTGAGTACGGCGTATCACCCGCAGACCGATGGGCAAAGTGAGCGTACAAACCAGATGTTGGAGGACATGTTGCGTATGTGCATCATTGATTTCGAGGGTGGATGGGAGCAGTATCTTCCACTGGTGGAGTTTGCTTACAACAACTCCTACCAGTTCACCATTGGCATGGATCCATTTGAGGCATTGTACGGTAGACCTTGTCGTTCCCCAGCATGTTGGTTGGAGGTGGGGGACAACAAACTTCTTGGGCCGGAAGTAATTCAGGATACTTCGGCAAGGATAGATTTGATACGGAGTCGCATTCGGGTAGCTCAGGATCGGCAAAAGAGCTATGATGATGCGAAGAGGTTCTTCAGAGAGTTCCTAATGGGGGAACTGGTTTTACTCAGAGTATCTCCTATGAAGGGGATTATGCGATTTAGGAAGAAGGGGAAGTTGGCACTGAGATACGTGGGGCCATTCCCTATCATCGAGCGGATTGGGTCTGTTGCATATAGACTTGGGTTACCGGAGCATTTGCATCGGATTCATGATGTGTTTCATATTTCCTCGCTAAGGAAATATCTTAGAGACGACTTGGCCCATTCTCACATTGCTTTGGAGGACATCGATCTCCAGCCTGATAGCTCCTACGAGGAGGGGTCGATTGCTATTTTGGACCGAAGTGAGCGGAAACTGCGGTCAAAGATAGTTCCGTTAGTGCGTGTTCAGTGGCGACATCATAATGTCGAGGAGTCCACATGGGAGCGCGAGGATGAGATGCGCGAACGTTATCCAGAGTTGTTCTTACCAGGTACTTTCTAGTTCCGAAATTCTGTTATTAGGGGGGAAGTATGTAATACCCCGTATTTTTATGATATTTATTTATGGGATTAATTGAATTAAATGTGTATTAATTGGAAATTAATCCGGATAAAAATACTAGCGAGATGCGAGTCGGAATTCGATTTTAATGAGTATATATGGCTATATATGAATATTGAGTTATGAAATTTGTCGTGAGATTGAAATACGGCAATTTGAAAAATTTTGTTGGGACGCGTGTGACAGTCGCGTCAGGAATATAATTATTTTTAATAAAAAAAGTGAATTTTATTTTTATTAACCGTATGGTCGTTTTGAGTTCGCCAGCGCGTCCGTAAGGGTCAAAATAGTCAGAAAACACTAGCCGGGGGTTTAGTTTGGGTCCCGGGGCATTTTTAGGCCATACCGACAACGTATAAGGGTAGTTTGGTAATTTTGGAATTTTGGGAATTAAAACCCACGAAAATTAGAAATTAATATCTGATTTAACCTTTACCCACTAAACCCACTAACTACACTTAATGACTTAATGGGATACGGGGGTTATTGGAATTAGTTTCAAGAGCTTCCTAGGGCAACCTTAACCACCATTGTCACCTTGGAGAAAAGAACTTGTAGAGAGAGAGAGAGGAGAATTCTGCAGAGAGAGAGAGAACAATTCATCGATTCGACATCAAAATCAGAGAAAGACATAAGGCAAGTGGTTTAATTATGTTATTTGCAAAGAATGTTTCTTCCATGCGTAGGAAATTTATACAGTTGTTTTGTTCTTGGAGAATGATAAAGACCCATTGAATTGGAACTAGAAAATTACATTTTAATGAGGAGATTGCATGTAGAATTGTGTTAGGGTGATTATTCTGATAGAAATACATCTTTTATATTACCAAAAACGGATCTAATTATAACTATGGAAGACTTTAAAATTCTAGGGTTCATGTTCTTGAAAATTGGGGAAAATTGGAGAGATTTGATGATTAGATGTGGTTTGGGATGATTAGACCCCATGTAAATGTTGTTAGACGAATTTAATATGTTTAGGGATAATTAGAAACCTTAAAACCTTGTTGGAATGACATTTAGATAAGATTAGAGGTGAAGAAAAGTTGGAAAAACGTAATAGGAATTTGCTGGGCTCAAACTGTCACCTCGTTAGAAGACCTGCCCAGGTCGTTCAAACGAGCTCGTTCGAACGAGCTTCTAACGAGTTGACAGTTTGCCTTCTAACGAGAGGGATGTTCATTCGATGCCTTTCGTTCGAACGAGATCTCGTTAGATGCCCAGTTTGTTCGAACGAACTCTTGTTCAAACAGCCTCGTTCGAACGAGACTTCTAACGAGCTGACCGTTTAGGCTTTTTGGCCTGTTTTGATTTCGCGTGTCCCGTAACCTTGTTTAATTGTAGAGATAACATTTCCTTGATGATAAATTGATATAGTTGGGATATATTGAGGAGTAAAACATAGAAGTGTGATTTGAATTGAATGGAAATTGTGGAATAGGACGTGAGTGACTATTGCGATGCGAGAATTATTGACGGCTTAAATAATTGAATTAACCGGGAACATATTAATTGTGTAACATTATAAGTCGGTACGAGAATGAGAAGTGTACCACAAATAAATTACGGTGATTACTAAGAAGTGTGTATACTTAGTATATGTATATGATTTTATGTGTATGACATACCTACCATACTTGCTATCACGGGAGGTTTACGTTCGCTTAGGGCCATCTAATCCTTGTGTTGCCCGAATTTAGATTGGTACCTCGAGAACATAGGTCAGAGAAGGACTTATTGGGGTGTTAATAAGTCTGCTGATCGTGGGAGGGTAGGTATGTGCGTGACCCATGTGATGTGACTGTGTTCGCCTCCATTGTTTGTGATTTTCTATTATCTGAGAATGATTCCTGAGAGATTCGGAATGTGTGATCCTTATATACGTGATGTACCGGGATGGATAGCAGAGTATGTGTGCACCGCAGCTTAGTCTCGGGGTGCTTGTATTGTATATTTATGGCGTGACTAATATACACTTAAATTAATGAGAACTTTCATGTTGGTATTGTGAGTATAAATACAGAAACGCTTTGAGTAACTATAAAGGGATAACCTGTAATGAATTGTATTGCTAATAATTGAGAATCTGAGTTTAAGTAAAGCCCTCTACTTAATTGATGACGTTAGAATGTATAATGAGAACCGAGTAGAAAGGATAGAACTCATGTCAGTTTAGTTAGAGAAAAATATCACTTAGATGGGTGTTATTTGTTAGGCGTGCACAATTAGTTGAGAGGTGAGTATTTCATGCGAGTGCACGTCCTAACATGTATTTTGCATTCATTGTTTTAATTTCATTAAAGCACTTGCTATTTTTAAAATACTCTCCACTTTCGGGCTCTGACCCGTTTGTTTTCAAATCTATTTTTTTGTAAAAACCATTTTAGGTGCCCAGCCACAAGGACACCATGCTTTGGATCCTCATTCAGGTGACGAGCTGTAGCTATTTGTGGAAGTTATAGGACATTGCTAGTAGACGCTTCATCTATCTTGACCCTATATTCAACTTTCATCAGTTGTAGGGCATGTCGCCCATTTCTATTAGAAACATTTCCCATTTAAGATTTTCAGACTTTTGGTATGTAATTAATTCAGGTTACATTGTTTTACTTAGTTCAGTTGTGGGATTGTTGTGAGGAGTTTTCCTCTAGACTTATTATTATTTTGTTGGTTATTCTATTGCTTCGTTATGGTGAATGGTTGTTATTCTTTCATTATCCTCTTATTGCATGTTAATCAGAGTTAACTTAAAATTTGGCAACTCACCTTTTAAATACTAGGTGGTTAGTAATCATTAAAATGTTTTCGACAGTGATGCTATTAACTGAACCAACTTGGCATTTTGTATTAATTTAATAAAGGAGTAGCTACCCGGTATTAAATTAGTCGGGGTGTCACACATTCTCCTGTTACTGCTGCTGGGGGATTAATCAAATGAGAAGGACGAACTATTTCATGAACGTCATGGAGATCATAATCCCCCAAGTATTTAGTGATTAAACACTGAGAGATGGCGTTATGAGGGATCCATGATTTAGCCATATTGAATGGAGGATTGTCACAATCTAGCAGACTATGTTCATTCCAGTACCATAGTTTTCTGTCCATATTATGCTTCAATAAAGTTAAACAATTGGTCCATACCCACTTCTACCTTTCACCACGACTTTGGTCAAGATGATCATCAACATAGTCAAGAGCCTTATTATAGCCTTCCATCCATACTTCTCGAGGTTTCTTGTGAAACTAGAGAGTTAATCTCTCAAAATGAGGTTGAAGTTTCTTAAAAACCTCATCCTTCACCTTCAACTGAGAGGATTGGTCGGCCAGGGCTTTGTCTTTAGCTTCTAGTCTTGTGGATAAATCGGTAATGTTTTGACTCCTCGTCTTCAGTTGGGCAACTTGATTAGCTAAAATTTTCTTGGTCCTAGTCTCTTCTATATTTGGTTTGCGAGCTCTCAATTTAGAATATTGTGCAGGTTTTGATCTTTTCAAAGCTTCAAGCTCTTCCCTTAATTTGGCATTTTCCCCATCCAGAAAAGAGGCACCTTCATCGGCACCAACAGCAAAAGAATGTTTTAAGGCCCCAAGTTCATCGCTCAGCTTATTATTTTCTTCTTCCAGAAGTTTAATAATCTATCTGGCTTCATCAACTTCACGGTTCAATAAAAACTCACTTTTTTCTAAAAGTAGAGGCATATTTTTCCAACTTCTCTTCAAATCGCCAATATTCATTCAAGGTCTTGTAATTTGATTTATAGTCGGCATGAAGTAAAGTTTTGGCTTCATTGTGCCCTTCTTGTGATTCTTCGATCATCTCGTAGTATGAAACATTGTTGTCCACAACTCGACTAAGAAGAAATTTGAGCTAAGTGTATGCATCCCTGACCTGATAAGAAGCATTTGCGCTGAGAAAGTCTATTAATTCATCATCAGTCAAGTCCAACTGACCATATTTGAACAAATTATTACAGTGTTTGAGTAGGTCAGAGTCAATAGAGGAAATTTTTTCCATCTTATCCATAAACTAGAAAGATAAAGTAACAATTGATCAATAATAAAAAAAGACAAAGCAACAGCCAAGCAACAACAAACGACATGTCAATTGAAGAAAAAATTCTTTTATTGATAAATAAGAAACGTTAAAAATACATCAGAACAAAGACAAAAGGAAAACATAAGAAAGGTGAAAAATACAAAGATCAAAACTTGAACAAGTCTACACCTTCTTCTTATCCTTTTCAATGTCAGAAGGAGCAACTATGTCAATAGGAACTTTATCTTATTCAGAAGGGTGATAACTGAGTCAACAGTAATTTTTTCTTGGTTCGAAGGAGGGGAAGTACACTCAACCACCAAAGAGGATTCCCCTGAACCAGCATCAACCTCAATTAATGTCATCATCAAGGTTGGGGGAGATCCAGGGTCATGCCTAAGAAAAAGCTCAGAATCCTCAGCAATGCCAACTTCCTTCAATGCTGCCAACCAACCCTCTTTAAAGAATTTTTTCTTTGCATACCCAATTTGTGCAGAGGTATGAGAGATGTCTTTATCCCAACCCTTATTTAAGGATTATTCCCTAACTTTCATTCTCTTGGCCTTCTCGACATATAGGTCTTTTGCCAATTTGGTCACTTGTCCTTCAGTAGCCTTTGCCCTGCGCTCAGCTTGAATAGCACTCGAGTTAGACAGAGATAAAGCAGTATCTACCTTCTACCGTGCTTCTTCAATAGTTTTGATTTTCTCCTCCCAGGCCTTCTTCTTTGTCTCCAAATCTTATTGGGAATCCAGAATAGATTTCCTAAGACCTTTAAAGGCCTCCACCACTTTTCCCAAAGAAGAATGTAGAAGATCATCCTTCTCAAGCATTTTCTTATAATAAACTAAGAACTGTAAGAAAAATCCAAGTCAGTACAAGTCAGAGAAGACATGAACAGTATCTGACCAACTTCAAACATGAAAATTTACCAAGGCAAATCTTTAAGTAGATATTTGTGATAGTTGTGATCGGGACATTAATGCAGGAATAACTTTATAGTTTGGGAAGGTGCGCGACATAATCAAATTCTTAGCCAATCTAGGATTAAAGGCTATAGATGAGCCAGTAATAGATGGGACCATACCAACCAAACCTTATTGATCGACATCAACAACTTTGTCAATCTTCTTATTGGTAGGACCCCTCCTCAATCTCATTAAAGAA